>VWZU01016071.1:2420691-2640858 GCA_013397095.1 Sterrhoptilus dennistouni
GGGAGTGGCTGTCTCTCCCTCCCTCCCCTCTCCCTGCTTCTGTGTGTGTGTGTTTGGCTGCCCGGCTGTGTGTGCGCGTACACTGTGTATATATATCTGAGCTGGGAGGTTATTGCAAGCTTCTCTCAGCAGCGCTCCTCTGTACAGGAAGAAGGGCTCAGCTGCAGTGGTAGAGCATCAACAGCAGCATTAGCAGCACCAACTGCTTTATTCGCCTTTCTTCCTTCCCTTCATCTCCATCTCTCCATCTCCCTTTTCCCTACCTCCTCCCACGTCTTTTGGGGGATTGCTCTACATTTTTTTTTAACTTTTACTATTTATTTTTCTACTCTGCAATCCTTGTTATTTGATACTTCGTGGCTTTTTTTTTTTCTTTTTTCTTTTTTTTTTTTTTTTTTTTTTTTTTTTTTTCCCTCCGATAAGGAGGCGCAGAAACACACACGCACTAACACAGAGAAATAAGGGAAAGAAAAGTACCGGGACTTACCCTGCTGCTGCAAACCCAAAGATAGCAGTCGAAGAGGGGGTTTGGCTTCTACCCCAAGGTAAAGCCCAGCCCCCTTTACCTCCTCGACACCTCCTCCGAGGAACAGAAGGAGAGAGAGCGAAGGGGGCCAAAGTGGAGAAAAGCAGGTCTTCTGCGGCTGGCATTTGGAGTACAGGGAGCCAGGACGTGAAGGATGGTTGTGGTTACCCGAGCTGGCTGCAGGGCAGCTCTCTTCCTCTGGATTTTCATCAGCATTAGCTGCAGAGCCAGGACTGCTCTGCCTGCATCTCGTAAGTACCTTTTTATACAAAACATGCACAACTCATTATTTTTGCTTTGCTGATGACTATTGTGTTTGATTTTTCTTTGTATGTGTATGTGTGCACTGAGGTCTTAATACTGTTTGCAGTGCTCCCCATCAGATCTTCCTTGGTGATTTCAGTGGTAGCTGGTGTGGAAAGTTGAAAGAGACCTGCTCTGTGATATAATCTTGGTTCTGCAGTGGAGTCAGAAGGGGAAAGGAATCAGAAGCTGTTCAAAGTTTGGAGATAGTTTTTGTTTGGCTGATCGGTTTGGTTTGTTTTGGTTTTTCCCACCTTCTTCAGAAGGGATGGAATTTGCATTTGGAAGTACTTCATTTCCACAGTTTTGTGAGGGAAAAGAGAAGATGTGAGCAGTTTCCATAACTAGTGCTTTATCGAGGAACAGCAAGAGAAAATTCTGTCTCATTTGAAGAGGAAAGAATGATTGTGAGTTGATGAGAGGGAACTGAGCCAGGACAGCTTTTCTTGAGAGTGAAGTTTTGCTGCCCATAATAGAATGAGCAAAGGTATTTTAGAGGCGACCATCAATTGCCCTCCTGGCGAGGCAGAAATAGTAGAGAAATGATCAAGCATCTGCTGAAATACTGAACTTCAGACCAGAGGAGTGTAAAGCACCTGTACAGAATCTGATTCTGCTATCAGTATAAAAATGACAACATATTCATTGATTTTAGTGGATGTTGCGTCAAATCTTTAACATTGCACTAAGCTGTAGTTTGGAGCAAAACATTTTGCAAGTATATGTCGGTATTAAGTATTTAGTTGTTTCTCTTCAGATGAAAACATTTGTCAATTGCCAAGTATTTTTGAAATGCATACTGAAATGAAACAGTGCATTTTTATAGTATCATCATCATACTGCTGGCTTGATCGGCTGTTTATAGAGGAAGGAAGTGTCCTGAAATGTTATGGATAGATGTGCTGGGATTGTATACATGTGAATGAGGGTTGATTCTACTGACCAAGCAGGGAATTGCCATAGAATGTAATGTATATACTGCGTAGGGATCTATGTAAATCACTCTATTTATTTATTTGTCCAATTGTTTCCTTGGGGCAGGAATGAACAATGCCATGATTAGGGAATTGGAGCACTGCTATGCTTTCTTAGTGGATTTCTATATTTTATTGTCTAATATCTATTGAAAACCAAGTGTTATTCCAGGATTTACTTGCACTTGTATATTTGTTTGTGTGTCAACAAATATGCACAGCAGTGTCTGCACTGTTATCGGGGTCTCAGAGGCTGTAGGATGTTCAGTTGTTTTCCTACCTCTGAATTAGAAGAAGTATTGATCCTGAGGTTTACTTCTTAGTTTTGATCAGCTGTGTAATTTTTCTTAGGAATACTATTTCTTCATGGTAATTTCTCAGATTCTGCATAGCAAGAATGTGTGGGGGTGAGGATTCGTGATTTAGGTTGTCAGAAATCTGTTCTTCAAAAACAAATACCCTGCTTTTCTCTAACAGGGTTTTGGAGTTTTTTTGGTTTGTTTTTGTCACTCAGGAACTAATGGCTGTAGTTTAACTTGAAAATGACCTACAGGGGGTTATCTGATTTCCCAACAAACAAATCTTTAACTTTTGAAAGAAGTTTGTTGAGAAGTTAATGGTTGTAGTAACATCACTATAACCAGAATTTCCAGGAATAGAGGATATATATAATCTTAATTACAATTTAATAATATACATTCCTATCTTGATGATTAGCTATTCAAACATTCCTTTATATTAATTCATCTTCCAAGAGCTTATACATTATACTCCTTATGTACTGAGTGGCATTTCATTTTAGTTCTGACTCACTTCTGCAAGTGAAATGGAGCTAGATTTATTTACTGGAAACATAAATATAGCTAGAAGCACACGCCAGCCTTAAATTTACAAAAGGATTGTTCACATTGCAGTACATGCTGAGAATTCTTGTAAAGGCTTACAAGTGCTTGGGAAGTGGTACCACAGTGGGAACTCCAGTGCTGTGTCAGTGTTTTGGTGCATCACTTTGCTGGTTATTCTGTTGCATGCTTTGCTTTACAAACTGGTCACTGTACTGTATTTTGTCACTGTGCTCTGTTTTCTGGGGTTGTTTGTAACTTTGTATGCAACTGATTTTGAATGGGATTGGAGAATTTTGTTCTCTGTTGACAAAATAATGTTTTCATCATTCTTTTTTAGTTAGTTTTCATATTTCTTTTTCTTTTTTCCCCGCAGTTGACTTTGAACCTCATACTGAGAATACTTCTGAAAGAATTAAAAACTGTGTCAAATGCAACTTTGATGTAAAACTTATTTCTAACCACTATTTCATTTTTTCCTCCCATTGTTACTTTATGTTTTGGCATTGAAGTAATTAACAGCAACAAATTTCTTCTTTACAGTATTTTTAGGGAGTATGCAAGAGTTATGGTATACAGGGAATTACAAATCCCTATATCTAAGCTTGCTTTTCAGTATTTTCTTACAGTCTGCTTGTACTGGCATAGAAAAAGATACAGTTTTCAGAAAGAATAGAATTGGACATTGCTTATGTGAATATACTATATCTCAAATGTTTGTTTACTTGGCAAAGTAAATCTATCTCTGTCGTTACAGTGGAATCTCTCGGTAACACTGATTCAGAAGTGATTGTGTTGAAAGCTCTTAATCTCATTCAGTTTTATCTAGAGATGAAGGGGGTGTTGAAAGCCCATCCTGTGGTATAATAAACATACACTGTGATACAATATCACACACATTAATGCTCAGATCTTACTATCAATTATATTCATGGGCATGTTTTCATACCCTAGCAATAAATTTTTCATATTCCTGCATTTTTATTTTTTTTAATAAGCGTGGAGGAATGAAAACACCCTTCTGGAATCAAAGCTAATGAACAGCTCAACCAGGAGAGGTCATCACAAGATAAAAAGTAGCACGGAAAATAGAAATTTAGTGCTTTATAGTCTTTTACGTGGCTAAGATGGAATGATAAGAATATGAATATGGATAGACTAACTCTCATTTGTATTCCTATAAAAAACCCAAACACACAAAGCAGCAACCTTGTTACTTAAAAAGAATAGTAAAGATATTAATTATAAGATCATCTCCTCTGTGAAAGGAATTCACTTTATAAGTAATTATCTTTCACAACTAGGGTTTTTTTGGTTTTTTTTCGTTGTGTCTGGTTTTATGCAATGCAAACCTGACCAGTACAGAACTATTAAACTTCTAGTTCTGATACTTGTCATACTTTTGTAGTAGGTCCCATACCACTGCTCAAGCTGAAGTTTGAACCCATTTTACAAGACTTGGTGCAGAAATCAAATGGGGGGCATGTATCATTAAGTAAATCATTAAGATACGTAGAAGGAAAAATATGCATCTTTTACCGTTGACTGCATGGCACACAGATTTTCCTGGGAAAAGTTTTGAAAAAGAGTAATGTCCCTCTTGAAAGAGCAAGGCATTGTGCAAGAAAGTCCTTTTTAAGAGAGCAGGTTGGATGGAGCTCTGAGTAATCTGGTCTGATGAAAGGTGTATGCCTCTGTTGGGCGTATGAGGTATGATATATTCTATTAGAGTCACACTTGGGGAATAGTTCTCTTTCAGATAATGTCTCAGACATAATGATATTTTTGGAAATCTGATCAATGCCATTTTTTTAATGTAATAACTGATTAATATTTCTTAGTTTAGGTCCTGTTGTCTTGAGATTCACTCAGAGTTCCCACAAAATTTAGTTTCAAGTATAGCAATCTATTTTAATGTACATTTAACATTGAGTAATTTTTCTTTCTTTTGGGGTCAAAGCACTTAAAAATATACTAAACTTTTAATTTGAGGGCTTAGCTTTCTTTTAAGTCCATGGAACTTCATAACATTAAACAAATGCTTTCTCTTTTGTTCTTTTAGAACAGTTTAGCTATAAATTAGAACAAAATTTACATCCATCATTGTATAATTGTATAATTATTTAGGTGGTATTCATCACTGTATAATAAAATTCATGTTCAACAGACAAGTGACAGTTTTAACAACATTGCACTAAGTTCCTGAGTTATTGTTATTATTTAACAACACTGTGTTGAGTTACTCATCAGGACTCCTAAATAAATTGGCTTTTTCTTGAGCAATATGGTAATTTATATGTGAATGAATGAAATAGTATCAAATAGTCTGCTGTGATTTCAAAATTGATGACAGCAGCTAGAGCCCGTGTCAGTGCTGAAAATCCAAAGTTTCAGAGTCTTTAACTTTTGTGTAAGCATCATTGCACAAAGCCTGATTGTAGACATTCATCTAGATACAGCAAATCTGATTCAAAGTTTGGTGTGAGTGGGTGTTGAATCAATTGTAAATGCCATTGAACTACTGTTTTTAAAACTGGCTTTTGTTTGGGCTGTTTTTGCTTTGCTTGCATTTTTTTTTTTTTTTTTACAATTTTGGTGCAATGATATAAGTAAGGCATAAAAAGTTCTTTAATAAGTTGTCCAGTCTGAAAAAGAAAGTTTGAAGGTGAAGACTACAAATTGAAAACTTGTTTCTGTCTGAACATCAGTTGTTTCTTTTGCAAGGAGATGAGAAATATTTTTTTATTTTCTTTTCCTTTTTTTTTCTTTAGTTTTTTTTTTTAACACAGGAGACAATTTCAATTGCTGCAGTTGTGATAGGAAATTATTTCTATATAATGCATTAGACATCAGACTATACCTCTTCTTGAATAACTCACAATGGATCCGTTACAGACAGTAGATTCTCTTATAGAAGTTCTTCAGGACTTTTAACTTGGATCTCTAAGTCTTTAAAATTGTCAGATCTCATGTTTACTGTTTATTATTTATCACAATATTTACGAATTTTTAAAACTGTAATACTTTTAACGTTTGGGACAATAGCAGACTATGCACAAACCATGGGGGTGTTTCTCCATTTTCTTTTTCTAGATTTTCAAAAGCTGATCTTGCTCTGAATGATTCATAGGTCAAAATAAGATAACTGGTTTAATTTTGGGGTGTTCCCCTGCTCATGCCTATGTCTGGAATAGCTGTCATGCTCATCTTACAAAAGCACATGGACTTGCAAATGACTTCCAGTCAACTAGGGAGCTTCAACGAGGAAATGTTAGAGAAGCAACATGAATCTCCTTCATCAGATGAAGTGATGAGTGACTTTGCAAATTTGTTAGCTTTTAAAAAATCAAGTTTAAAATTATAGCATTTTTTCCAAAATCCACAAAATCCATAGAGATGAGATCCTTTAAAAAATCAGGAAGACCTGTAGGATAAAGAGAACACTCCTTTAGCTTGAGCCTTCTTGCGCTGAAGGAAATGGAATTTGTGTCAGATATTTTAGGAACAGTGTGGTCATTTTTTTTCAGTGAGTTCATGATTCAGTCCACTGATATGAGATACTAGAAATTATTAAAAAGGTTCTTCAGACTTCAGCCTTTGAACTAACATTGATTTTATCTGTATTGCACTTCATTTATCCAGCTACTTACTTCAATGGTGTTGCATAGGTAGATAATCCAAGAGCACCAGCTAATTGCAGAACAAGTTAAATCTCTAAATTTGGTGATGTAGAAAATTGTAGTAATCAGTAATCTGTTCTTTTGAGCCACTTGCAGTTCCAACTTTAAAGATGTCATAGATATAATAAAAGAATTCCCAAGTCCTATGCTTAACATTTACAAAGAACTTGGGCACTTGGTTTTGATAGCTCTGCAATTTTGAAACAGCTTTACGAAGCTGAGACCTTTCCTACCACCAAAATTGTCTCAGTATTCATTCACTGTAGTAGTAGCCAGCCTTTTCCGATTGGGTCTTTAAGGTTGAACAGCAGATAATTCAGAGCAGAAAAGGATATTGACATTCACATTTACCTCTTTCCTCTACCTAAAAAAGTCTAGAGATTTTTTGACTTTACAATCTCCTGGTGGAGAGATGGTTCTCTCAGACATTTAACTTAAGCAAGTGGTCATGCTAAGTCCATTGGGACTGGCAAACTTATTTACACTTACAGTTTGTTATTTGATATTAATATTTATCACCATTTGAAATATTTATCAAATATTTTATTTTAAGCTGTGTATGCACTACAAAAATATGCTTTAAATAAATCAGTGACTAAAATCGACTCAGCATAGCTAGGAACTTTGTTGCTAGTTTTGCATTTGTATTGGTAAAACCTCAAATTTAGTTACAACTTTCAATGTGTAAATAAAATAAGCCGTTAAAAGCCAGAAAGCATTTGAACTGTTCAAAACCAAGAATCTTCTGTCCCACAGGCATATGTGATGTTTTAGAATGAACATTTATTATTTTCATCTAGAGTATTTAAGTCCCAGCTTAATGAGAAAGTAATTTTTTCTTGTAGAAATTTAATGACTGTCTAAATATAACATAAACATTCTGTTTGATTTTGTAAAACTGATATGTCATTTAGTATTTTGTAACCTTTGCTCAAGGAAATCAGCTATACACATGCTACATTTCTACTTTCTGTTTCTACAATGTAGGGATAATCTGACTGAAAATAATAAGGGTTTTTTTGGTTGTTTTGTATTGGGGTTTTTTGCATCAAATCTAGAGGGGTGCCATTGTCTGGGTTTCTTAAATCACTTAAATATTTTTAAAAATGTCTCTTACTGATTGCTTAATCATCTTGTATATTTAACTGGCATTTAATGTGAACCCAATGAAAACCTGGAATTTATAGGGAGGTAATACAGAAGATCAGCAGATGAGCTCAGGAGACTGCAAGGGTCCATTTCCATAGGGGCAGCAGAAAGTCTGTGGTGGAAAGTTTGCCAGAAAAGAAAAGAAAGAATTATTTTCTAAGGGCCTAATGGAATGAGATAAAACACAGCAGAAAAGGCAACCTCAATATATTTAAGATTTTCATGTTTTACGTACTGGTTTAAAGTATCATTGGTGTAAAGTCCTTGGAACACACTTTGAAATGCAGTTGTATTGGGATATGCTTTTACTCAGTTTGTGGGAATAGCCCCTAGAATAGCAAACCAGCACAAGGGGAAACAAAACCCTTAAATTTATACCCTGGTGACCCAGGTTTCAAAGACAGATATCTTCCTAAGATCTTTAGATTCTGCCCACATTTTCAGTGAAACATAGGAAGGGCGAGTACATACCATATTTTTTTTCCCCTGAGTACAAATAAAAATTCAAATATCTGAAAAAAAAAAAGAAAAAAAAAAGAAAAATATAATTAGTTACGTTAAAAACACAATCAGAAATTAAAACTAGTGGCATCCACCATTGTTCTGGGTATGGGAAAAAAAGGGAGAAGGGTATGCTGTGCTGAACAGAGGTTGAGGTTGTCTCCCACACAATAACAGTAACCTATTTATTTTTCTGCTGAGGAATGTAGTCACAGGGAGTAGCTTGTCCTGTCCACAGCATTAGCATTGCATTAGGAAAAGAGGGAGTTTCTATGAGAAATGGAGTCAGACGCATATCCTGTACATGGCAGGTTTTGCTGGATACATGCTCCCAAGCTTCAGCAAGCTGCACTCTTTACTGTTCTTTCCTTTGGTTTTACATCCAAAAAATTATGCTGGTGGGCATCCTGTCATTTATATGATGAATGTCCTACCTGCTTCTTCCCTGGTACAGCCAAGCTGTTAGAAACGATAGCAGAATTCCCTTTAGATAAGAGAAGGTATCATTATTGTTCCTACCTTTTTCCAAAAAATATATGCCATCAGATCACACACCTGTTTGCTTCTGCTCCTAATTAATTTGCCATTTCTCACATGCCTCCTTTCTGATTTTATTAATCATCTTTCTCCCTACTCTCTGCCCTCTCCCTACCCTTTCCTCCAACAATAAACTGACTCCACTGGCTTCTTTTGGATTCTCATTGATTCACCACCCTACTGAGTAATTTGCTGAGCCTGAAATTAAGGAAGATTGTCTTCATTGATTCCTGATTAATTCATCTGTTTGTGAAAGCTAGGTACACAGGTGATAACTCAATTGAAATTCCTTCACTGCTTAATTGCTGCGCCATAATCCTGGCCTGTTAAATCAGATAATCAGATATTATGAATGAAGTTAGGATTTATTTTTTCAAAACACAATTATTAGACTATCATTATAAGGAGTGCTTTTATTAACTCTGTTTATAATTATTCATAAAATGTGATTTTAACTTTAGGTCAGTACAGTGCATAGGTTTTATTCATATGGAAAAAATTGTGTCAGAGGAATTCTGTGAGTGAATTATGCTTCCAAATCTACATATTCATAACTTATAAGGCCAAAACGGATCCAACCCAGCTACAGTAGATTAGTATGATAGGTATGATATGGTAGATTGTATTACTACTTTTTTCTGCTTTAGAGATCATGAAATCAATGAACCAGGGAATGGTTTGGGTTGGAAGAGACCTTTAAAGATTATCTAGTCCAACCCACCCCACACATTTCACCTGACCAGATTCCTCAATGCTCTGTCCAGCTTGTCCCGAAACACTTCCAGGGATGGGATATTTCCAGCTTCTCTGGGCACTCTGTTCTAGAATTCATTCCCTTAATCTACCCTCTTTAGTTTAAAAATGTTCCCTTCATACTATCAGTGCATGCTCTGGTAAAAAGTAGCTGTTTATCTTTCTTGTAGGTCCCTTTTGACTATGGAAAGGCTGCTATATAAGATCTCCTTGGAGCCCTTTTTTCTAAGATAAACCATGCCAACCCTCTCAGCTTCTCTTTATGAAAGGGAGAACCCCTCTGACCATTTCCATGGCCCTCATGTTGACAAACCCCAACATGTCAATGTCTTCTGCTGAGGGCCCCAGAGCTGCACTCAGTGCTCCATATCAGGTCTAAGGACAGCAGAACAGAGGGGCGATGTGACCTCCCATGACCTACTGGCCTTGCTTCTTTTTATGCATTCCAGGATCCTAGTGGCTTTCTGGGCTGCAAGTGCTCATTGCTGGCTCTTACATAAGTTTTCATCTGCCAACATCCCCAAGCCCTTCTTTGCTCTCAATTCATTTATCTCCCAGTTTATATTGCTGCTGGGGATTGCCCCAACCCAGGTGATGGACCTTACACTTGGATTTGTTGAACATCATGAGGTTCACATGGGACCACTCCTCAAGCCTGTCCACATCTCTCTGGATGGTGTCCTTTCCCTCAGATATATCAACACCACTCAGCTTGGTTTTGTTCCAAAAACTTGCTAAGGGTACACTCAACCCCTCAGTCTAGGTCATTAATAAAGACAATTAACTGTATTGCCCCAATACCCCTGAAGGACAACACTCATTTCCATTTGGATCTCCATTTCAACTTTCAGCTGTTGACTCTTTGGGTATGGCTGTCCAGTCAATCCTTATCCATCCAACAATTCATGTGTCAAACCCATATTTCTCCAATTTAGAGACAAGGGTGTTGTGAAGAACAGTGTCATTGGCCAGGTAGGTTACATCAGAAGCTCTTCCCTTATCTCCCCATAGAGTCAGTCCTTTGTAGAAGGCCACCAGGCTTGTCAGGTATGATTTTGCCTTCTTGACACCATGTTTACTTTCCCTAAAATACCTCCTTGTCATGCATTTTTTGGCATAGCTAGGAGAAACTTTCATGAACTTTCGAGGCAAAGAGGCTGTGACTGGCCTGGCAATTCTCAGAGTATCCATTTTTACATATTTTATAAGTGGGTGCAATGTTTCCCCTTTTCCAGATGCTGGGGATTTTGCTTGACTGTCATGACTTTTCAGAAGTGATAAGAGAGCTGCTTACATCTTCCCTCTGGACCCTGGGACGCATCTTGTCAGGTTCCATGGATTTTTCTGTGTTCAGGTTCCTCAGATGGCCTTGAATCTGGTCTGCTCCTACAGTGGAGTCCCTGCCTTTATATTCAGGGGCTTGAGATGGGTGGAAAATTCAGTTGGCAGGGAAAACTTGAAGGAAAAATATTCTGAGTACATCAGACTTCTCCATGCTTGTTATCATCTGATGCCCTGTCTCATTTGTCAGAGCGGTACAGTTTCTATTGTGTTCCTTTCCCAAGTCAGAGTTTTCACACATTTCCTCCTGGCATTGAATGTCCAGGTCTGGAACTATGCCCTTTACCCTAAGTTCATGACTTCAGACATGGTCACATTGAAATGCCTAATGATTCCTTTTACTGGCTGACTTAGTTGTCCCAAGATTTTGACATGTAAACTTCAGGTCATCTTCAGCTTCATAGACTACACATTTTTCTGCAGTACAAAAAATAAAGATGTTAAACAACGAAGGACTGAAAATCAGACTTCCACTGGTTCTCACTAGAAACCACTAATTTCCTTTGTTATGATTACATTTTGAGATATTTAGAGTGCCATATTTACAGTAATTTTGAATCTTGGTTAAAGATTTGTTCTCAGAATTCAAGATACACCTTATTGCAATGTATGCAGAAGTAGACATAAATGCATATATCTGCAAAATTCTTGCAAACCAATTTTATATTCTCAGAAAAAATATAAGAAGCCTTCAGAAGATCAGGATACTTGGATAAGATCTACTTTTTAAAAAACTATGTTGATTTTCAGTGATTGTGTTTACAGCATTTAAATTTTTATTAATCAGGTTCTATTACTTTGTCTAGCAGCAATGTTAGTTGGAGTGGCTTGTAAATGTGCAGGTCATCTTTTGCAGTATTTGCACTCCACAGTTTCTTTCAGCCTTCTGGAATTTCCTTAGGGTTTCAGAGGTTATTGGAAATCAGCAATAATCAGCAGAGACCTTGTCAGTTACAGCTTGCCCTGCTGGTTGAAACTGTCTAGCCTTGTTAACCTCTGTTTAACGTCTTCCTCAGCTTTTATTAGAATGTAAATCGTTTTGTTGCCACTTTGGGATCTAACTATGCAGTCTTGTTTGTTTTCCTAACACTGTATGTTTTTGTCTTTTCTACGTGATTGGCAAATTCCTCACTTACATGTAGCAGTCTTTCAGTGTGGCTCCTTTTGCTCCTCAACTCCCCCTCTCACTTCTTAAAAGAAACCCCCAAGACACGAAACCCAACACCCACACCTGTGGTTTGTTTTTGTTTGTTTTTTTTTTTTTGTTTTTTTTTTTCCCTGATAATAGTTCTCATGATTTCTCTGCACAGACAAATTAAACCTTCTGTATTTTTGCTTATAATTTTAATCTGTTTGTTAAACTATGTCTTACAAAATCACAGAATGGTTGCATTTGTAAGGGACTGCTGGAGGTTATCTCACCTTTCTAAAATAGGGTTCCTTATATCAAATCTAAATCTCTTCTCTAGGCAGGCTGTACAGCAGCAGATAACATGGCCTTAGAAAGGCAAGAGCAACATGGTTGTTGGTTTCAGGCAGAAAGAAGTAATATAAACTTTTCTGACCAGTTCTGTCCTGGTCCTTACTATTGCTTCAAGTCAGAAGAGAAAATTCATTTGGATTTTAGGGATTCTCTGAATTCTCAGTTTAACAACTTGCTATATAACTAAGGCCAGTCTCATGGCAATGCCCCTCCCAGTCTTCACTGACATATTTTTCTATATTTATAGAGAATAGTTAGTCCAGAAATCTTGCTGTTATAGAGGATATTTATATTCTGAATTTGAAAATCACTTCTCTTCTGTTGCTGAAGATTTACCTTTCATGAAATATCAGTAAAACCATTATGTCCATTGTGAAGAGTGTTGAGAGATAGGAGTTGATTTCATTTTTGTCCTCACTAGGAAAGGAAGTTGCTTTTGGTTTTATGTTAAATCTGAAATCAGGTAGCTCAAACTGTTAATACCTGAATACTTCACTAGGATGTATTTTTCTTATTTGTACAGCTGTTGAGTCCTGAAAAATATAATCACAGACAGTGAGGACCAGGGAAATAAATTTTGATTTGCTGAAACAGGGACACTCAGATTACAGGCCTATCAGAAAACCAGACACATCAAGAAACACTATAATGAATGAGAATTCTGTCCTCAAAGTTATGACCTAAAAGTTTCCTTCAATTCTTCTAAGTCTAAAAAAAGGAAGATGGAACCAAATCAGAAAAATCTTGAGATAGAAGTAAGTACTGAAATTTCGGACCTGACTTGGATTTAAAATTCAGTGGAGTGAGGTCAGTCTTTCTAGATCAGTCATGTCCCTGCATATATTCCTCAAACTCTATATCAGAATCTATTTGGCCATGTTTTTTACTGATGAGGGTGCACATTCAGTGTCCCTTTGGATTGCTCAAGATTCTCTCTATCATATATCCTGTATGGTGATGTAGGAATGCATCCCCCACAATGTTGTAAGATGGGATGTTTTCAAGTAAGCGGTACATGAAAAGTGTATGAGTAACTGAATAACAGGAGACAAATGTAAAACAAAGAAAAATAAGACTGAATTTTCAACAGAATTATAAATAAAATTGTATCATTTTGAGAAACCACATCAAATATTTCAAGTCTGATTGTAGGAGTGAAAAGAATGTATTGGCACGTGTCTCGTTTACAAAGAGACATAAAGATTACCAGAGTGCTGAGAATTTCTCAGAGAATTTTTGATGCAATTTGAGGTATGATTGGCATTTTTTTGATATAAATGCATTTAAGGCAATACTCTGCTTCCCAGGAAGAAAAATATTATTTGCAAGTATAGCCTGCTATTTGTACTTATAAATCACTGTATTCCTTGCTTTGTTTTAAGAACTCTAAATACTGAAAGAAATGAACATAAAGCTATGAAGACTCTCATAATTCAGAATATGAAGATATAAATACTTCTAATAACACGCAAACTTCATATATATCAAAGAAAAATTGTTGTGGTGTCAATTTTAATGAGGAATATAGTTATTTTTCAGCACTGATGTTTAATGCCTAAAACATTTTTATCTTCTTGCTTTCCATCTTCCTTCTGCTCCAGGCAGACATTTCAACTAATTCAAATAAAAATACTTATGTGATATTCCAGAAGATTCTTATCCTTTGATTTTGGCAGAGGAGCAAGAGGGAAAAAACCATACATCTTTCTGTACATTCCTGCAGGCAAATCCATAGTAATATCTGAGGTAGATCCATCAGGAGTTAAAAGATGTGAATAGATCTTGAGGGTTGTTTTATGATAGAAGGGATGTGGAGACCATAAGGGCAAGAATCAGGACTTTTTTCTGTGAAATATTCAGTTCCTTGAAAACGTTCAGAGGCTGTGGGAGAAGACTGATGACCTGGAGCTGGTTAAGTTCCCTGGTTCCCTGCAGGTTTTGTTACACTTTGCATGTTTGGATTACTATTTTTTGTGGATATAAATAGAATAAATATTCAAACCATTTGTAAGAATTAGCCTCAAATGTAAATCTGACTGTGTATTATTTATGCCTTTAATAAGAAGAGTAGTGTGCATAAAATAATGTTTATAACACAACTGATAGCAGTAAAAATTTTCAGTACTAGATCTCTAATTTGTTTTTAGCAACAGTAATATTTTCCTAAAAATATCAAAATAATCCAGCCACATTCTATACAGTAATATATCCCTTAGATTTCTTAGCAGCATTTATGAAATCTGGCTGGCAGAAAGGCACCACAAATACTTTCAAAGAAGGAACCTGATTCAACTGCAGAATTGCTCTTCAGATACATGCTTTGCATTGTTCTGGATTTGTTTAAATTGAATTTAATACACATAATCAACCAGTCTGCTAAATGGACTTCTGTTGGGAGTTAGGTTTCTTTGCTTTTGTTGCTTTTTACTTACAGAATTTTTTTCCCAAGTTGCTAGGAAACACTAATGACCGGGTACTTAAGAAAAACAAAGTAAGTGGCCAAGTTTAGGGCAGGAGGGCACCTGGTTGCACTTCTCTTACCTGGGAGTTTCTCTCTGAGGGGCAGAGATTCCCAAATCAGAGAATTGGGTTGATAAAAGATGGACCTGGGGCAGCTGCCGCCCCTCTCTCTTGGCTTTGTTGGAGCTGCTGCTTGGGGAAAGGAATTCGCTGCTGCTGCCAGACCCCAGGTAGAGGTGCTTATTCTGCCATGGGATGAGCCTCTGCTTGTGAGAGCAGGCACTGAACTGGGACATTATTAACACCTGCCCCACTAGAAGGACCTATCACTGTTTGCTCGGGTGCCCGGGATTCTGAGCCTGCCTCTCCCTGCCCTGCTCGGAGCTGGGCTGCTGCTGCCTGGCCCCCGCTGCTTCTTCAGCACTGTAGCCCCACACTCCCTGCCTGCTGATGCATCTTGCTGTCCCTGCTTCCAAGAGTCCTACAGGAGCACTGGGATCGGCTGCCCCAGGTGGTTTGTGAAGACAAGACTCCTCCATCCCTTCCCATCTCGGCCAAGCCACCGTTACTGCGCGCTCCCTGAGCCTGCGCCACAGCGCCCCCTGCAGCCACGGGGGAATCACCGCACCCGCCCTGCCTGCTGAGAGCCACCAGCGCCCCTGCTGGCTGTGACCAGAACTGCACCCAAGGGGGAATCAGCGCACCCTCCCTGCCCGCCAGGAGCCACCAGCGCCCCTGCTGGCTGTGACCGGAGCTGCACCCAAGGGGGAATCAGCGCACCCTCCCTGCCCGCCAGGAGCCACCAGCGCCCCTGCTGGCTGTGACCGGAACTGCACCAAAGGGGAAAGTGTCTGCGGCTGAAGAGAGGTCACTGAGCTCCTGGTTCTGTTTGTTGTTAATGCCAGAGTTGTTGTTTTATTGCCTTGTTATACACACTGGGAAAGAACTGTTATTCCTATCCTCATATCTTTGCCTGAGAACCCCTTAATTTCAAAATTATAATAACAATTCAGGGGAGAGGAGTTTACATTTTCCATTCCAAGGTAAGCTCCTGCCTTCCTTAGCAGGCACCTGTCTTTCAAACCAAGACAGCTTCATACCTAAAGCCTGATTTTCTGGGAATAATATCTCCTCAGCTAGTGTAATACCTCTGACTTGAATAATTTTACGGTTGAAATAATATGGGACCTTACTCCTCATAGACTTAGTGAGGAGGGAACAAAGATAACATGAAAATAACAAACATTGACTTCTAGGGACACGATAATAAACACACATCAGCAACCTTACTCAAGGTTATTTAAGAGTTTATTGATTTATGTGTAATCTCCCTAAACAATTATTACATTTTTAGTTATCAAGTTTATTTCTTGAGAGGATGAGCCCTTCAGAAATTAATTATTTAGGATATAGAGTTCCAAAAGTTACATTCTGTTCAAATCAGAGATACAGACACTAATTTATCTAATTGGTACTGACTGCTGAATTTCAGAATACAGAAAATTTGTTGATTAAAAATGGCAGCAGATTAGGCCATGAAATGTAAGTGATTTGAATGGCACATAGAAGGTGGAAATGTCAGTTATTTTTGGGGTTTTTTTCTGACTGTTAACTGTGACTTTTCAGCTGACATCAGATGACTTCACAGATTTTTTCTTAAAAAATAGAATAGTACCCAGTTAATTGATTAGGAATTTAATCTGTAAAGAATGGATAGTTTAGAGTATGATAATCTTGTATGAACATGCCTCTGTGTCTTTAAGAGCTGTCGCACATATTTAGATAATTTTAAATCCTAGCCAATATCTTTTTCCAGAAAAACTATAAATTAATTACCCTCTAGTGTTCATTAAAGCATCTGCACTTCCAGTCCATAAAATCATCAGAGTAATATGCATCTAAAATTATTTTAATAGTTATTAATACATGTTCAGTTAAAGACATCAGTTTCAGTCACTGATCTGAAAGTCCCAACTACTCATGTTTTGCAATGGATTGCCTGTCAATATCTTTGTAATTTAAAATAATGTTACAGTTGACAGAATCTTCAGAGATTGCTTGCGAGTCTTGCAACTTGTGACAAGTTCAAGGGCTGGTTTAGGCCCATTTTGATCACACTGGAATTCTGGTTTCCAGATAAGGGAAGAGGCTGATGAGGGGTAAATCCTGCAAGGTGGAATAAGTTGTCCTTATCATGCCAGTGTCTTTCCTTACATAATCACTAAGTTGTGAATACTCCTCTTTGAATTGGGACGAGGACACTGAGATGTAGGATGAAGGTTTTTATCCTGGCTGATAGATCATGATTGATTCAACTACACTGAGAGACAACTGCAGCATTTCAGAAGATGTCAAAGACTTGTAAAATGTCATGAGATTCACAACACTACATCATCCAATGTGAAACTCCCTGCCCAAGGGGAGGTACCTGGTCATCACCATCTGAACCTGAGTGACTATAAACTCCATAGATTTTGCATTCTTGAATTCTTTCCCCCTGCCACTTGTGGATAGAGTAACTCTTTATCTCCCCCTGCCCTCTTGTCTTTCTCTCTCTCTCTCCCTCACATTTACTGCTAAATGAAATCTGTGCTACTGCCTCTGGCATATGGTCTCATTTGCACCTTACTTTGGGCAGAGGCATCTCTAATAATTTTAATAATTTGATTGTAACACCATCAGACGTACTGTTACATCAGAAATAGTTTGCACATCCATGTGTCAAATATTACTGTACTTTGTGCTAAGTTTTATGTTTCATATACTAAATGACTAACTTGCTATGAGCATCTTTGTTAGGTATAATTTCTGAAAATCCCTTATATTTCCAAAATATCTGTAAGCTTTAAGAAACAAAACATTGGAGACTATCTTGGCAAGGAGATGTATCAGCACAACGTGGCAGTTAACTTCCCCAGTGCTGTGCAGTGTTGGGGAGGCAGCTCTGGGTTGGTGTGTCTAGAGTCTGTCCAAGTCCACTTGGAATGTTCACTTGAAATGTCCATTGAGCAGTGAAAAAGGAATCTAGAGATCAGTTAAAAAATAGTATAAAATTTATTAGGGCCATTTTTACTTTGAAGGGAGCACAGTGATTCATAGGGAGCCAGGTTGACAATATAAATAACTCAGATTGTTGCTGGATAATGTGACTGCTCATAAGCTCAGTAAAGACTTAAGAGATATACTTAATTGATTGCTGACATTAATTTGCATGCAGAAATAGACATGAACCTTCCACTTCTCAACTGCAGATCCATGTCCACTAAGAGACTTTACTAATTTCACTGTTAATTCAATTTCTGGGAGCAAGAGAACAGTTCACGAGAGCTGCAGTTTTAATCATCAGGCATAATATTCTTCATTCTCATCACAAGAGACTGTCCATTTCTTGTTGAAGTTCCTGCTTGGACCCTAGCTACAGTGGGGCAGCTGACTTTTTTAGAAGTGCAAAGATTTGTTCTTTGCAAGGGCAAAGGTTGATGCCTTAAAGACCTTTCTGTAAAGAATGGGGTATTTTTAAACTGAGTGTTAGTAGCTTTAGGGCAGACCTAGGACCTTTTCCAGGGGTGATTATAAGATGGATGAAATGTTTCAGTGAGAGTTTTGGCAGGGAATTGACCAGCTGACACTGATTGAGAAGGAAGTTGCAAACACACAGGAAGAATTTTTATCTCCCTTCATAAAGGTCAGAGCTGATGCTACAACTGATCAGAACTCTAAGGATGGACTCGTTTGATCACAGACTGGATATGCATGCACTGACTGATACTGAGTTGAGGATTGTTAACTGTAAGGAAACGAGGCATTTGGGAAAGCAGGTCAGATAACTTCAGCCACCTCCATTTGGTTAGCAACCATTGCATGCAGCCTTTCCTGAGGATGCCCTAATAAACCAGAGTTAAATAAACAGAAATAGAAGTAAATTTGATTGCCTAACTTAAAAATACCTTCTCAGGTATGGTCTTATTTTGATACTCAGTAAATAAAATCACCTATTCCCATCTTTTTAGCATTTTTAGGGGGAGTTTAACCCCAGACTGAGGCTGAACTTAAAACATGACTATCTGGGTTTTTACTGCACAAACAAATGAAGGTATCACCAGATAAATACCCGTGTTTGTAGCTTGGATTTTTTTTACTATATGCTTGGGCTATTAAATCCTCATGTCACCCTTGAGTACCAGCATGTCATAGTCATAGTTTTGGGTGTTCTTTTCTTTTCTTACTTTTTTTTTTTTTTAAATCTGTGTTAAAAATTCTCTTTGGGAGTGGCTTGATATCTATACAACAAACAACATTTTCCCCCAGGCATTTAGAAGTTAATTTTCATCTGAATGCTTATTTTTTAGAACAAATATATGAAAGAAAGCTTCTCTTTCAAATAAGAAGAGGTACATTATGCTTCAGATCAGTTTTTGTACAAGGAATAAGTCAGAAGATTAATCAAACCCTATTTTACATTCAACAGATCATTTAGTAAACAAGCATAGAAAATTAGAAGCCTATTGAGTACAACTATACTATTTTCTTGATCAGAAAATTTTAATTAAAATAATAGCATAGTAAGCCAACCTCCTTATTCCCCACTTCTCTTACTTGCTGAGCATTATGGAATTTTGTTCTTTTTGTCCTTTTTGTACTTTTTGTCCTTTTTGTCATGTTTCTACTAAATTATACGTGATCATTACAATCCCAAAGCATATATTTTAAGTTCATAAAATCATGCAAAATTTAACCAGAAATCAAATGAGAACACTGCCTTTCAATAGCACGTTATCAGATAAACTTTGAAAGTATTTTCATTTAAAATTCCTCTGTAGTCAAATAAGGAAGCTGATCTTAACTGATTATTTTTATTATTAGTTTTCATATCCCTACACCTTTCTTATACAAATTGTCTCTTCAGATAAACAGTTGATCAAAAATCAATTTCTTTCAATCCCCTGATCTTTCAATTGCCTAAACTGTGCATTGGTACCCTATAACTTTTTTCTTTGTTGCCAAAGAGATTCCAACTTTGTATGGGAAAACAGAGGTTCTTTTCCTACTGTTGTAATATTTTATCTTCAGCATACTAACATCTGTACCATATTTTGATGTTCAACTTGATGATGATCTGGGATTTTTTTTTTTTTTTAATTGTAACAAACTTTGCTTTTTTTCTTATGCATAGCATAGCATCAAAATAGACAGTCTTCAAAGTTTTACTGCTGATAGATGACATTTGATTTAAGATGTTCACACAATCTCATCCAATTGTTTTGCAATGGAGGAAGTTTGGATGCATGCAGAATAAGTGTTGAGTTTTACAGCAATCATTTAACTGACTTCAGAGTGCCCACTATTTAATGTGCCTAACACAGTTTTTGTGCTGACTTATGAAGTGAATACAATCTTCTGCAGCATTCCAGCATATAATTAAAACGGGTTTCAACATATTTTTTGGCACATAACTTGACCTACTTTCACACTTCTAAGGTTTAAAATAAAATATTATTCGCATTGCATTCCTATTTTTGGAGAAATCTACTATATCAATCTTAAAGAAAAATGCACTACACTCTAACTATTATGTGTGTAATGTAAGTCATAATAATAATTTATAGCTGAATAATAGTATTCCATGATTAGGGATCTAGTAATAATGTATAGATGTTGTGCTCAAAGCAATAATCATTACTCAAGTAAGCAGTACCTGCAAAGTCATCCATACTTGTTTAAATAAGAAATTACCTACATTTATAAGAAATGAAGGATCAAATCCATGCATTACTTAATCATAATACCTTCGTAAGCTTTTTAAGGCATTTTATGTGCACGCTGCAAGGGAATGCATGGAGATTAAGGAGGTACTTGATTTGCAGAAGGGGTATGAAGCAGTAAGTCATATGGACTGGTTCCCACTGTCAATTTAGTATCAGACTGCTGTAGAATATAATTTTTGCCCCAAAACCTATTTTCCTACTGTCAAGTGGCTTTTCTTCTACTTGCTAAAGCAGAAAGAAGGACGTGAAGTATTTCCTTCTGAAAGAAGAAGCTGCAATGTTTTTCTTCAGAGAGCAACCATTTAAAATGCTGATAGTTGAGGTGTAAAACCCTGAAAAATAATTTTAATTAATGGTTTAAAATTCTGATAGTTTTGGCATCTCTTTCAGATTTTAGAAAAAGTCTATATACCTATAGATTTGTTTGGATTTTTTTCCAGTAATATATAGGATATAAAGTTATAATAATCTCTCTCTCTCTGGACAAACCTTGCTGTGCTCCCTATTAATGTCATTATTCACCTTAAGCTCCTTTTGCCTGATAGCAAAGTTCTGTGACACTTGAAACTGAACTGTAAATACTGACACACAAAGGTACTTTTGAACTAAATTCATGAAAAATTAAAAAATGCTGCAATGTATTTGACACAAACTGGGTTAAGACAATGATAGTCCTAAATCTCCACTCTGTTAACTAACATTGTCTATGTAAAGGACTAGCAGTATCCTCAGCAGTATTATAAGCACATCCACAGCTGTTTCGTCCTCTTTTAGGTGTTGAATTTGTATCAGTTCCATTCCTTATTTCTCCAAACCTACACAAATGAATAAATTTATTTTACAGCTGAAAATTATTTAGATGTTTCAAGCCACTGTAGTGGCATAAGAGATGAAGTAATTATCTTTCTGAGCACATGGAAAAATAAAGAGATGGGAAAAAGAAGAATGCTATAATATAAGAAGAGAGGAATTAAGAAACAGGAGAGATTACTTTTTCATATTTAGATGCTACCAGGATTTTGTTACATTCAGGTTTAGTATCTCCCCATCCTCAAATTATGTTGACAGGCAAAATTGATTTTATTCAGTTCCAGGATTATGAATTATTTAAGTTCATTAGGCTTTACAAGAAGTAGGATTTCTTGAGGGTGATTCTGTTATGAAGAAATTACAGTAAAACATAGTAAAATCTAAGGCATAGCACAAAAGTATATGTTTTGTTAACTTTCAATGTGACTTGTGCTCCTCAATCTCCAGGGTTGTGGAGGATTGATGATGGTATTAAACTTATAAATCCAGTGGTAATGGAATTTAGATACCTATCACAGAATCACAGAATGGGTCAGGTTGGAAAGAACCACAGTGGGCCCTGTGGTCCAACCTCCCTGGTTAAGAAGGGTCATCCTGAAGCACATGGCACAGGATTATGTCCAGGTGGTTCTTGAATATCTTCAGTGAGAGAGACTTCAGAACCTTTCTGTGCAATCTGCTCGGTCATCTACACTGTTAAGAAGTTCTTCCTCATCCTCAGATGGAATTTCCAGTGCATCAGTTTCTGCCCATTGCCTCTTTGCCATCTGCTTTGCACCACTGAGAAGAGCCTGGATCCATCCTTTTGACACCCTCCCTTCAGAAACATTGATATGTCTTGGGCCATAATAAAACTTTTAGTCCTCTCCTGTTTATTGCCTTACCTCAACATATATAAGAATGTGTCATGGATATCTCAACATCCACTCCCATACTGAATTCCAACTCTTCCATCTTTTCATCTATTCATGCGTCATGTTTACTACAAAACTTCTGGGGAAAAAAAAAAATCTTTTGAGTTGTGGCCGAAAGTATGCAGAGATTCTGGCACAGAAACGTTAGAAACTCTTAAGCTTTCAAGACAGTGAAGCTGAAACACAGCTGTCTCTCCCCTTCTCCTCCTGCCACAGCCTGTCAAAAACAAGCAGTGGGTAAATTAAATACTTTTGTTTAAGAACAAGAAGTGAAGTGATTTATAGCAGCTTGAATCTGTTTGTGCAAGCATAATTGTTTACTGAAATTCTTTACAGTACGTTACCAGGGGCTATGGAAATTGGTCCAAGAACAAGCTCTGCTATGCTGCTGCCCTACTCTCCTGTCAATATCAGCTCTTCTCAGACAGAGAAAGGAGGTTTCCATCTTCCTCTATCTTAAAAGAATTCATAGCTTACAGGAGAAAAGCATTTTTCTCTGCTGAAGTGTAAATGTGGGGAATACAGTTATATAATTCAGAGAAAAAGAAAACCCTTGCAAGTGTTTGGCCACTGAATCTGAGAGTTAGATAAAAATGTTGCAGCACCAGACCTTATTTTATATTTCTCAGTCAGCTTCATGTATTCTAGATTTTGATTCAGATGCTTTGAACATGTGTCTCCATCCCAAACCTTTCAATGATAAGAAGTTTTATCATTATCTATCCTTTCCCATAATGCTTATGGATGCTTCACAACATTGAATCTGCCGCTGTAACATGTACAGTTAAAGACATTGAAAATGTTGACACAGCCTTTGTTGCATTAGCATGCAAATGAGCTATCATTTTTGAGGGAACTGATTCACTGAAATGATTTTTGATGTTGATCTGAATCTTAAATACAATTTAAGGAGAAAATAAATTGTTTTAAAAACTATTATGTTTGTGTTATAAAAACATAAACTATTCGATGAGTATTTTGAGGACTTTTTCCATTTGTATGTTTGTGGGAGATAATTTTTATAAATATCTGAATATCCATTTGATTTTCTATTTTCAAATTGCTTCGCAGAAAATGATGAAAATATATTGGAGGAAATACATTTCATATTATTGTGAGGGAGAGCAAGTACATAAAAATCAGACTTGATTCACACATTTCCTAAGCATCCATTACTGTTCTCTCTAATGATCATCATTGCTGGAATCATGACCTAATTATTAATTTTGAATTCTGATCTTTCATGCCTTTAAAATTGTTGCGCACTTGTAGAGAGTCAGCTGACCAAGTGATGGTTTTCACGGAGCGTTTACCGTCCTAAAAATCCCATTTCACATTATCTCTACATATGAAGCACATATAATGTGCTTAGACTCTGAAAATATGAGCTCTGATCTTGGAGGAAAGAATACAGAGAAGTGCCTGGAGGGTACTGAGTGCAACTTTGGACTTCCTAGTACATTGACCTACTGGAGCTACTCCAGCAGAATGCAACCAAGATGTCTGGATGGACACAATGTAGGAAGAGAGGCCAAGAGAAATGGTTTTGCAAAGCTTTTAGTATAGAAAACTAAAAAGAGGCAGCTGTTTTTATGGTATTCAAGTATCTAATGGTATAATGCAGAGAAGATTGAGCCAGGCCCCTTCCAGCATTAGGAAAAGGTGCAAAAATCACAAATTCTGAAAAAATACCTAAAAAAAAAATCATTTCAGAGGAGGAAGATGTCGGAACAGGTTGTCCAAAAAGATTAAGGAATCTTCATCCCTGGAGATTCTCAGTATTCAACTGCACAGGCATCTGAGCAAGGCCCACACGTGTGTACCAAGGATAGCTCCATACTATACCTGTAAGCTCGCCAGCAGGGACATTGTGGAATTCTACCTGGTCTTACAGATAGAAAACAGGTTGGCAGAGCCAAGGTAGCCAGTCAGGAAAGACATAAGGAACATAATGGTCACGACAGGGTTCACCAGAGAATGGGCCTGAAGCCCCAGAGGAGCACGTCTTCCATTTGTGAGCTCCATGTCAAACGCGACTAGGAAAGTGAAATGGTGAAATTGCCCTAAAGTCCCTGAAAGTTGTAAGAAAGGAAGCCTTCACCTAACAAAAATGCAGCCTGCCTTTAGAGTGATGAAAGACTTTCTCCAACATCAGCTGGAGCAAAATCACATATGCCCTGAAACCAATTGCTTACATCCCCTTTTCATAACTGGTACACAGGATTGTTCAAATTAACAATTGGAATGATCCTGGAAATAAAGAAATGCATTGGTTTGAGCTGGAACTATTTCTCCTATACATCTACAAACTGTCATGTCATCCTACACTCTTGAAACAGAAAGGAGACTTGGAGGGTGTTTCCTATGGAGTATATGGAGCTGGGAGCATATGTACATGAGGAGCTCAATTCTAGATTAAAATGGGAGCACCAAGAGCAATTTTGGCTTTCCTGGAGAACTGTACTTTTCTACCTGTACATCAGATGGAAAACATGAATGTGCAGATATAAAATTCGTAATATAACATGTTAATTAGGTTTCCATGTTGATTCCTGCCAGTTTATGTTGTGAATTTTATGTCAGTGTCTCCAGAGCTGTTGATGTGTATTTGGATCCTAAAGGCAAAACAAGAGTGGACAAATTATTTGAGATGACTATGACCTATTTCTGCTTGTTAGGGCTCTAACGTTAGTTTAGTGAAGTTGATTTATTTTACCTCTGGTGCTGCCTGAAGGAAATTACTGCTAGGATAATATACCTTTTTAAAATACCCAGTAGCTGTGTGGCAAACTCAGCTGTGAATTTATGGAGCAACTGTGATGCTTCTATTAAAAGTTCATCTATTTTTTATGAGAACAGCCTTAAAATATTGGTGCTTTTTATATTAAATACTTGTAGCATTTGATTAAAATGTGTGAAACATCTAATATGTTTCTTAATTAGTTGGATATTTTTAATATCCAGTATTTAGAAATTGTCACTTTTCAATGAGTGTCATTCAGTGAACAAGTGTGGTGAACAGAGCAGTGGGGTAATGCCAGAGAGACCAGTTTGCATGGCATGGCTGCAGTCAGGTCAAGCTCTGCACCTTTTTTTTTTGTACACTTTTGTTATTTATATTGCTGCTGTTCCTGTTCATTTACTTGTTTCAAATAAAAAGTTCTTATCTTAACCCATAATCCCTGCCTCTTGTCTCTCTCAGTGGAGTAGAGGGGGCTCTGGGTTGGGGAGTGCTATTCTGAAACTGCAGAAATGCCATATCTGAAATTCTAACTTCCCATTCAAATATCACAAAATAAAAGTGTTATTGACTTAACCTCCCCACCTCCCCCAAAAGCTCCAAAACATTTGAAGTAAAAATATGTAAATCAATCCATCCAGACACATACCATGTAAAAACACTGTATGCAACTTGTAACACTGAAGTTGAAGTTATAATTGTCCTGGATGACATAAGTACTTAGTTTAGCTATTGTCTTGCAGTCAAAATCTGGCTTATGTGACTCTTTACCTCAGTGTGACAAACTGGACCTTCACGAATATCTGAAATTCTATGGTTTTTTTCAAGTTCTGATTTTAATTTTTTTCTGTACTTTTACAAACTCTGCCACTTTACAGCTATATCCAATAAAACAGTATAAATAACAGCAGTATCTGATTTCCTGAAGACGAGTCTATAAAGCTTTTATCAATATGAACCAAAACAACATCCCCTCCATGTTCTCTGCTACTTTGTCTAACAATGCTAATTAATGTCATTTATTAATTTTTTTTCCTCATTCTATAAATTTAACTGTAGGTGACCAAACTTAAGAAACTCAGAAGTCGGAATTAAAGGTCTGGTGGGGTAGTAGACTCAGTTCATAATAAATGTGGAAATTCTTCCAGTGTATCTTCCCACATTAAATCTAAATTGGTCTCCTGAGTTACTTATCTTTATTCTACTGACTATATCCAAAATCTAAGGTAGCTGGACTACTGATTTGAGCATCTTATTTAAACATCTGGAGTTGATGATAGTAGTATAAGCTTAGTATTTCTAATCAGGAACAAACAAACAAAGGCTTCTTTTGGATGCCCAGAATACTTATTTTTGGCTAATTCATGTTCGGTATTAAACTTTCAGGTGTGTTTTTTCTGTGTCTTACTAGGTTTTATCTGATTAGCTTTATACCTCAGCCAAGAAGTGTCAAGTTTTGCATCACAGCAGTGACCACATAATATTTCAAGAGGAGACTGAATAAACCAGTGTGCATAACTTCAACATAGACTCATTGTACAAATAAACCAGTTCTTTGCATAAGACAAAAATATTTCACATATAGACCTAGGATTGAACTCACTCTGAAAATGGAAAGAGCATAAGGATGTAATAATCAGCCTCACTAACAGGCTTCAGGGTCCAATACATAGTTCCCTGTCTGAAAACCCATTCAAAGTGATTTTTTAAAATAGATGTTAAACTTTTTCCAATAGTTGCTCACATTTGCTCACAATTGGCCACAACAGTTATAAGCCCGAAATAATCAGCTAGGAGTTAACTGTTGCAAGGCATAGCAAGTCTTCTATTTCTTAATAAAATAAACCCCTTTGAGATTTCTGAATGATCTTCAAATGAGATAATCTCTTAATTTCTCACACTGATTTTTCAAATATAAGTCTATGGGCGCAATCCAAAGCCTAACGGAGTCAATGAAATTTTTGTTATAAACTTCAATAGGTTTTGCATCAAAACATCTCTAGATGATTATAAATAAAGCAATAAATTTCAGTCTGTAATAATACAGTTCACCATGTGTAATGTGAGTGTAAAAAACGTATTTATAGTTTAATGAGATTGTTTTAAATTAAACAAGATGTGGTGCTTATCCCTGCCAAAGTTAAAAGGGGTCTATGGCCACACTTTGTATTCTTTGCCATATTCTCCTGGCTTAGCTGAATTGTTGCTTCCTATCCTCTCTTGCCTGTGCCCTGAGAGCAGAACAGTGCAAGATTGAGCAATGATAAACCTGCAAGAATCTGATTGTGCTGAAGTGATCCTTCAAAGCAGAGGTCCTGAGTTTATATCCCTCTTCTAAAACTGATGGTACATTTTGTCAGGCCACACTGTAATGCTGAATAAAGAAAGTTGTTTTTATTATTGCTTTTTGTCTTTGAGTGAATAATTTCCTTAGTTGTGAACACCCATATTTTGCTTAAGTGAGGTACTTAACACTTTTTCTGTATCCAGTTCCAAATGCCCTGAAAACCTAATCACAGATTCCTGCATAATAGCAAGACATTATATTAAGCACTGTTTCTACATTAGAGGATGTAGGTTATTTAGCTGTATTAAGAAAATACAAATATATGTGCTACAAATTTTACTTCAGCAGACATCACCTTAATGAGTATTATAATAATATTCTCTTCATGTTTAAAATGATGCATTAAAATCCCATAAGTACTGTACTTTTACCAATCGGTGAATTATTAATAAGGTGATAATCATGGTAATGATGCTGCCTTATTAGGTCTTGATGTATCTTGTTAACATGCCAGTTAACTGCCTATTGGTGTGGAGGGGAAACCTGCTTTTTTTTGTACTCAGGAGGGTACTAGAGAAGTTAATATTTTCCTAACAGAGTTTATTATACTCTTTCTAAGATTTTATTTTTTGTTGTTTGTTTGTTTGTTTTTATTTTTTTAAAATTGCTTTTCTAAAGATTGTGAAAAAAACTTAGCTTATTGTCAGTTTTGCCTGTATCTAGGACATATGAAGGAGTGATGGCATAATATAATTAATGCACTACTGTAAAATAAACCTTACTGACATCTAACCATAAATTATTAAGTCAGTATATTAATCAGCAATATTACCACTTGAGGCAAAATGCATTTAAAGCAGCAACAACAACGAACCAATAGAAAAACACAGAATGCAACTGCTTATTTTTCTTGTCCTAGATATTTCTTTCAGTATGTTAATTTTCTGGCCCGTCAAAAAATTACTGAGGAAAAGAAATGTATCCCTGCAGCTCAGAAGTAACAAATAGCATAAAGACTGAGTCAGCAGAGTTTGATAAACCAAAAATCTGCCATTCATCTCTCCAAAATCCTAGTGCAAGTAAACAAACAAGCAAGCCACGTTAACTTTTTTAAAAAACTTAGAAAAATAAGGCTGTTTGTTTGTTTGCAGTTTGCATCTTTAATGCTGAGTTCTCCTCAGCAGTTTAAAATGCGCAGAACCGAAATCTGTTTCCATAACACTTTCAGTCCAATTTGCAAACCTTGAAGATCTATCGCTTTCAGCTGCCAATACTTGTCTCTATGAAGTTTGAGAAATTTATCTCAAAGAAGCTGAACTTCAAGAAATCCATTTAAAAACTTATAAGACCTAGGTAACTAGCTTGCATTGTGAAAGAATTTATTTTTTATTTCATCACTTTTACAGCTATATCTGAAGCCAGTTGTAACAGCAATAATTAGGGTGTGTTTGAGGTTGCAGAAAGGACATGCTGACTGACAAACAACTATAGTTCTGAGTGTAGAAAGTTTTATGATGTTTGCTGCTGGTTGTTGGCACACAGTGGCTTTTGTACATTGGTGGATCAAGTACAAGATGAACATTTTGTGTCTTAGTCACACTAATGCCAACATGGGCATTATCTGAAGCAGTAGGACACATTATCTTGAAGCCTAAAAAACCCAAAGGAATTATGGTATCCTAAAGTCTTGTGTTTAATTGACATGCCACATAAGAGGGTGTTACCTGATATGATAATGCCTGAAATCCCTATTTGATAGAAACAAAGAAACAGTAAATACTAACAAAAAAAATTGTGGTAAAATTTTACTGGTAAAATGAAATTTTTGATATTTTGTTTTGAAAAGAGTAAACTGACATCTTATTTTCAGTTTCTTAACTATTATTATGTTATTATCAAAATGTTCTAAATAGAGTACTTCTACTTACATATCAAATCAACATTTAACATTAAGGGGAAACAGAGTGGAATACTGATGTGAAGGTTTCTTCTCTTGTTCCTTCTTTTTGCTACCTCACATTATCAGAATATTATACTCCTAAACATTACCAGTAGCATTTCTTAAATCTTATTTTGATCACTGAAATTAATCACACTGATAAACTCACAATTAAAAAGTAATTAGTTAAATTTGAGGAAAAAATATTCCTTTACTTTCATTAGATTTTTGGTGATGCAAATATGCAGAATATTCTTCTTTATATTGAATCAGCATTTTCTGATGGAAAATTGTTCCTATTTAATAACTTTTTTGCTACGTGGTTACAGATAATCCTCTCATCCAGTCAGTAGCTTGCTGTGTGCTGATTAATTTTCTGTCAGAAAAGTCTGGGTTTTATTCACCAAATAATTTACTGAGTCTTTTATGAAATGTGTTTTAAGACTTCGCCATAGGAAAAAATGTGAAGTCAATTGCTGCCTGGGAATCTGTAACTAATGAATAATACTAGTCTAATTAATGTCAAACTAATTCAAGTCCTGCAACTAGCTAGCTGAAATAATTTTCACTTCTTCAGGTACAAATTATATTTAAAATCCATAGAGAGTTTCTAATAATGCCAAACATCAATGTCTTACCTGTACAATGTGAATCTCTAATAAAACCCTGAAATGAGCAATTAAAAGGAACATGGTTAGAACTAGGAGTTATTGCAATGAAATTTCATTTTTGTTTTCCAGAGTTAATCTTTTCATGCACTCTCATACATAATCACATTACTCATTTTCATGGAGAGCTTTCCCTTAAAAAATAATTTAAGAAGTTGATTTAGTGCACAGCAGGATGTCAGCCTTTTTTAGGACTGGATGATTCATGGCAGAGCTCATTTATCCACACCACTGCCACGACAAGTCTGATGGAACTGGCTGCTAAGAACTGCCAGGGCTGTGATTGCCACTGAATCAGTCCCTTAAGAGTCACCACCTGGAGCAAGAAAGTTTCATAAAATGCCTAACACAATTTCAATCTATATTAGCTATTTAGTGGCAGCCGGCAGAACTTCCTGTAAAATACCCATTGACACCCTTTTATCTGTTTGGGAACTGCTTCCTGCCACTAAGCCTGAAGAAAGGAGGCTCCTGAGCATTATTAGTGTGTTGTAACTACACAATTTAATACCTGATCTTTTTGGTTTGTGTTTATTATTGTTCATTTTTTTTTTTTTACCTGCAGCCATAGCCATATTTCAAGAGTAAATGAAAATACAGCCCATGTATTTAGTGCTTTGGGTGTAAGTCTGTAATGCCCGTTTTACACCCTCCCTCCCGCCCTGTGCGCTGGAACTCTGCAAACAGTAATTTGTGCAACATCCCATTGCAAATTAGTACTTAAGAGATACATCACCTCATCAGTGAAAGTGCTGATCCAGTAAAACTCATACAAAGTCTTACTTGATGTCATTAGTTCTATTAGTGGCTTGTCAAAAGTCAGTCAAGGTCAGGTGCTGCGACTGTCAGAAGCCAGTGACCTCAGCTGGCAGCTTTTCTGTACGACTGTGAGATGGTAAACCCTTCTTTCATGGTCTTTCTTAGTGGAGTTTTTATTTATTTATGTATTTATTTATTTGGTTGGTTGGTTTTTTATAATGAGATTCCCTGATAAGGCAGAAAGAAAAAGAAGAAAGGCAAATGGCTACAGTGTATTATGAGTGTCTTTCTGTTCTTTCCCTCATTAATCAAATACTGAGGGATATATTTGTCTTTGAGAGTGAAGATCTGCATTACTCTTTTTGGCTAGTTCATAACTCAGTTGTAATCCAAAAGGAATTAAATGCTTGAAATATGCAATTTAAGAGCTATAAAGATTTAAGAGTTGACTAGATTGGAAAGATTCCCTTCTAAAATTGTAGGCAGGTGATTTTTTTACTTACCAGAAGAAGGTGTTTGGACCCTAGCTTCTGACACAAATAGTTGGCCTCTACAAAATGTGTGAAAAATAAAAGATAAAAATTTAAAGTATTCAGGGATAATTTTTATTTTCATAGCAAATCTCAGTTATGTTTAAACACCATTCTGTGTTGCACATTATGTAATTTATAATGTCATTTTGTTTGCTCTACAGAAAACTTGGATTTCTTTGTTGCTATATCACTTTAGATGTGACATTTTGGAATGTTTAAGCAGCTCCTGCTTTGTTAAAGAATACATGATAGATGTAAATTAATTTCAGCGAGAAATCTGGAGAGGAATTTGGTTCTTATGTGGGGAGGAAGCTCAGATAGTTAACATTTTGTATAAAAGGAGTAGAAGAAAAATTTGCTGGTTCCAATGGTCTGCCTGGAAAATTTCCACAGGGAATTCAGTGCACCAAAGGACTGAGAAGCTGAGCTATCATTATTTGCATTTTTTTTCATTATACTCCTCCATATAACATAATGTGAGGTAATTTCCTGAAAGGAGGAGCAATATGTTTTTCATTCAGAACTGACTATCTGGCTGTAATTACCATTTGTGAATTAGCACATCATGTGCACTTGACCATGCTTTTAAAATACTTCTTTGGATCTTGCAATACCTTCTTTATCTTCTAGGTGTCCCTGCTCATTGCAGGGTGGTGTTGGACTATAAGTGACCTTAAAGATCCCTTCCAACCCAAACTATTGGGGAAAAAAAAAATCTGATCTGGCACTGTCCATTTTAGCATTGCATGCACACAGCTGAAATTCCTGTATATGAGATGTGATAGCTATTGGAAGTTCTCAAAACACAGCCATCAAGTCTTCAGCCTTTTTCATGATAAATTGAACTATGTCTTTTATCCAGAAAGGGGTGTGGAATTTGTCTTTTAGTTTTAGGGCATCAATTTTTTTGGTATGCAGCCTAAGATATCTTTAAAAAGTGACATAAGGAAAGTACCACATTTTACATTTGGGCAGCCCTGAGGATATTTCAAGCTGGGCATCTAGTATTAACAGTAATTTCAGAGAAAGCTTGCTCCTGTATCTACTAAAGTTGTCCTTTAACTGCTTCTTCTCATTTTCACTAAAGCTGAGTTCAACTTGAGAGTACTGCTGGGCTAGCAATAGTTTCTCTTGCCTTGGCCATAATGTATTGTATAGAGAGTTTCAGAGATTACTCTGAGTAGAGATTATGCTCAAATTTTCACAGTTTCAGAGAATCAACTTCTTGTCATTGAGAGGAAAAATGCTAATGACTTGAACTCATTGAAATTTACATTATAAAGAGAAACAAGAACAACATCAATTTAGTAACTTTTAAAAAAAATAATGTGTAGGGTCTAAAAAATAAAAAAAGAACAAGCCTGGGAATGCCAGGTAGTTCATTTGATCAACTGTTCAGTCATCAATAACTATTTGTTCATTTTGAAAAGTTGGAGTTCATTCCTTTTGTTCATTTTTTCAAATACTTCTTTACTTGACCACATTTATGTTTTAATTTTTGACTGTCTGGAGTCAGAAAATACATTCTGTATTAGAATTTATATAAATATTATTTACAAAAAGTGAAACTCTAAGCTTTTTTTTTTTTTTTTTTATGCATTTCAATCTACACTGTAAAAAAAGGCAACAAAAATTTAACTGTGGATTCCCACAACTGAAGTTACTAAAGATTATGCTGAGTCACATCTGCCTGTGTTTTTTGTAGTCTATAATTTTCTGCTTTAAGCTGGGTTTCTTTAGCTTTGTTTTAGGAGATACTTGGCAGAAACATCTTCATTCAGAGATGATCTGCAAATTATCATTCATATTCTTGGCTTAGAGCTGAACTACCATTAATTTATGTGGATGAAATCAAGATACCCTATAATTACTGCTACCTAGTACTCCGGGTTAGTGCTGTTGTTGGGTTGGTGCTTTCTCCAGTAGCAGAAACCGACAGCCAATCAGATCGGTTTTATGATATTGTCTTTCTTTACAATTCTGTAGAATTTCCATGCTTTCCTGAGCACTAAGTAAATGAGGATGAGTACATGTCTTTTCAACATATCTTGTCGTTTTAATATTTACACAGTTTATCTCCCAAGTTAGCCCTGCACACAGATGAGTATGAAAGTATTTCAGCTTTTCAGCTCTTTTTTGGGCAGGAAGATATGTTTTGCTTCTTTTCCCTGAAATATAAATTGAATAGAAATGGTTAAGCTAATACTTTCCAGCAGTTTCTCTCCCAGTCATGAAAGGAGTGGTAGCAGACCATCTCAGCACTGGCTTATCAAACTCCATTTTCTATTGAGTGTATAACACATAAAGAAAACGCCCCCAAACCCCAAACCCAGTAACCTCTGCCCACATTATAAGACTGGAGGGCATTGAAGGTCTGCAGGTGAAAGGAAGGCATGTGGAAGCTCCTGTTAGCCCGTGAGGGGGTGGAAGGAGGAATACATACCTACCACATCCTGCCATATTCTTCGCCATGGAATGGCAGAAAAAAAGTTCAATTCTTCTCACCCCATGTGTGCATAATCTTCATTCATGTAGATGAGAACTATATCAGTGCAGGGAGAAGAGAGCGGATGTTTTAGGCAGTAAGAGATACAATTACTTTCCTGACAGCAGTGAAATGGAATTTTTCATGCAGAAAAAATGTAACCCAGAGCACGAATTTAAGAAAATGTCTGCTTAAAAGCATATTGTCCAATAAAATTTAGAATTTTCAAGAAGCATATGCTGAAATTTGTGCATGTATATGACCATGTTCTTTAACATGTTTTTCTGTAACTGTGTGCAGTTTAGGCATAAATAACCTCACTAAGTTTGTTGCTTCTTAATACTGTCTAAAAGGCACACTAGCTGTTTTTTAAGGCTCTACTAAATTCTGTAAAATAGAGGAAAGTAATGGGAAATTAATTAACATTAAAATAGTAAAAATATTTTTTGTTACTGAAACTTAAAACCATATATTGTATACTATTGCTTATCCATGAATCCATTCTAAGCAATTTTTTATTTTAAGTCAGGTAAATATTTCACATTTCTATGACTCCAAATTCGTTTTTCTTCCTTCAAATTTTCTGAACCATTGAACTTGTACCCTAAAGGATTTTTTCACAGCAATGTAGAGACTTTTATAAGATATTTTAGAAACATAAAAACACAGATGTTTGGCTGATCTTTGAAAATAGCTATTCTGGTAATTCTGAATTTTTAATTCAGTGTAGATTTCACATCGGTGATCTGTTCCAGAAGAGTCTTTATCATCCACTGTATGGATTAATACTAAAATTGATTTTAAAAAATTGTGGAAAAGAATTCTTATCCTGTAATTAATATAGCCATACAACTTCTTTACATACAAGTAACAGTTTGATTATATCATAGAGTAAAGAGAAGCCATCAGCTCAGAAAAATAAAGAGAACCTTTCACTTTAATTGAACAAGTATACAAGAACGATTGAAACATTTTCATGGTTAAGATATTTTTATAGGAATATGGTTTGGAATCTGGAATCTTCTGATAGACTCATGTCTTCTGTTTTGTCATGTATTTTAATCAACAGAGCCAAGGGTGGGCCATCTGGAACACACTCCTGGGCAAGAGACAAGGGAAAAATTGCTACCTGGAAAAATGGAGCAATGGATATTTTTCTAGGGTAGAGATTGTGCTTGCATTTTGGTATTAGTTGAGTAGTTCCAGAATGGTGTCTGCTGCTGAATTTAGACAAGGTTACAGGCATCTTTTTATGACTTCACCATGTCTGTGTCTTAGAATACAAATAAAAGGTGCATGTTGATTAAATAAATGAGTATGGGATGCAGTGGTTCTGGCCTATGCATTGGTCTTGATAACTGCTACAGTGCAGACCTTCATGCTTTTGCAGATGTTTGAAACTAGAGACACAACCCTATTTCTTGGCTTTTTTTGATCAGGCTATATGTAGGAGTGTTGAAATACACTTTGAAAACAGATACAAATAAAGGTGGTGTGGGTGAAACAACGAAAGAATCTGTGTCTGCTGCTACTTGCATGCAGACCTCAGCTGCACCTACAGAAGGGTAGGTGACCACTGAGTAACATAGCATGTCTATTGATCTGAGGTTGGTACCTCTGAACAATGGCATTGGATAAGACAGTTACAGGTGTCAATAGGACCCCACAAAATATTCTATCATTATATTTCATGCTTAGTGCAACAAATTTTTTCTCCAAATCTTTATGGAAAAATAAAAGTTGAATACTGTGGTTCAGATTTTTCATTATGCTAATAGACATGCCCAGTAATAAACTATTGTTCAAGATAATTTCTATTTAATTAAGGTTGAGTGTTTGCTTATATTGACTGAACTCAAGGACATTTAAGTGTCTATTGAAAACTTAATATGTGCTCAGCTGTGTTGGGGAATGCTCAAGGAAATTGCACTTACATAGACTGAGGAGGAAATAAAAAGCAATTTATCTAGATGGACAGATAAAAAGAAGGAAGAACCACAATCAAAGAATGCTTTAAAAAGTGAGAAATGTGGTTTAAGCAATCAGAAAACAGGGTCTAGAAAGAGTTCAAAAAGAAAGTCTGCAAATGTTTAAGGGGTGATGATGGTTAATTTTACTGAGAAAAGACCAATTAAAAATGCAATAAAAGACAAGGAAGTAGTGTTGATGTAGGAAGAAAAATAGGTTTAATGGATTTGGCAAAAGGGAAAGGATGGAACAAAATGTAGAAAAGTGAGATCTGAGTCCTGGAAGTCACTTATTTCATCTGTTGGGACATACAGTCAGGAAAGAGTGTGCAATGAATTTATAATGTGTGTATGGGTTCTAATCTTGTTGAAAGCAAATAGTTAAAAATTAGGACTGACTGGTATAATTCTGAAGAAGTGTGCTGTTCTATTTACCTTCATCAGGACTACATAATTCCTGATAAATTTATAAACTGTTTTCTTGAAACCTTCATTAATACAGGCTTAGTGGTATCTTCAGGAAATCTGCTGCAAAGTTCAGCTGTCTTGGTGTTCAGAAATTTTTTCTTCATTCTTAGCAAAATCTAAAAATGAAGCTGCTGTAGAAAGAGGATGATTTTAAAAGCTATGCAAACCATGTGCTTCATAGCTGGAGATACTATAGAAAGAATTTCAACTTTCACCAGAAATAATAGAGTAATGCTTACAAAAGCAAGAGCCAAACCAATGGATGAAAGTGTTCTGTTTCCAGTAAGGTTCAGAAATTCCCTTGAAATTAGAAGGGAAGAGAGAGCCTGTGAAGAATTCTGCTGCTGAAGTAATTATTATTTGAGTAATTAAAACGCTTTGTAATACTTTTAAGACATTTCTCCCTAATTCTTAGTTCATAGTAATGAAGAGAAATTCTAATTTTACCTAATGCAAGGAAGATGCTGACACTTTAAAACATATCTTAAGACCTTATGCACATTACGTAAGTGAACCTTTGTTGGAGAAAAGGCATTCTGCACAGATGGCTGAGAACAGAACTGAGACAAAAGAGTTAAATATACATTTAATACACTGCATTTTTACTTTCAGCATTTAAATTGACCTTGGCTTCTTTTATCTCACTGCCACTAACACCAGAAAGAAGCAGATCATTAGCTGACTAGAAAAGCTCAGTCTGTGTGCTGTGGAAAGGTACAAAACATTCTGCAAATAATCAAAGGCAGGCAATTGGAACAGTGAGAGAAAATAATTTTCTTCACAGAATGTTTCAGGGGTAATGTATTAAAAAAACCGTAAAAACGTTAATCTTTGATGTGCTTCTGGTTTGCACTTTTGATCCATTTCAAATGTGTAGCACTGTGACTCTTTAAACTGGAAAGATGAGGCGAGATTCAGTGTGGAAAGGACCGACTGCAACACTTTCCCATGACAAGAGGAAAGTCCTATATCAAAGGATGGGAGCAGGGAGAGCTGGGAGGCAGGAAGTGACAACTGAAGTGCAAAGTGGGGGAATTGGGAGGTGGTTTTGCTCTTCTCTGTGAAGTTTAGCATGATTTCAGTGGAAAGGCAGCACATCTCAATAGACAGTTCTGACAGTTCCATTCTCCTCTCCTCCCAAAAAAGCCCAATCTCCAATCTAAGTTCTTCGAAGCATAAGGCAATGATTTCCATCAGGGCTTATTGAATCAAATGCTGAAGTATTGATGGCTTCAGGATTTTTTTTTTGGTGGCCAAAAAATGAACTTTTGAAAAATGTGAGATGTTTTTGAGGTTACTAATAATTTAGTGGTTATGACACTCATCTGGCATACTAAATCTTTGTTGTGCCTTTAGTCTGAACAAAGACTCAATACTGGATTTCTTCTCAGGCAGAGAGAGCTTAGAGTCCCATCTAGAGAATCAAGCTCTCTTTATAGTGCCATTAATTTTTATAATAACAAATTGCAGCTTGACTAACCCAGACTGGGAGATAGAACAGAAGACTCCATAATGAGGTGAGTAGCACAGCTACCAATCTGCAGGAGATTCAGTATTTCTGCAAATCTGAGTTAAAAGCCTCATATCTTCCCTAATAGCTGGGACCTAGCAAATAACACAAAATTCCCTTCTGGCCTGAGACCTGTTCTGACAAAGGTTTCCTAAGAAAGTTTACTCCTGTCACATATATCCTCTTAATTCATTTCAGAATACAATTTTGACTTCAACAAAGTCAAACATTTTCCAACATAAACCTGTGTAGATGCAAAATTACTATTTCTATTCACATGCATCCTCTACCGATTCACATATATTCCCTGTTTCAGAGAAGATGTTATATGACTTTTTTTTTTTCCTTTTTTTTTTCCCTGAGGGAGAGGGCTTGGAAACATTCCACCTTTTGTCTCCGATCCCAGGATAAATAAATGATAAAAAAGATGTATGACTACTGCATGAAAATTATACCTAAGACAGTCAAGGAATACAATGATTTCTTACCAAACAAGATCTTCTAGGAAAAAAAACATAAAACAACAAAACATCCTAGCAACAAGTCAGTTAGACAAAGCTACTACAGTTTTTCTGACTACAAAACTAGAATACCTGAGATGGAAACTGGGAGAAAAAAAGATTAAATATTAAGAAGAAAAAAAGGAAAAGTTATCATTTGTTTCAAACTACTAAACAAATAGTTTAGTTGTTAGTTTAGTTTAGCTGTTACTGAACAAATAGGTAGTTGTTAACTACCATATCAAGTAAAGTAATTGAATTCTAATAATGTATTCAGTGTATTTCATTTCTTCATCTCTCTGAAAGCAATGTGAGCAGAAGACTATGAAGTCTAATTTATTAAGAAAAAGCTTTTGCTCAACACTTTTAGAAGGTTTTGTCCTCTAGTAGATATTTGTAAACAGTTTTTCATAATGGTATAATTATTGGGATTGGAGAATTCACATACTTTTCTGCTCTCTTATTTAAAGATTTATTTGTTTCTCAGCAGCTTTTGCAGATTTATAAATATGAATTTAAAATTCGCTTTCTATGAATAATTTTTAATGCTCACTTCAAGTTAATAACTTCAGCAAAAATTCCTGTCCTGAATTTATGAGGTGTTTGTCACTGCAGCTCAGCTTGATTGTTAATCAAGTATATTAATTAATTCAGTGAGATTGTACAGATGCTTCCAGCTTTATAGACTTCCTAGACTTACTGATTTGGGATCTAAGCTGAGATACGAATTTTTATTATCATTATTATCATCATAATTTTTATGTATTTCACAGAATCACAGAATCTGCTGAGTTGGAAGTGACCCACAAGGATCATGGAGTCCCACTCCTGGCCCTGCGCAAGATACCCCAGGAGTCACACCATGTGCCTGACAGCATTGTCCAAACACTTCTTGAATTGAGTCAGGCTGGTGATGTGACCACTTCCGTGGGGAGCCTGTTCAGTGCCCAACCACCCTCTGGGGGAAGAACCTTTACCTGATACCCAACCTAAACCTCCCCTGACACAGCTTCAGACATTGCCTTGAGTCCTGTCATGGGTCACCACAGAGATATCAGTCTCTGCCCCTCTGCTTCCTTTCATGAAGATTTTGTAGGCTGCAGTGAGGTCTCCTCTCAGTTAATGCTTCTAAAGGTTGAACAGACCAAGTGACCTCTGTATCGTCTGATACACACCTTACTGTGGCCCATATGCTGCAACCAGTGTCCCCTGGTTTACTAGGCGGCAAAAATTAAGGGGTAGAAAAATGTCTCTCCTGTGGTGCTTTCATATCTTGTTTTTCTGTTTACCCATTCTTTGCTTTTCTCATAGAAAACTCCAAGGTCAGCTTCAATTTTTTTAGCTGTAACAAAATTAGCAAAACACCTCAAGAGAAGGATAACATAAATTGCTCTAGGGTTAGCAAGCTTAGTATTGATGGCTGAGGTACAGCAGACACCATCTACACAAAAGAAGTTCAAAGGGCTGAAAATAACCTCCTTACTGGAGCAGAATCACAGTTACAGGACATAATCTGTGTCTTGCTTTGCTCTGCATCTACTTCTCTTCTCACTGGGTTTCTAGGACTGTGGCAATGAGCGCATGTGCCTGTCCTACTGAGACAGACAGGCCTGCCAGGTGAAGAGGGAGACATAAATAGGACCTGAGCTCATCTCTAGCCTGTCCTGCTCTGCCCTGTAATCCCACTGAGCTTTTAAAGAATACACTTTAAGGAAAAGGTTGTGGGAGAAACTGTGGGAGACGTGACCTGTTTTAGAGAAGCTGCAGAGCAGATTGGTGGCAAAGATGAGAAATCAGGCACTCTGATTTTGGTACCAGTGTCTGTCCTTGTGTGCACCACATTGCAGAAAGTTCTTCTAGGATTGTTACAATAGATATCAGGGCATGCTTCAAAGGGAAAAATAACTTTTCATGTATTGAAGTGAAAGCTTTCTGTTTGAATGTAGAAGTTCCTCCTGAAAATGCTCTCACTAACAATGAGTAAAAGAACAGACAAGAGACATAGATCTATTAGATGGATTTTTACGGTTTGAAAATATGGAAACCTCATTCAACAGTAACATTTGGGTTCAGTATTTCTGTTTGCTAAACATTTATACTATGATAGGCTACCTTATGAAAGCAAAAGATTTTTTATATATTTTATCTCTAATTATTGTTTTGAGTGTATTTACTACACTTGAAGTTATTCCTAGGTTTGGGTTCAGTGTGCTAAAAAGTGTCAAATAACTTCATATTCTTTAAAGTTCATTTGAGATGATATATTAGAAAAGTGTTCAGGAAGCTCTAATTAACAGTAATTTAGCCATATTCAATGCAGCTTGATTACATTTACATATAGAAGAAAGTCTAATGCAAATGGCATCATCAGATACTTTATTGATGCTATAGTGAACACAGGCTGTAGAAAACATTATTTTCTCTCCAAAAACATTAAAACGTCTTGTTCCATAATAACTCCTTGCAAGCAGACTGTTTGCCCTTCAGTGCAAACTTCCATGCTTATCTGATTACATTCACTTTGGAAACACACAGGATGACTAGGTTTTTTGATAGACTGCAGAGGAAGGGTGGTAGGAGTTATTTCTGAAGAAAATTCATCTTTTAAGGTGCTTGTGTCTTATTTGGGTTTACATATTTATTTTAGTGCACATCAATCTCTGTGTTACTTGAATGACTAATTATATCTGTGCATTTTCAATTACACCTTCTCACAGTTAAGAAATTCTGCATTTATTCTATGTCAGCATTCCTATTCATGTCATGAGTTACACTACAGGGTATTTTCCTGTGTCTGCCAGTTCAGAGATGCATAGGAGAATATCAGTAGTTGGTGAATATATCAGCAGCACAAGGAAACAATGTGTATCATCCAAAACTTGCTGAAATCAAGAACAGTTTTCCCCTAACCTCAGAAGGCTCCAGAAGGGAGTTATGTCTCCTTCTCACATTCTCAGGAATAACCCACAAGATCCATAATAATTTTCCCAGTTCGACAGCAGATTGAACACTTTGTTCCCTGCTCTGAACTTTGATTGCTTCAGCCTTCAAGGATTTCCTGGGTGAGTCCTTAGGTACTGCAATGCCCAGCTGTCCACATTCAGGAAATACAGCTGCAGGCACATGCTGAAATGCAGGACTGCTGGAACAAGTTCCTTCTAGAAAGCACACACTGTCATTCCTTTGATGCTCTGCTGCATTTGGCTTCACTAATGTCTTTGCAGGGCTCTCTGTTCATCTGGGGATGAACACATAAGTACAGGTAGTGAATTGAGCAGGCTGGGGGTTCTCTGCAAGCTGTGATTTTCACCTCTGAAGCACTTTAATCTGCCATTTCTGGGAACAAGCTGGGGACCAGGCTGCGATTCCCACTTTGCTAATGTGCAATGGAAACAACATAGGTTGAAATCCACCTTCGCTTATCCTCTTTGAAGATATAATGCTTGTCAAAATGTTTTTGAATTACAAACCAGATTGTTGTTAAGTTCTTCCCGTCTGAGATCCCTACAGGGGATAAACACCTACAGGTTTATGGACAGGATAATGTCAGTTCTCTCTTTCATAAAGAATTTTTTTTATGGATGCTTTTGTCAGTGTCATTACATTGCTGGCATATCTTTATGGCATGGAATGAACTGGAAATGGTCTCTCTACCAGCACAGTGGGATTCCACTCCCTCATATAGAAAGAGAACATGCAGATACAAAAATATACATTGTCATTGTTAGATGTTGCTACTCATAAGGTTAATTCGAGGCTTGTACGTGCCATGCATGACATATGAAGATTGCTGGCAGGGTTGCCTTCTATTTAAATATATGTGACATTTTTTTATTCTGATAATGCTCATCTTTAATCAGAAAATGTATATAAGAAAACCTGTTTACAAGTAGAAGTTTGGATAGACTGTGGTTTTGAAATGGAGAGAATTGTTCAGAATAAAATATTGTTCTTTTGTTGTTTGTGTTTTTGAATTATTTTTTTAAATTCCTTTACTTCCAAATATTTGTTAGTTATGATTTTCAAAAGCATTTACACTATTTCAGCTTCATTTCAGGAATCTAATTTACCAGAAGAAGCTAAGATCCTCTTTGTTTTTAATTTAACTCAATGGAAACAAAGGCTTCATGTATTTCTGTTGGAGGTGCTTTCCATGGAAAACATCAGGGTTTTTATATTCACAAAGTATTTTAAGGGAGTATTATCACCAATACTTGCGATTTCAGGAAAAGAGCTTTGAAGTGTGCTTTTTGGAGAAAGCACTTCTAATGGGGGATTCAAATATTTTGAATCAAAAAACTCCAGAACCTTTTGATACTGTCCTCAAAATGCAGTGTTGTTTGCATGCAGAGGACAGTTTGCTCCTTATGCAGGAATTGGTGGGTTATCACATTTTACCTAAACCTTCATGCAAGGATTCTCATCTCAGCAAGTCTGTCTGAACTGTTGGACTAAAACAACACTGGCTGAAGTTTTTGCCACACCTCAGGCTCATTTTGTTGCTGTTGTTGATTTTTTTCCCCCATACAATAATTCAGAGAAAAAAATATAATTCTGGAACAATCATGAACAATTCCTCAAGAGAAGTAATTTTGTTTTTCTGTTTTCTGAGGTCTGCCTGGCTGGTTCAGGACATGTGTGCAGTCATCCACTCTACTTGTGTGCCCCTTTTTTACTGATTGGCACCATAGGTAACAGCAGTTGTTTGTGTGGCTTTTTTTTTCTCTGTTGCTTAAGGACACCCAAGAAAGAAATATCCATTGGATTCTTTTGCAGAATTCACTAGAATCTGAACTAGAATCTTGTTTTCTCATCTTTCTTCTGCAGTTTGAGTGCAACAGACCACATGCACATGGAAATAGTTACATTGAATGCAAATAGCATTTGCAGTATAAGTGGCTGGGTTTTTGAAAACCAGAAAAATAGGTCTCCATTGGGGAAAAAAAAACCTAAAAGCTTTGGCAATTATTTTAAATTACAGTAAAAGCTGTATGTCAAAATCAATGTAAAGATTCCTTTTTCAAGTATTGGAAGTTTGGTAGCATGAATGCTCATTATAAGCTAATAATATTCATCACTAGTGTAGAGACTGCATAATATTTTAAACTTAAGGACAAATTAGGCAAGATACTGCTTCTATTTTTGCAGAAGAAATGCAAAGGTCTTTAGCAAGATCTAAACTTCAATGAAAAATTAGTTCTAAATGCAAGTAAAATAATTTTCTTCCTTCAGTGAGCTAGGCATCCCAGAAAAAGAAGTCCAATAATTTTTAATGTATGAGTAGCTACAGCTCTTGTGAAATATGATCTTTTATGGCTCTTTTTACAAGATTTATATTTGTGAAAGATACTATTAGCAAGCAAAAGATAAAACCTATTTGAAATCCATCTGATAATTCCAGATGCACATATGATCACAATTTTTCACTTAATTTTCAGAATTTATAGGAAACGGAGCCTGTCAAAAAGAATCAGAGTCATTCTACATATATAAATGAAGTGCAAACTGGTATTTTAGCTAATCTGCACCCAATTTATGGATTTCTACCAGAAGGGGGTGCTTTGAGCAAACTGGTGCTCAAGAGTCCTCAAGAGAAAACACTGAAGCCTTTTATCACACCATGGCTCTTGATATTCCATGTACCCTTTCAAATATTTTGAATAAATATGTATATACATATCAGCCTATTTTCAGTTATCAAAGTCTCCACAGTCTTTGAGCATAACCATTAAATAAATAAAAAAAAATGAATTAGTTTTGGAACTAGCTAAGCCTTCAAAAAGAAGAACTCACATGTTAGATGAATGAAGTATCATTTACTTATTTCAGATTTACTTATTTCAGTTGTACCAGAGACCAGTAGCTGAGAATTTTTTTCTAAGGATTTCTGCATAACTTCCCCCTGCCTTTTTTTTTTTTTTTTCTTTAATTTATTTTTTTGTTAATGAAGTAGCTTGTGTTTGTAGGGCTTTGGTTTGGTGTGGAACACAATGCCACTGCGCAACAGCCAATTTTAGTACTGTAATCAGAGTACTTGTTTAACAGGGAAGAAAAACCCCCAAAAAGGGCAGTGCATTCAATGCAACAAAAAATAACCATTAAGCACAAGTTACCTCTGAACTGCCACTGCATTTGTTTGCATCAGTGCTGAATATTAAGCAGTAGATGTGGAAGAACTGTCAAAGACTCATTTCTGAATTTTTGAATTGTAAGAAGTATACTGCCATAGAAGATATAAGATATAAAAATGATCAGTCAGTCACTCTGCCAGCGTGATAAGAATATTTTGAAATCTGCCCAGGAAAGTCAAACATGAGCATAGGTATGATGGGAATAATCTTGATGTGATTGGGTGGCTCTTTATAATGTATTCTACTAAAAATATGCATTTTTTATTTTCTTAATGAAATATAATCCCTTTTCCAATATACTTTGAGATCAGTTTTTTTTAATATTGGGGCTTTAAATATGATGAACTGCAGCTAAAGCCTATTTGAAAAACGATAATAAGTAATGTTTATTTTCAAGCTATAATTACAGTTTGTGTAAAATTAATGTTTGGTTTTCTACATGAGGCATGCATCTCCACAAAGTCATATAGATACAAAATGAATAATTAACAGAGTGGATAAATTCACTCTTATAACAAATAGAATAAAGTAAGATATAAAGAATAGATGCCCCAAAGAATTTATAAAGAATAAATGCCCCAATCAAGATGCATGTGAATATTTTTTTGTTACATTTAGAAATGTAAATTGGAGTTGCAAGTATTTTCAGGCAGTAGTAGAACCAAATGCTGTGTGTCTCTTTAGAAGTCCAGAAGGACTTTAGAAGTCCTTATTTTCCTCCCAAGAAGGAAAGGATCTCAGTCCAATTGTCAATGCCTGTCCTGTTTACCTTCAGGTAATTGGTATAGCTGAGTCTTGGTTGGAGGGAGATTTGTTTGGGTTTTGTTTCTATATTTTGGAGGAAATGGCAAAAGTGGCTGAGTTGGAATATCCTGTTCATGTAAGCAGATAAGTGGATTTCAGAAGAGACAGAAGAAACTGTCTAAGCTGTCTAAGAATGTGGATGGATTTTGATGTTCACATGGTTGGTAAGTCAACTTAAATCAAGCCTGAAAGCAGAGATGTGTCTATAAGCACCCTGTGGACAGGAAAGCAATTGTTCATAAATGCCTCCACTTTGGTGTGGTTTCATGAAGTCACTTCAAGTTAGGACTTAAAGAATGAAGTACTCTGATTTTAATTTCAACAAAACCAGGCTATATCTGATTGTAAATGCCTTTTGGAATGCTTTGGGGCAATCCTTGTAAGTAAAAGATCTAAAAAAGCTGAATCAAGGGTTTTCCTGGCAAAGAATCCTAAACATTCTTTATCATGACACTCTAGATTAAAAAAAATATTCAACATCTACACATCTATGTAAGTGCTTTCAGTAGATCTAAACCAAGAGGGTTTTTTTTTTTAATTTACTAAATGCAATTTTTGGGTTTCTTAACCTTCATGAGAATTCAGGAAGGTGTGTATCTGAACCCTGGAAGGTTGGAGTATTCCTATTCCCACTCCTTCCCACCCATTGCAGAGAATGATGGACTAAGAGTCCAGAAGTAGGGGTGATCTCACTTTTCAGCAATTATTTTGATTATCACTCGTTCTTAAGGCACAATTCAGCATACTGTCAAGAATGCAAAATAGTACCCTGCTGAGGCTTTTACATTGTAAAAATATGTCCATTTCTCTGTGCTACCCAGAAAAGTAGTTTGTAGCAGGTGAAGCTTAGTGCCACACATAGCCAAGGATTTGGCTTCATGTTCACAAAGAGCTACTGCTTTACAGCCTGCCCTTGGTCAAATAATTTCATCATGCCTCTACCTAAACAAGCTGATAAAACTGATTTAAATGTAGAATTCCACTGAAAACCAGACTTTATTGGGCTGAGTCCTTCTGGGTAGGTGATTTACCAAAATCAGCTAAAATTAGCAGCCCACCATTTAGGGTAAGGAGGAGATGATGAATGATGCAAGGTAATAGATGATTCTTTATTTCCATCCTAAATTCTATTATTTTAGTAAATCAGTAATGTCATTTGTACAAGCAAGGCCACCACTTCGAAGCTGCTTTGCTTTATCACTTTCCCTTTTTGTTTCCCTCCGTCCCTTTGGACTTTTCATTACCAGACCTGTAGTGGTCACATTAAGAAACAAAGGAAGAAAATGGAAATCAGTAATGGTAGAATGAATTCCTAGTGTATAACTTATTGGTATTTCTGTGGAGTGGACAGAGAGCCTCATATTTTCAGTAAATTAAATAAATTTTTAAAAAGTCAGAGTAATTTGTTTTTTCTGTTTTATTATAAAGTGATTTGCTGTAAGTTGTCTAAAAAATCCTTGTCAGGTGATGGAAAAAGTGTTTTGAATTTTCTGTCTTGTGTATAAACCATTCTCTCTCATATTTTCTGTGCATCATCTGAATTCCCAGACTGGGAAGGCTAGGAAAGGCAAGGTGACTTGTTTTCATATCCACCTTATATTTGTGCATTCACTGGAATCGCCAAATATTTCTATAGATAGTTCTGCTCCTTGTATTTAACTACAGGCTTTGGAGTGGTCACACAGCTTCACAATCTATAAATGGGGAATTAACTGTCAAGAACTGTAAATATTTTCCTAAGAGGGAAAAATAAATATGGGTTTAGGTGACAGATTTTAATAAGGACATGTTTTTGATTGTGAATAGCTCATTATAATTACATATATTCAGTGAATTTTTAAAAGTTATCTTTCTTGTTCATCCTAACTAAATGTGTTGGCATAAATAAGGGCAGTTAGTGTTCTGTGTCATCATTTATCATTTGTATAGCACTGTAACTGTTAATGGTCCTTTATAATGTACAGAAGTATACCAAACAAGGACCATAACTCTGCTGTCAGGAGCTTATGAACTCAGAACTAAATATTTAGACTGACTGATATTATGTTTAGATAAGTTCTCTTTTATGTTGCTTGTGTATTGAATTATCTCATAAAATGCTCAGTAATCTAACCTTGCTGTAGCAGAGCATTTAAACCATAGTTCTGAGCAGGTGAGTATCTCCAATGACATGCATGGAACTAAATGTTAAGGGTCTGTGCATGTACATGTATGTGCATGATTTTACCTGGTATAGGGAAAAACCATTCAGGACTGTCCCAGAATGAGATTTGAGTAGTCAGTCCCAGAGATTATTTGATTCTTATTGAATAGCATTGGGGTAGTGCAAAGAATTCTTGTGAGTGAGGGACGAATCGCATGCTGACAGAATCTTAGTTTTAGCAAGAAGCTCTGTGTGGGTCCTGGCCCTTCTTTTCTCATGATAAACTTCAGAGACAATGAACCTTTAAATCTCTGTCCCCCCAGCAGTTTCAGTGACTCTGGACAAGAGGGTGAGATCACTTGCTTGTGTACAAGAGATATTTGGTTATTTTATTTGGAGATAGGTATTCCTGGACCTGGGGATGTATGGGGGCTCCTTCTTTTTCTTTCCCTTCCCACCACTGTTTTTTTTTTTTTTAATGCATTTCCCACAAAGATGCTGTAAGCTTTATTTTATGGGATGTTTAGGAATGTTCTTAGTGCAAGCAGCATGGTGGGCCAGCTGCAGATTGATCTCTGGTTGGTGGGAGCCCCAGGCAAGAGGCTGTGGTCTGGTGCGGACCCTTTCTATAACAGAGGACCTGGGGACCTGTGACACAGGCAGATGACCAAACACTCAGAGGCACAGCAGGAGCTGAAGACCCTGAATTCCCCTGCATTTAGACTCTTGAGGGTATAAAATCCCAGGGTTTCCTTTGTTCAGGGTCTATCCTCAGAGGCACCCAGGTCGAGCTGTTATTTTGTTACTGTACCATGATTAAATTATTTGGAGGATCCAAACGTCTTGGACTCTGCACTGGGAAAACTGGGGTCATGTCATTAAGGAAGCCTTGTCTGACCTTTGGGAGTGGTGTGTGTAGGGAGTCAAGCAGGGCACCCATGAGCTCAGTGGAATCACCCTCTACGAAGGCCCCTTTTGTCCCAGCCTAGGTAGAGTGTGAGTGCCAGGGTCTGACAACAGTTCCCTTAACAGGGCTGTAGCCCTACTTTGCTATTGTGGCAACATGGGAGAAGAAGGGAAGAAAAACATTAAAGAAAAAAGGAAAAAGGCAGGCTACAAAACTTACAAGCTGATGCTTGGTCACAAAGCCCAAACATCTTTGTCTCCATCCCCTCCCCACGCTAGTCAGCTCCTCTAGAAATCATCTGAATTCTTAGTATTTCAATCTTTTTATGTTTGTGGTGTTGTTACATCCTGCAAACATAATTTCTTCTAGGGAGGTTATTTTTGTGTGAGGCTGAATTGGAGGATTCCAAGGTTCCTTTCAATTGAAATGGTTCTGGGACTGGGCACCTACATTCTAAGAGCATTGAGAACAGCAGCAATTTTTTAAGTATGATAAAAGACTGCAAGTTTTCATAAGCTTCTTTAAACCTGGCTGACCTAAATGAATTCTGTACCATTTGCAAAGTTTGCTGTATTGGAAGTGCTTAACAGATCCATTAAGAAAGCACCATTAGTAACATCCCTCTATCATGGAAACAATTCCTCTTGCTTTTTACCTTCTTATGACCTCTTATGTTGTGAAATTTATACTTCTTAATACATTTCTTCAAACTTTTTGTCTGCAGTAAAGGAGTAGGGCTGTGAGGATGGTGAAGGGTCTGGAGGGGGAAGGCTTATGGGGAGCAGCTGAGGTCATTTGTTTTATTCTTTCTTGGATTGACAATTGTTTATTCTTTCTTCCCTGGAAAGAAGTCCTTTTAACATGAAGTAGGCATTGCTTATTTACTAGCTCAATTAAAAAAAATGAAGAATATTGCCAATAATAAATTTAGTTACCAAGCTATACGGCTTTAGTTGACAAGGTGATGTTAAGTCATAGGTTGGACTCAGTGATCTCAATGTTTTTTCAAATTTAGTGTTTTCTGTGGTTCTGTGGCAGTCTATGTTACTGAAAGTTTCTCAAGTTATTTAATAAAAATAGTACAGCCCAAGTATCTCACTTCCCACATTGGTATTAAATCATCACCTAAAAGAGTTAGTCTGACCCTCTCGTCTTCTGTCAATAATTTCTTTTAATGTAATTTATTACAGTATGGAAGTGCTCTAAAAGGAAAAAAAAAAAAAGGAACCATGCCCCCAAAGTAATTATTCAATAAGGTAATACTGTAGTGAGCACTATGACTCACCGGTGAGGCCAAAAGCCTGTGTTCAGATTTGTTTTGTACTTGCTGAAGAAGGTGTATTGGTGAAGAAGATCAAAATCTTAGGAACTGGGTCACATTTCCTGGGATATTTTCCTCTTCCAATTTTATGACTTTACTCTTGGAAATTTCTCCTATATTGACAAACTTCAATGTCATCTGTTTTCACACTGGTTTGAGTGAAAACCATACAGTATTTTCTCACTCTGTCCCACTTCTCTACCCTGAATAGCCAAACTGCCAAAGATTTCTGCACCCTGAAATACAAAACAACACTTTGGCTCTTCTTTGAATTTGAAGCCACCTCATCCATGTACTTCCTACATGCCTGACAGGTGGTTTGGTTTTTTAAAATCTGTTGGCTTTGTCCAGCATTTGTAAAATGGAGGTCATAAAACATTATGTCTTTTCCCCACACATTGTCTTATCAGTCCACTTACACAATTACTTCCAAATAGGAACTAATCAAAGTGGGCTGGCTCCCACTTGTAGCAAGCTGATGTAAACTGAGGCATGCAGATGTTACTGTGGATAACTGTAGTCCATTTCAAGTATTGTTAATGTTTGGTCCTAAATTTTCAGCCTTGCAATTGCTGTGGCTTCAATATATGCCAGGGGTCAGTAAGAGTTGAGCTCACAGATTGAAAATGTGATTATTTGGTTTCTGCCTAAGGCTGAAAGCAAGCAGGATGCTTCCTGCTTGTCCCTTTTTATTTCAATATTGGGGCTTTAATGTTGGCCTTAATATTGGATATGGGAAAGAGTGGGTATTTGACAGTCTGCAAAAATTGTAATGTTTGCATTACATGCAATGTAATGTTTCACTTTACTTGCCTCTTTTTTTTTTTTTTTTTTTTTTTTTTTTTTTTTTGACAGTTTCTCAGTATCCAGCAGAATGTAAATTGGCATATTTCAGAAAAGCTGATTTGGACTCTTTCAAATCCAGATTCTAACCCATTTATGACAGTAAATTGCACCTTACTCCATTTGAAAAATATATATACTTGATTTAGGAATTATGCATACAGAGAGATTGCCACTAGTAGCAGTTTTTGACTACTTATAGTTGATTTTAGAAAACTGGTATCACTGAATTTTCGCATGGTGCACTTGGAATCCAAAAATGGGGGTGATTGGTGGTGTTTTAAGCAAAACATTTTGTTTCTTAGGAGTAGAAGAATGTGCAAAGACACATTGCCAGGCACTGTGGCTTTACTGATAAGCAAAGAGTGATGTTAACCTGATTCCAGTGACTGTCCATGTGTAGTAGGAAGAGGGCAGTACTTACATCCATGGAGACTTAAGCTTGACTGTAGATTATTAGTCTTAAAAATGCAAGTTGCAAATAATAAAAAGAAAAGTATCAAAACCATTATAAAGCTTTTAGTTCTTATTTGAGAAGAGCAAGGTACATCAATAATGACAGTTGTGAATATGATTAATTTACAATGTGTGAACTACTGGGCAACTCTTAATGCTACACAACTGGTGGTAAGACCCAGAGCAGCTTTTAGCATGTGATCTTAAATAATTTGATTGGAAAGGCCTTATTTCCAAATGATATGGCAAAAATTATTCACAGCTTAGTAAGATTCTCTGACAAATGTTTTTGGATTTCTTATTTAGGAGGGGATTGTTTGGTATATTGTTTTAATGCTTTTCAGTCTATATGTTGACATGCTGAGCTTTAAAAGAAGAGGCAATAGAGGATACTTGTTTGGGTGTTGTTTTTTTTTTTTTTATTTTGGTGCTTCTCTTTTCTACAAAGTCATAAAAATAAGGCATAGTTTAGAGTTATCCAAAAGTGACAGTTAAACAGTTTCAGGAGGACAAAAAGCTATGGTGGCATTTAATCTTTCACCTTTTCCCTCCTCCTGCAGTGTAAAGGAGCTGTAAAAATCATCCTGTCCTCTCCCCATCCCTGATTCAGTTCCTTGGCCTGTGAGCCACTGACTCAGGGTCATGCAGCCAACAAGCCTCTGATTTAAACTCCTTGACTACCTTATTTTCATTGTTAAATAGTCTGAGACATCTGCATCTCAGATTAAACTTCTCTTTTGGACAAGCCCTATGGAACTGGGCTAGCAAAGAAAGTGTAAGGCAGCCAGCTGCATCAGTGGTTAATACAGATCTGAAAATATTCTTTTAGTTTCTCTGAGGAAGCTGCTGTTTGTTGGCTGTCAAAGCAGATAAATCAGATTTTTTTTAATTTTATTTTTTTTTAGTTACAGCTTTCCAAGAAAAGCACAATGCCTCACCAGGAGAAAGTAAATGGTGAGGTCTTAAAAGAAAAATTCCATCTCTTAAATCTCTGTAGCACATTAGGAATCAGGATTAGCTTGAAAAGTTGGATCATTCCAAATTTTGAAACTATTAAAATGAGTAACAGCTTTGAACATTGAGCTGTAGGAGGATGCTGTCAGCTAGACATTATTTGAATCGGGATGTGCCAGTTGTCCTATTAGGCTGCTTCCTCAGACTGAGATTGACTGGGATACTGGTTTCCCTTTACACACTGTAAAGGTCAGTCTTTCTTGTTGGCGTACAAATCATTCAACTGTAAGGTGACAGACTAAGTGTTTAAATTTTATATTTTTCTTAATACTTATCTATTGCTTCTATCTGAAATGCTGGGGTAACTGCAAAGAAAATGTGAGCCAACCTGAAAAAAGAATAGCAGACAATTTATAATAAATCCCAAAGATCCTGTCCACAAACTGGATCTAGAAGGAATTAATAGCTGAACAAAATTAAGAATAACTACCCGAATCTGTAGTATCTACCTGAGGCTATTCAATTGGTTTAAAATTGTGAGATTTAAGAATATAAGCAGACTAAACATGTAAAACCTATACAAAAAGCTGTTACCAATTTTTCCCCCCAAAATGTAAGGAAATCCTCTTGAGAGGTGAGCTAAATGCAAAAAAGGACTAGAAGGTTCAGAAATAGGAAAATAGTTGTTAAACAGCAGTCTCTACAGGTGCTATTTGAGGGGAAAGCACGTCCCAACAGCATCCTGCTTAAAGGGAAAGGAAAACTGGTCCTGAGAAATTTATATCAGTGAGCATATGAAAATTTTCCCCGATAGCTTCTGGCACTGAGGTTTGTCCAGACCAATTTTTTATTCCCGTATCTGAGTATGTGTTCTGGGAGGGAAGCATGCACATTTAGCTTGCTTTTTCATCATTGTCCTTGGAAAAAGCCATGGCTGGTCTCATAGTGAGAACAGCAAAGACAAGCTGACGATCGTAAACAGTAGGAGGAATCCAAACAAAACAGAAAAGATAAAAAATTTCAGGACTCTTCTGCCTAAAACTAATGTAATTTTTTAAATATTTTTTTAATGTCATGCTAGAGTTGGCTTTCAGTGACAAAATTTTCCTAACATCTCATTCTACCAAACGCAGTTGTGTTTATTCTGTGAAAGGCATCAGAAAGACTGATTTCTTCCACCTGACAAGAATCTGGAGTGTCATTTCCCAAATGTATCTCAGTGCTCAGCAAAAGTAAACTGGAAGAATTAAATATTTTACAGAAGTACAAAATTCTGCTAAAATCTGTTGCTTCATTATCTTCCAGAGAAAGATGGGTTTGGGTTTGTCTTGATGAAAAATCCTTTATTAGTTTTAAAGCTCTTCAGAAATGATGGGCATTCATAATGATCAGCCTTGGCTTAGCAGAAAGCATGGATTCCCTGATTGGTTCAGGAATCATAAATCACATGGGCTTCTATTTAGTTTTAATATAATGCTTTGATCTGAGATGTGAGCTATAGAAGAGTCAATCAAAATGGAAAGGAAGCCTCAGACTGTTTCAATGAACTAATTCCTAGAGATCTATGAATATATTACACGGTAACATTCAGCTTGCAGAGCAGGTATTTTTGTCTCCCTACGTAATGGCATGCACACCTGTTGTAGCTCTGCTGCGTGGCAGAAGGAGAAGGCTCAAAGAACGAATAGTGATGTGCCTCCAACACCTTTTTCTCTAAGAATAAGTCTGCTCTGAAAGCTGAGGGTGTGGAATGAGCTCATGGCCACAGACAGTTTATACCCAAGCTGAAAGATTGGTGTCTGGTAGTGATTTCAAAACCATCTCCTTGCCATTTTCTCCTGTGATCCAGCTCACAGGTTGCTGCATGGGGGCACTGCAGTAGCTGGCAGAGAGTAATTTCAGCACTCTCTGCAACACCCTAAGCGGTCTTCTGTTCACAGCTTGGCATGGAGTCTGTTAGTGAGAGTTTTAATAGGGTAGTTACTGGGCAGCAAAGTTTTCTTATGTAATCCACTAAGCAGATATGAAGTTTTTATTAAAAATGCTGCAAGGTCCTTTCAAAATAAAGCCAAGCAAATTGCCAGTAAAACTGTTACTTGTGGATCTGTGAAGGAATTCATTTGGTCCAGAGTTACTTAGTAAATTTCCCTTCCTTTTTAAAAGATAGATTGAATGGTCAGATGCATTATGTAAATGAATAAATTATCCATCCTGTATGGCTATAAAACTATTCTAGTGGAGCCCTCAGAAAAACTGGAGCGCATCAACACCGCCTGTTTTAGGCCTGCTCTATAGAAATAGCACATGATGGTTCTGTATCAATGACCCTCCAGTAGTAGTTACACAGTGATTTTCAGCAAGAGAGCTCTAACGGTTCAAGAGATGCAGTCATCTAAAAATAAATCAGCCTCTCCCAAAGTGCCCACAGTAGCACATCATAATCAAAGTTGATTACATTTGCACCCTGCATCAAAGGATGTATCAGAGTGCACCAAATCACAGAGACCTAATGGTTCACACCTGGCAGATAGCTATTTGACATTTCACACTATTAATGTAAGTGTTCCTGAGGCATGAGATTCATAATACCAGGCTCCACTGTAGTGTATTAAAGAGCTTTCCCAGCTAAGGCACATCACCATGGCCATTGACTTCTTTTATTCTAACAGAACCTTCTTCTGTCATACATCATAATAAAGACTTTGTCCTGTCTCTAGAGTGTTTGCCTCCCTATAAAGACAGCAATGTAACCTTTTATCTTTGCTCTTTCCTGTACCATGCTGACCAGAATGACCTCCTTTCCAGTGGGACTGAGTCTGTAGATGAGGTGACAGCTTAAACATCATTCTTTCTGGCTAGGTATAAACACTCATCATGGTCAAAACCTTGCAGTTGGATATTCACCTCCTTCTCTTTTTAGAAAGGGTGTCCATATGTGAACCTATTCCTGCATGCAAGTGGTGAGATCTGGTCTTTTAATTTTTCTCTGTACCTGCAGTTCTGCCAATCTGATCTATTGTCTTCTATCATGTGTTTCTTATGCATGTTGCAAAAAACAGATGGTAAACTGGCTTAGCCCACAACCTCAGTCGTGTTTAAAACCAATTGTTGTGGCCAACCCTTTTGGTCCATTATGCTTTTTTTTCCTTGTAATACTTCATGCTCTTTATGATTTTAACCTTTCTACTGATTTTTTTAATGTTTAACCATCAATAACATGGCTATAGCCAGGTGATTAGGAGAAATATGAGAAATCTTCTAATTATGTAGGATGCATGGCCATCATAGCTTTGAAAAAGTCTTTGAAAGTTATTAAAATTAAAAACTTAATTGAAGCTCAATAACCACTCTTCCAGTTGCCTTAAATGGACTTATTTTTAATCTGAAGATATTTACTATATTTGGGGCTTTAGGGGTTCTCTCTACCCTGCTGTCCCTCACGTACCCTAAAGTCTGGTATCTTGAGATGTTTTTCCAAATGCTTTGGAGGCCACCATTTTATCTTTTCTACTTTGCTGTGGAATATGACATAGTTTTTCTGTGTTATGAATATTCATAATATCTATTTCAAATGTGTAGGACTAGTTTGGCATGACAGTATAATTCCAAGGCTTTTGTGCTGCTAATCTATGTTCAGATTCATCAGGAACATAGTCCAAAAAGGTTTAAAAATCTCTGTCACATTTACTATTGGCTAGCAAATACTGCAACAAAAATCATAAATATGTTTAACTGTTACCTGAAGATCTTGTCTTGATCTTTCCAGACATATTGCCAATGATGTAAAAGAGATTTTTTTCACAAAAAAGGGGATGAATTTAGGCCTTGGAATACAGAGTTATGTGTGCAATCAAGGAGCTCAAATTCACCTGACTCATCGGTAGTGGGTTGGTAATTTGGGTTTGATGCAAGCATTCCTTGCAAAGGATTAGTCTCTTCATTAGAATTCAGCACTGTGATTTCCTGGCCTATAGTTGATTGACAAAGAACATACAAAGACCTTCTTAAAGCTTTTGTAAGAAATAAACAATGTCCTTAGGCCAAATTCCTTGTCAGTAGTCTTGAATTTTAGCAAGCAAGCAATTTATCATGTTCAGCCCACACAGGTGACAAATCAGTCTTGCAGATACTATTGGACAAAAGTATCAGAAGTTTGGAAAACTGTTGGGGTTTTTTTCTTAACTCCGTCAATGAAAGGACAGCAGGTAGATTTCTGATAAGGGATTTCTTTTTATTTCTTGAAGTATCAGCATGCCCAGGATTTTTACATATTCATGTTTCATGAATATCACCAAACTCCTGATGTTTACCTCCAAAGTCTGGTCAGAACAAGAAGATTTCACTGCAGTGGTGAATAGCTAATAACACGATGATGGATATGTGTGAAAACCAAAATTGAAGGTAAGAAGAAGGATAAGGAGATACAAGTCTCATTTACTTCAGGCAGCGCAGCTGAGCAGATATTTTCTTTTTCCACGTTTCCACTTTTCAATTACTGGTGATGTGGGAGTTAATATATTACTATGGAACAATTTTGGTTTTGTTTTCGTTTCCTTGCCAAGTAGGGGAAAGCTGTACCACAGGTAGATGGATATTAGTATTCATTTCTAATTCAAATTTGTACTCTCAAATTTACTTTATGCCTAATCTCTGAGGGGAAAAAAAATTATGCCCTTGGAGAATGTCCATAACCACAGAACTTACACAGTTTCACTTTTAGTATTTAACTAGGACATCCCTGGTTGTGCTGTCTCCAAGAGAGGGTGGAGTACAACTGTTCTCTGGATTTCATAGTTTAAAAAGCTGAGATACTAAAAGACAGCAAAAGCGGGAATGTAAGCTTTTTTTTTTAATTGTTCAAATCTAGGAATATGAGGGAAATAAATTTTATTAAATACTCTTTATGAAGAGAGTAGGATGCCTGTAGAGACCTTGGGAAGAGCGGAGTGCACAGAGCAGAGCTTGCAGAATTAAGTCTTAGGGACAGCTGTTAATACAAGTTGTATAAAATCATTCACATTCTCCCTCACCCCACCCCCAAACCAATATTGGAATTAGTTATTAACAGCAAATAGGTGTACCTTTAAGTGACTACATTATTTTTGATTCAAACTATATCCAAATAATGGCTAGGGAGTGATCCATGGTGAAAAGATTAACTCTTATAGTACATTCTTTTATAAAACATGTTAGATTCTCTAGTAAAAAGATATATCTTCAATATAAAGAAAACCTCATGTCATAAATGACAAAAGCTCTTTCAGACACCGCCTGGGGCGCCAGTAAAACAGCGCACACAGCACTACATGATACGGTTTAGTGGGAATGATGGTATGGGTCAGAGTTGACTTGTTGATCCTGGATGTCTTTTCAAACTCTAATTATTCTATGATTCTGTGTTAAAAACTCTAAGTTGTGATATACATAAATACACCATCTGTTGATGTTTTTATTTCTGTTAGTATTTGAAGGTAAAAGGAGGTTATGCTTTAAATGAAACTACATATACTGGTCCAGAAAAGGTTTGCCAAAACCAACAGTTGTTGGGTAGGATTTGTAGGACTGACAATTAACAAAAACAAATAGTTCTAAATCAGGAAATGTTATCTCTATAACAGTCAGATTTTCTTAAAGGAAAAAGTGATTCTTAGTAGCTACCATTTATTTGCAAATGGAAATAAAAGATTAAGTATTTAGTTACACTATCCAAATTCCAATGGAAATAATTAGTTGTTGAATGAAAAACACTTTGGAAGATTGTTTAAGGGACTGTATGAAATAATTAAAGTTTGATTTGTTTTGCTTTCCTTGAGGAAAAAGCTGCTGCTATAAGTATTGATTGAAAGAATGATTACTTGGAAAGTAAACAGGTTTGGTTTTTTTAAGAGGAAACAATGTTAATCTCTTTAATCTACAAGGAATGAAGCAATAAACTCCTAAATAAGCAATAAATTTCTGGAAAGTCACTCTTAATTATTCTTCTCCAAGAGTTTCTAACTACTCTCTGTAGTTCTAGAATAATGTGCATTACTTTTTGTCCTTCAACTACATGTGGTTCAATCTCTCAAACTGTAATACTCCTGGAGTCTTTAAACAGTCCTTGATTAAAACAATTCTTAGTAATCTTTTAATTCTCAAAGTATAGGTAGTTGAGATGACATAAATCTGATTTTAAAGAAGTTCTAATTGATCAGTGTGGTTTTGAAAAAGCAGATGGGATCTGTAGTCATTATAGTTTAGGCAAATTAAGTTGCAAATGTTGTGTGATATTATCTGGAACATATGCAGAGTTTTCTGTGACCAGTGCTGTTCCTTGAGCAATTATGTTGTCTGGAATCCAGTGCCTCTTAAGCTCATTCTCTTTTCACTAGACAGTGATGAAAGTGGAACATATTGTTCATTTTAGGATGTCTTTAAAGAATGACAGCAACATGTTGGAGTTAGGACCTGAAAGCACCATAAATGTATTTAGAGAAGAGTATATTCATCCAGACATATTTCAACACCTTAGTAAGTTGATTTCAAATGGAAATTCCTCATGCCAAGGGTCCTTATGTAGCATGTGGCAGGCTTACAATGATACCATGAAGTTAAGAAAGCACTTGGCCACAGGGAAAATTATGTTTGAAAGCTATATAATTCAGCTTCACTTTAAGAGTTGTTGTGATAATTTACTTTATTACTTGGAGATGTTCCACTACAGATGTTCACAGAACCCACTGCATTTTGACAAAACCTTTCTCAAGGAACATACCCTTGTACAATAATGACGTGTGTGCAGGAAAAAGCAGAATGAGCTCCTCTGAAACAGTTGCACAGTTTCAAAGAGGGTGAAAGTTTGAGCAAAGGGCTTTATTTAGAATATGGCACAAGTGTAATCTGTCTGTTCTTTTAGGAACCTTTCATTTGAAAGGAAGCAAAATATTATCCCTATCTGAAAATGTTTAGAAACTAAACTTTATAGTAATTCAAGGTTAATATATTTTTATTTATATTGATATTGACATGAATGGCTTCTTCATGTTTATAGTGCGTTTCTTCTCTCAATACTGCTTGCAGGTTAAGATACCACTAAATGTTTTAGATACAATTGCAGAGAGTATTGTAGACATGTAATTAAAAGTCAGACTCTCTTGAAAAATCCAACAATTTCAGTAGTGTAACTGGATCATTTTCCTGGATAGAGCCAATATTGGAAGAGCTGAGGGAACTTTACTTGATCTTAAATGTAAATGCTTTTTGTTTGGTTTCGGGGGTGGTTTAATTTTGTTTTGGTTTTTTTTTCTTCTATTCAGCCATGATAAAATATATTTTATCTAGTCTTCTAGTTGAACTTGGAACTTAAGAAATAAAGTATGTTACTGTTAATTTAAAAACAAACTTTTGATACAATTTAAGTAACAATTCAGAAGTTAAGTCTAGCTGGACTTAGGTTGAAAGCTTAAAAAATTAGACATGCCACTGGAATTTTTAAAATATTCTTTATTAGATTGTACTCAAGGCTTCAGAGTGTATTTGCCTCATAATTGATTTGTTTCCAGAGATGTTAGACTTGTGCTATAAATTTTACATCAGTGTTGTTTCATGCCTGCACTGCTGACTTTAACTCTGCATTGTTCTTTGAAACTTATTAAAGGGTAAGAGTGAGTAAACAGAGCTAAAACCGACACTGCCTTCTGCCCTTTTCCCCATTGCTGCTCCCCTTTTGCTGCCCAGGTGTCAGTTCAATGGTCTTCTAGTCTAATCAGATGTAAAGGATTGATAGCTCTTGCTGTATTTCTTATTTGGTGTCTAGGGTTTTTTTTTAGATAAAAAGAACTAAATGTATGAAAATATAAAAATCTAGCCTATTAGTCTTACATCTCATAAGAGAGATTAAATATTGTCAGGTAAGCTTCCCTAGTAGTAGGAGCTTAAGGTAGGACTTAGCCAGTTCATATAACTTACCTCATACATCCAGTGCTGGTGTGAGCTGAAGCAAACAGCATTTAGGTGTCTGTTCATGGTATTTAAGCCATAAAAGCCATCCAGGAGTCCTAATGTCCTTCAGTTGTTTGTGCTAGCAGTAGCCAAAAGTCAACCATCAGGGAAAGCATCATGACTATGGACATTCTAACTACCTTTGATAGGAGGCAAAGGGGCATGACAGATTCCTTGACTCAGTCTTTGACCCCTGTATGAGTGATGAAGCCCTTATTTTTGAAAGTGAAATGTGTGTTCATGCATTTGGAAACTTCTACCTTGTTCCTTCTTCTTTCCCCCCTCTCTGTTCCATCAATGCAATGAGGAGTTTGGTTTTTGAATTAGCAGTCTGTGATTTTTTAATGGAGAAACCCATTCTCCTGTGTCTTTTTTTTTTTAAATTATTGTTTCAGAGAGTTTGCAGACTAGAGTTCATTCTTTGTGTTTCCTGTAGTTACAGTGGGTTTTTGAAGATTTTATTTCTTTAAACTAGGAATATATAAAAGACCAAGACACAGTTCTAGGCTCTAGAGTCCAGGTCTACTAGGACCACACCTCAGTCCAGCTCTTTTCTTTCCTAAGATAAACTATTGCATCTTCAAATGGGGTTTTTATGATGCCACTGCAAATAAATGTGAAAGGAGAGCAACTAGTCGACATCAGAATGTGATCACACTTGTATCATCCATTCCATACAACAAAAGGCTGTCTTTAAAGTTAAAATTACTTTCCTTATGAGCTAATTTGGCTTTGGCAGTGTTCCACTGTTTTTAAGATGCTATAACTAGCATTAGTCTTCATTTCTGATCTTGGCAGCTAATGGCTGGCAGGGATATGGTGAGTTGTGCATGTTTCTTAATGGAAATGCAATTAACACTCGAGGGCAAGGTTTCTTCAAAACGTTAAAGAAAATAATGAGTGGCAGCAGTGCAGTACACATTTCATGTTTTCATTTTCCAAAGAAGGATGGACTTTCATTTTCTGGCACTTATTTGGAAGAGAAAAGCTCTTCAATGTATCTAGAAAGAAACTATACAAAAGATTGTTGCATTCAAGAAATAACTGGCTAGATAAGAAACGTGGATTAATTCTTAATGCGAATTAATTGCAAGTGGTAGAAGGCTTGCTGATAGCACCTTGACTTAATATAATTAATTATATTATTATAATATTATTATATAATTTATATAATATATTAATATTATACAATATGTTATACAATATGATAGAATGATACAATGATACAATACTATTCTGTGCAGTATATTATATATAGTAATATTATTATATAATATTTATAAAACAATTTATTATGTTTAATGTAATTAATAACAAAGATTTATAGATTTGACAGTTCTCATTAAGATTGGACATGGAAAAGCTGAGTTCTGAGAATGGCTTCTGCAGTTAACAGGCCACAAATACACACATTGCTGAGGTCTAAGACAGTACATAGAATAAATATTCTTGCATGAAGCACTGTATGATAACCAAGAAATTAAAAGTACATAAACATGCACTTAACTATATTCGAGAATAAATGGCAGAAATATTTTAACTTCGGAGGTTTACTTACTATTTTTTTCAAGCTGTATTACAAAAGGTTTTATTTATCTTAAAATGAGTACAGATATTTGAGGAACACATTGACAGTTTCAGATGTTGAAGATGACAGTGTGTAGGTAAAAGGGAAAGAGAAACGTTAGGTAGTGCTGAGCATAGATAAAAAGGAAATAAAAGCTTCTGTGATCAGATTAAAAGGTACACGTCAGAGCATAGCTTTACTTTCTTCTTCACTTTTACATCCATCTTTAACTACTAAAGTGCAGTGGGTGTTAATGTTCATACAGCAATTTCCCTAATCTCTAGCCTGTTTGAAATATTTTTCTCCCTGCCCCTGCTTCCAGGCCTTAGGGTGTTTTCTCTGTGTTTGTTTTCTCTTTTCTGGGGGTACTCCCCTGCTTCAGAACTTGCACTTGCTCTTGTTTGCTTTATCATCTTGTCACACTATAGCTCTTCCAGATCACTTTATACATAAAAATGAATGAAAGCATTCTCAATACTGAGACTTGTGTTGCTCTATCATCTGCTTTTCTCCTCTGGAGCAAGTTGCTCATCTATTCACTCTTTCTTATGCTTTCCTCATACATATTTCCTGTTTGATGATTGTTACTATAGCTTGTGCTTTAGACTGGCTCTTTTAAACATGAATGGGGATTAAATGACTAAAAAGTTTTCTCAATGTGTTTTGGAGTAATATATATGGCTTACTTTATGTAGCTGTAAATAAGGCTAACAGAAAGGACAAGGAAGGCTTGTCCTATCCTTTATCTGTATGTATTTCAGAGCTGTATGGTCAAAGAAAATGCCTGTTTATATCTTTCAGGTTATCTAGAAGAGTAAGAACATTCTAACAGTCGTTACCTTTCAGAGTTCCTATCACAGCCCTGATAATTGACAACTAGGGCTATGTGTGACTGATTGCAATTAAGCATAGCAAAGTATGTTTAGTGACAGTTGCTTCTGAGGACCATTATTTTTATTAGAATTATTTGAAGTAGCAATTATAATCTCAGTTATTCCAGGTAAACTGGTTTTAGAGTGTCCCTGCTAGAGGGTAGATGTTTATTCCGCTTGGCACTGTATCCTCTGTCAATGAGGAAACATTCAAGCAGTGTCTCTCAGAGTAGAGACACACGTGCATGCAAATAAATGCAAAAGCAAACAACCAGACACTCTGAGCATTCCATTTTTATTTTTTTTTTCCAAAGTGGTGAATGTTCCTCAACGCTTCCACTCATTCTCTGCTAAGATCCTGCATTTTACAGACATTACACATGTGTAGGGACCATAAATGCTACTTGTCCATGTGGAACAGATTCACACTGGAAAATACATTTAAGGTCATTCTTCTGTCTCAAATAATACAGTCTTTGCTGCCAAAATGAGCACCATGTATGCTCCTGGGTGTTGTGCAGGGCCTTGCCTCTGGGCCTCCATGTCTGGGAGTTTTTTTATGGGTAGAAATAAAGAGGGTTTCATTTTCCATATTATCATCCTGGCTGTGTGGAACTGGGAGCCTGATGTATCAGCCAAAGTAAAAACTCCTCAGATGGACCTGAACATGGAGAGGAACTCAGGTCTGGGAACCAAGTCTTTTCCCACTGCTCTGTAATGAGACATTGAGAAATAGATAGCCTTTGTAAAAATTTCAGAACATAGAAAGGATCTTCAGAATTTCTGTGAAAAAGTGAAATTTCTCACCACCTCAGTTTTTCACCCCCAATGACTTAGCAGTAAGTTTGAGCCAAATGTCAAATAGTCTTTTGGTGTCACATTTATTCTTTTGAGTAGCAAGCAGTTTTAAGTCTTTATGTTCTTGTTGAAAAATAAATAAGTAGACTATCTAATAGAGTTGCTACTCATATATTTATGCTGTAGGAAGTTGAATGTTGTTCAACTGGATTAGTTCTTTGTTCTGCAGAAGTGTCAGTTCAATGGTAGAAGCCAAACCCAAGCAAAACAGAACAAAGCAAATGTGTTTGAAATTTTACCAGTCTGCAGCTATGCATTCTGTAACTTCACACATTCGTTCACATGGATGTAGTATTGGGGTACAGTGTTTCTTGTTCCCTAATTTGTTTACTTAAATTTTATTTGGTCAGAATGTGGATGGAACAAGGTCAAGAGCTCAGTCTGGTCTTCAGACAGTTCTGTTGGTGAAATTGCAGGGATTTAAGTTAGACATTTCTTAGTTATACATATGTTGTTGTGAACAGACCAGCATCTCTTTCCAAGAAGTTGAGAGATAACTTTAGTATCCTGTGTAATAATTTCTACAGTAATATTGCAGAATTTTAGGAAAAGAGGTGTTTTGGAAAAAAAAAAAAAAAAGGGCAAGAAAAAAATTAATTTTATAAAGGTTACTTAGAATAGTAAACTGTAACAGGCTTTTGGATTTTCAATGTATTTTAGAAAGAGATTTTAATTCTGATTTTATCCTTTACAAGAAGTGAGGAGATGGCAGTATGACATACCTGACTACTAATTTGATGGTGTTATGTTCCTTAAGAATCTTACCCAGAAATTGTTCCCAGTACCGATTCAAAGGGTACAGTAAGAGAGATCTTAAATCCTCCTCACCACATGTGTTTACGAAAGTCTCTAAGAATGGTGGCACTGAAAAATAAAAGTTTACAAATTACCTTTGCTCTACAGTGGATGAACATGTTTGATGCCTTTATTTACTTTGACACTAAGAGATACTGAATGAAAAGAGAAATGGATTAGGGGAGGAAAGCAGCAGTATATTTCCAGTATAAATAAATTCTGTAGTAATGGTAGAAAAGATTTGCATTTATACTAGAAAGTTAGTGGTATAAACTTTTTCCTTGAAGTTATTAAAATACTTTTATTCTACACTTAGGTAGTCAGGATTTGACTTCCGTGGCATCATTGAGTAGAGTATCTTGATTCTTTTGAGGACTCTTTGATCTGCCTGTAGTTTCCCAGATATGTATAATTCCTCTTGATCCACAGGTTCTCCTCTATCCTGTTCTTCAGAATGACTCTGATAGGTCACTCACACTCCATTTCACCAGGAGGACATTTGAAATAAAAAGCAGATTGTTGCCATATCTCAAAATTGAGAGTTCAGTTTTACACTTGGACCTTGATCTTGCCATATTCCCATAATTATTAGAGAAGTTATGTATGTATGTCTTTCATTGTTGGCTAAAATAAACTCATTTGGCAAGCTTGTTCTTAGTTTATAGTTCATTGGAACACATAGATGAAGTTGGATAAAACTTTGCGTTTTAGAGAAACAGAAGGTCAATGTCTGCCACAGAAGCTGCCCAGAGGAAAACTATGGAGCTGCAGTGCAGTTCTTATCCGTGGCACCAGTGGCTGCAATACAGACTCTTCTGAGATCCAGAAAGTGGCATGAAATTGTCTTACTGTTATTTTCAGAGCAACATGCACAAAGATGAGATGTATTGAAGACTGAGGCACTCTGTTCTGCTAAGACAGATAATCTGCAGGGTATTACAGTAGTAAACAGTAGTAATTTATTAGTAGTTTTGAAGAAATAATTTGCAATAAACTAAAACATACTTAGCTTTTTTATTTTTTTTTGGTCAGGACGCGGTTTAAATAAGTAATAGTTGAACATATCTTAAGAACGTTAGCACTTGCAATCAAGAATTATATTTTTAAATGAAGTAATCCATTTTTTTCCTTAATTCACAGAAAATAAGAAGAGATGCTCCCAAATGTTGTCAGAATGCTTTTAGAACATGAAATTCATCATGTGCATGAAAATGAAAATTGGTTTTATGAAATAATGTAGACAAAAATAAAAGGCATACATTAACTTGTCTTCTGATATATTGGCTATATTATTATACAATGCATCTTTAGTACTTGACCTTACATGTCACTATTATAATACACATTTTATGATACAGTTTCACTGAATGCTCTTTGTGAATACTGAACTACATCCCAAGGTTAGGATAAAGATAAGATGCATTAAAACAATATCTTTGACACTGTTAATAAAGAGAATCAATCATTCTGCCACTTCCTGTTCCCTTGCTTGCAATTTCAAGATCAGCAGCGTCCAGTAATTATTTTTCCAGCTCTACTGATATGGTTGCTGCACAGAAACTCTTCTAGGCTTGTTTCCCATGAAAGGCTTTGACAACATTAGTGATGAAACACTAATGGTCTTTTCTATTTGAACATATTGCCATGCTGAATACATGAAAGGATTGTGATTGGGGGATTGTTTTTGTTTTTTTGGTGTATATACATATGCTCTGTTTCTATTTACATTGCTAGACTCAGCTGCTCTGACTTCATTGATGATGCAGTTTCTTTGAAGTGACTGCTGCCAGGTGTATTCATCTGAGATGTACAGATGAATAAGATGTAAGTGTTAGGGGGTTTTAATTGCAGCAAAGGCAAGCCAATAGAGTTAGCCAGCCAAATGATGGTAGAAAAATAATGTAAGAAAAAATAAGAAATTGAAACAAACAAATTAGTAGTAGCATAAAATTCAGGAAGAGGATACTGTGAATTAAAGCTAGCTGCTATTTAAACAGCATAGCAAGAGGTTGTCTTTGTCAAGCATGTTGACGAAGAAACAGTATTTCAAAGGAGGAAAATTTAGCTGCTGTTAAGTGAAAACAATGGGGAAAATGCTGGAAATCATATTTTGTCATTTTACTAAAGTTAGGCCAAGAAAGATGCTTAAATATTGAAATTTAAAAAGTTAATTCTGGACTTACTCCTCTTGTTTAGGGAATGGTGCCATGCAAACGTAGGTTGTCCTTGTATAAGATAGGGCAGAAACATAGTAGGCATCAAATGTGGCAAAAGCTTTCATACTAGATAGGATAAATCTAGAGATATTATATGGCCCTGGACATGCTGGAGTTGCTAGACACTACAATTTAAATAATATATTAGAGACATACTGTAAGTACACAGCAGAAAGTCCAGTGGGAATGAATGACCTCAAACTGATCTGATGTAGCCACATAACTCAGGCATATCTTCACTGACCTGAATACATGTGGCAGCGCAAAATCAAAGTTACTTTCAAAACTATCATTTGCAGCTGGCCTTTCTGAGAAATGTGTTGTGCAAGGACAAAATGCTGTTACAAATCTGCTTCTAGAGGTATTGCTGGAATTAATAAACTGGAATTCCAACTGTTCACCAATAATAACACAAAAAGAGCTGCCAGGAAAATGTAGTCTGGGCAAAACAGAAAAAAATGTTCTCTGGAAATATCTCAAAATTTTCCAGCAGTAATAAGTTACCTGAAGTCAAAGTGTAGGGCAACTCTGAGGATGCTGGTGTGTCAAGCTTTACCATCTGTCACACAATAAAGCTACAACAATATATTTAAAAATATATATTAGCATGTATGGCTACATGTACATTGCATCCATTTAATAAATTACTTAGCTCTGTATATTGCAAGCCACTTCTTACATCATGACTTTTCTGTCAGATGGACATCATCCATCATGCAAACATCTTGTTTTTAAACATTTACCTCTGTGGTTCTACCTGCAGTTTGTGACATCACTGCTTGGGTCACTTTTCTGCTGCAGCAGTTACTTTGGGGTGAATTTCTTTCTATTGTTTTACAGCTGATGGAACATATTTAGGGAGCTTGTTATCAAAGACCTTCAGAACTGAGCCAAAGTCATCCCTTAATCAGGTTTTTTTGTAGGTTCCAGCCCTACAATCTCCATGTGCCTTTATTTCTGATTGCTTAACTTTGAGTTCCAGCTTCAGGCATCCACACTAGGTGTTGTTGACAGCAGAGGGCTTTTTATGGGTTTTTTTTTACTGTGTTAAATTTCTGCCATTGCATTGTGAGTGCTAATTGGCTGGTTGTCCTCTAGTAGCATTATGCAATAAACTTTAAGCAAATTGTAAGTTCACACAAGATGTAGTCCAAACCCAAAGTTGTCAAAATGTGTTGAAATGTCTTGTTTCAGTATTTTTGCTGAAATAGTCTGAAGAGGCTGAAATATTGTTATATTTTATATCTGTTTTACAAATACTTGTCTAAAAGACTAACTATATTGCAATTTTTTATTACCATGAAGATTAACAACTCAGACTTCTTAGCACATCATGAAATGTTATAAATGATGAATTTATAAATTTTGTCTTTTTGCATTGCAATGGTTTTGTTTACTTTAACACTACATACAAAAAGCCAAATTGAGCAGAAAATTGATGGGATTTCTTTTGGTGGGTTTTTTAAGGAATAATCAGAAAGTAGAACTTTCTCAGTTTTGGATTGGCATGTAATTAACAGTGTAACAAGTTACAGAATGAAGAAAACGTTAGTGAAACCTTAGTTCTCTGTCTGTTGAATTTTGTCTCAGGTGCTCCTGTGAGAACAGACTCACCTATAAACATTTGTACTCATTTAGAATTTTTGTTAAACAACTTGATACTTTCAAATGTATTTCATATGCTGAATATATTATACATTAAAAAAAACTCCTTGTTTTTTTCAATATATTAAAGTAGAAGCCTTTTAAGGGGACTCTGAAGGGATAGTCTACATTGTTCTGCTCTATTTTGTGGATAAAATATAATATTCCTGAGTGCAGACACGAAAATCCATTTTGCAAGTGCTAAATGTATCGAGAGAGAAAATTACTCAAAAAGTAGTTGGGAGTAACTGCATTTGTTCTTTGAAATCACACCGTACACTCTGTAAGAAAATTTGTAATTGAAGCAAAACCCAACAAAATATGCCAGAAAGAAGGTAATCTGCTGGACTTGTAATTGTCCAAGTGAGCCTATATTTCATCACCCTCAAAGTTGCAGATAAAGCACCTCTTTACCTAGTAGTATCTTTCTCCTTTTTGATATCCCAGCACATTTTATATTTGCAAGTGCTGAGATAGTGTTGCAATATTTTTTCATGCTGATGGCAGCAAGTACTCAATTCTGCCATTTTTCTGCATGGTTTAGACTGTACTCTAGTAGAAGCTTTAACTGAATACGGATTTCTCCCAACTTTAGTGGACTACTCGCTAAGTAGTTATAAAAATATTTTGTTCTGCTGTACTGGATCAAAACCTTTGTGCTGAACAAGTTTCTGTTGAATTGCATGAAGGCTTTTTCATAAAGTGATATTGCTGTTGATCAAGAGAGTGAGAAACTGAATTTTGGATTTTTTTTTAAATTTTTTTTAGCTCAATGATGTTAATACAAGCCTATGCTGACATATGGTATTTTTACTTCAGAAGGGTTGCTTATGTACACTTAAAAGTATCTTTTTAAAAATATCGCCTTTGAAAATTCTATGTTTCTCCACTCTCTCATGAACTCTGAAAACAGAGAAACTTTTAAAAAAAGTATTAAAAAACACTCCTTATGGCACTTGTATATCCCCATTAATGTTTCAGACCATATGCCTTGTACATTGATTTCATTACTTTGCTTTCTGTAACTGAATTAAACAAGATAAAAACCATACTCTTAAAAATGAACAATAATAATAATAATAGAAAAGTTTTTAAGGGAAGATATGTCCAAGAAACAGATTGTAACACACTACAAATTTACTTAGAGATGCAGCATGACCCCAGACATCTATTGAATATCAAATTAACTTCAGTAAGTCTATTAAATTGTGTGACACTGTCACACAGCAACCTTCATGAAAGTCAAGAACAGAGGAACAGCGTTGTTTTCAAGGATGCTAGGTCAGGCTTTTAAAGCAGAAGTGACCTTGCCAGATGTACAAATCAGGAAGCTTTCAAGTGTATTAATGTTGTTTTTGTTTTATGGCATTTTTATCTTCTAACTCACTGACTGCATTGAAGCATGATGTGCCAGTGACTGCTGAGTCAGGGCAAGAAAATAGATAACAACTTGAGATACATAAAAATCATTCTGATTAGTAAGATTCTTCTAAGATTGTTTATAGCAAGATGGACCTGTCTAGGGTGTAAGGGCGTCTGAGGTTGCAGTGGCATGGAAGGAAGAAGGAGTGCTGAAGAGCTTGGAAGCAGGTGGGCCCCCAGCATTGCAACCTACCTCATGAGGAAATTGACCTTCCTGCATGAGGAATTTGGCCTTCCTGCCACCCCAAAGTGAATCCAGATGCTTCAGGCTCCTTACTGTCCTGTAGATGTAAATGCCCACCACACAAACCGTGGATTATGTACAGACTTCCGTGTCCCACCGTTTCTCTGCAAAATACTGCTGAGAAAAAAGAGTAATGAGATGGGTGTGGGGATTGGTGAGATGCTGGGAACAAAAAGAATACCAAAAAACAACCAGACTAAGTTGGAGAAAGGTGAAACAGAGTCTTTGGGGGCTTTTATTCTCCCTCAAATTTCACATTTACCGAACATGAATCACAAACTGAGAAGATGGATGGACTGCTGCTTGTTCTGCTTGTTGTTGTCTAAAAAGGGTGTGACATATTTTTGAGGGAAGGCTTTGAGATACACAGTGACTGCTGTTATCAATGTTGAACTGTGTATCTTAAGATGCAGAGGTGTTTTCATTTCTATGTTTGTATCCCTGTGGCTGCCCTCAACATGTAAAATGCATCACTACCCTCAGGCTAAAGTCATGTGTATGGCAGCTCCAATGGGAGCTGCAAGCTTGTGGATTTACATTATGTTTGAGAAAAGAATAAGAAAATTGATATCCTTAATGGACAGTAGCTATTTCCTGAAAGAGACAAATACTGTGGCACTCATGCCATGTGTTTTTAAAGGACCTTCTTGAATTTAACATCCAGTACTTTAAAAGGATTTTCTTTGATTAAATATTAAGATCAACAATATGTTATAGATAAGAATTTTTAAAATTATAGTTGATTTGAAATGAATAATTCTTTGATTTTTGAGATACTCAAAGAAGCAAATTTTCAGAAATGTCTTAGTATGCCATGAAAGACAAGTTGTGTCACCTCAAGAACTACAACCTGGGGAAGCAAAGTCACCAGGCACCATTGAAAATCTTGAAAACTACCAGAAACATTAGCATAGCTTGAGAACAGCAACTTAACACAGTGCCAAGATTTTGCAACCACTCACAGTTATGTAAAAAGAGAACAACATTGTAAAAAGCAAATTCTCAATTAAATGTAACATCCAAAACAGATTAATTTTCTCAGAGAAGAAATCTTTTCTTGACATGACTTGGTTTTTTTTTTGTGTTTTTTTTTTTTTTTTTTTTAATTCAACTATGTGAATACTGAAGTGGATTATAAATTCCCTAAGGAAAAAGTCATACAGTAGCAGCTCTTCCACAGCTTACATTCAGACTGATAAAATATATTTTTTCCTTCTGTTTCTTTTTATTATCCAGTGAAGCATTTTAAAATAACCCTCTTAAAACAATTTTTTTTTTAAGTGTCTGAATGTCTCATTGCCCTTACATGGCCCCTACAGCCAGATTTGGCACTCATAAACCCACGGAGTGCTTCCTGTGTCTGTGTATTTCGGGACAGCAGAAAGCCTGCTCCATTTGGTAATGCTGGTGAGCCCTGAAACAGTTCAGCAGACACTGACTCAAATCATGTATGACATCACTACATAAATATTTAATATACACCAAATGGAAGAATGGAGAAGTTGCAGGAAAAAAAAAAAAAAAAAAAAAAACAAAATGCCTTTCTCTACAATTTAAACAGGGAGGGAAAACATTTATAAGGAGCACTAAGAAGTGGCAGATTAAGACTTGCATTATGAATTAAGTGTGTTCCACTCATGTTTCAGAGCAGGATGAATCTTGATGAGCTGGGCAAATTCAAAAGTGGGTTCAGCAGACTGAGAAGAGTGACCATATTATCACAGGGGACTTCACCAATAATGATATTGTAGTCTACTGCTACAACCTCTTGTTTCTTGCATTCATGTGTTTTAATATGCAGTAGAGTTGTCTTCTTAAAAGCAGAGTTGGATATATTTGCAGAACATTTTTTCCATAGGAAGTGTGGTACTATTACAAATAATATTCTGAATACTTTGTACAAATAGTTGAAGTAAAAGTTCAGATAAATGGATTCAAGATCTATTAAGGCAATTTTAAAATCCAGTTCTTTGCCTCTTTTTCTGGTGATCTGCTGTTTTTACAGCTAAGCCTAGAAATGAGGCATAGGTAAAACTCTTGGTTGTAGCTGCTTTCAAAAATTATTTTGGAAAGAATGAAAAGAAGAAGTAGTAAAGGCAGAGGATGAGGGTGGGAAGAAAGAAAAAGTGTAATTCAAATAAATCCTTTTAAATTTAGGCATACACAAAAAACGTTTTTGGTTTTTTTTTTTTTCTTGATTATGCAGAACATTTTGAGAATGTGAAACAAGTATAGGGTAGTATGAAAAATGCATGAGAAAATGGTAAGGTACTCATGAGACTGCGCACACCTGAAAACATTAGCTGTGAAGAGGTTGAGCTTTCCCCCTTTTCTTTTTAGTTTCATGCCACTTCTGGGACTAGTGCTCTCCTTCAAGTAAATGCTATTGAAATTCTACTGGTGCTATAGCATTTCTAAGTGTAGCTGGCAGAAAATATTTGGTTATCTTTCTGCTGCTCCTAGAACAATCAGGGCTCTCATGCTGCTGTCTCTTGTCATCTGAGAGGAGATATAGTGAGAAGAAAGCACAGATAGGGTTGTGATGGTTTTTCCTCGGTCATGTTCACAAAATGCATGGGTTTCTCATAAATGTAAAATAGTTTGCAAAGACACATACATGTCCTTAAGAAAAGTTCTCCTGAAGTCAGTACAGCTACGTGTGTATTTGCACCTCAACTGTTTGTTTGATCATAGCCCACCTCCACTGAAAATCTGATCCTCTAATAGCATTAACAATGGCATAATGATATGGTAATTGTGACAGAAGGGCTAATTTTTACCCAAAGCTTCAGAAATGCAATGAAAACTGATTCCATTATGGATTTCTGGAGTTAGGGCTCAAAAAAAAAAATAAATTACAATAGTTGTAACTTAATTGTGTCACAGATTTACTGTCTGCTTCTGATGTAAGCTATGTTTAGAATTAATGCAAGTCAAGTGTATTGGCCTACATTTAGGGGATAGTCTAAGAGATAATCCACGTTTTTTTACCAATGTGAACTACTACAGTCGAGGTAAAAGAAAAATTCAGCCCCATGGTAATTCCCAATATTGGGATTTCATTGAAGTTGTCTTATTTACCTCAAAACCTATGCACATGAATTATTGAATAAATTCTTTGATCAAACAATATGTCTTTTCACAGATAAACTTTGACAAGCTGCTTATCCAAGTTGCACCTGGTTTTTTTGAATATGCCAAATGTAATAAATGTTGACAGGTGCAAATTTGTAGCATCGCATGTTCTGGAAACACATTTTGCCAGGCTTCACAGTAATTAAAATTTTCCATATGGAGCTGCAGATTTATTGAAATGTCCAAACCACTTTGTCTGTTTCCTTTTCAAATTTTCCAGTCCTTATTTACGCAGGTTAGAGAACAGTTTTTCTATTCTTATGCAAATCTAGTCTGCAATGGAGAAGGCTGAAATATTGTTCCTACTGGATCTAGGAGCAATGGAAACACTTAGCATAAGCCAATAGCAAGGAAACTCCTCTCAAATCCAAAAGAAAAACCTACTCTAAAATAACAGATGTATTAAGTGCAAACATGAGACTGAGATTTGCTCTTAGGTTGGTTACTGGTGCTTTTTTGTATTTCTGTATGGAATGAGGCCTTCCCCATAATGTCTTGGATTCTTGTACAGGCTGATGTTTGTGGTCTTATTTTCTTCACTTTTAATTAGTTGATGGTTTTGTATTATTCCTGATGTTCCTCATTCACCAGTGAAAATACAGACAAACTGACTGTTATACAGGATTTTTAATTTTTAACTTGAAATTGCTCTCTGTGAAATTTTCATTAACCAATCTTGTGATAAACCAGACAATTTATTAGGAACACTATTGGGTTTTTTAGCATTGGTGGTAGTAAAATCTGGTAACTCCTGATGCTATTTTTTTTAACTTTTTAGGTTTTAAGTTTATTTCCCTTTCCTTAATTTTAGTGCTCATTCACAACTGATTATTCTGTTCCTTTTCAAAGTGTTGGTAGAATTTTGTAGGAAAAGATGAAGTAGCTGCAAGTTAAAGGGATTCCATTGGTGCAATTTGTTGATTACCTGGTTAACCATTTTCACTTTAAGATGCCCTTGTGTTCTGTTGCCACTGATAGTCTTTGAGAGCAGTGCCATGGGCAATAAGTTATCTTGTTCTGGTTTTATCCTTCATAGATAAAATCAATTTTGGAAAATAGCTGGTTTTGTCACTAAAGATAGAGTAAAACAGGACTTTTCTACTCATCCTTTATTTTCTCAGAGTGTTGGACCTTAGATCTGGGTTAAACTTAACAGACTGACAGTCTTCATTAATTTTTTATAAGTTTTGCTATGGAAATTATTTGTCAAATATTATGTTCTAATAATAGATTAGATCTACTCTGTGGCTGTGAGAGGATGGAGGGAGATTTGCCATGCAATGCCACTGGCTAGCAAATGTGAATTATTTAGCTTTGTGCATCAGTTCCTACAAAAAGGAAACAAAAATTCAATAGACTGCTATTCTTATAAATGTATAATAGAGGAAGTGGAAAGTAGCTTCACTAGAAGTGGCAATGTGGTATATGTATTTAACAAGACATTTTGAGCATTTCTAGATGGAAACAGAACTTCTCAATGATAAAAACAACATTGTTGCTCTGTGTGGTTGTAAATATTACTCGGCACAGAAATCCCAGTTTAAGATCTAACCTATGGCTAAATAAAGTGTTGTGATGGTAGAGAACATTAAGAATGTTTCAGTCCTAGACTGCAAGAGAAATCTCCATAATTTAAGATAGCCTGGGGGTACTAATGGTGCTAAACCCACAAAACATCTGTTAAACATTAAAAAGAAATTTTTCCTTCATTACAATCAGTAATCAGATTGCACATGTGAGTGCAGTGGGACAAAATGGCTGTGAATGCTTAGTAAGTTCCCAAGAATCCTCCAAAGCCTACCACAGTCTGCTGCAGTCTATCTAGCCCATCTAGATTTATATAAAGCCTCTGATACTGAGTCCAAAAATACAATAGGCTTGTAACAGCTCAAAGGACTGTTACAGCTGTGAAGAGAGGGACCTGCTGTAGCCTCCTGGTTTTATCTTAGTGCTGGGAGTGGTAAGTGATGCACATGTGTAGAATTCACTACTCAAAAAAAAAATCAGAGGAGAGGAGGAAAAACAATAAATATAATGCATGTTGGTACATTTTCCTGACCTTTTAATTTACTGTTATCTTGGAGCAACTCAAGGACTATTGTCTTATACTAAAGTTATAACAGTATAAAAACTTGTTAATGCTAGATTCTGATATAGATCCATTAAAACATTTTAAGATATTAATCAAAAATGAGAGCTGATCTCTCTTTCATTTTCTGTTTTAGTGTTAAGGAGGTAATGAAAGACTCCTTTCTCCCTCCCTAGTTCTTGTCTTTGTGTTTCCATAATTAATACAAAATCTTGTGCATAACAGCCAACATTGACATAACTATTCTGCTGCAGAACGTACTTTTTGGTTCCATTTATTTGAACTTTGGAATAATGCCCCTGTAATTCCTGATTCTGCTATTTTTAGCTGGTTTTCTTTAAAAATAATTTCCCATTTTATTTTGAGTTATACACAATTCTTATTCAGATTATATTCCTCCCATGATTTCCTCTTTTGAATTACCTGTACAATTTTGTAGGAAAAGGAGCTGAAGTATTTGAATGTTAAGGTATTTTGTTTGTGCAATTTGATTTTCTATTCATGTGCAAAAATATCTTCTGGTCTTTATGGGAGCTCTAAGGACTCCAGTATAACAGATTTACATGCCTACATTTGGGAGTTTGTGGAAAGTTTTCAAAGATGACTTTTCAAGTCATCTGTGTAATACCAAATAAAAGTTAAGAAGTTCTTCTAGTACCTACAAATTATAAGGAAAAAAGCATAATTCTAAAAGGAGAAAGTGGGGTCTTGCAATTCTGCCTCATGAGCTTAAATGAAAAGGAATTAAGGAAGTAAAAATTTGGGTTTGGATCGGCATTTTTGTGTTGTACAGGTTGCTGAGCTCCTGAGAAAGTGAATGTTAACTGATCAAGCAAAATTACTTTGAATACCTAAATTGTAAGAACTTCTGGCTTGTGTGTGTTTGTAAGAAGTGCAAACAGAATGAAATGCCATACTCGAGTTATATTAAGGTGAAACAATGTGGAACCATACGTTTGTAAATACTTAGAAAAACTTTAGCCTTCACCAGGACATACCTAGACACTTCTTAAATAATCATTGAACTAAGGTACATAAGTGCTGCATATATTTCCATTTATTCATTAAATGTGTCATTAAAAAAACCACAAACAAACAGCAACTGAATTAAGAGATCCAGTCACATGAAGAGGTGTTCTAATCATGGCAGCTGCATGTAAGGTAATGGAGGAAATTTAAACTCTTATTCTTCAGACGGTCAGATGGCAGAGTATATAAATAGGCAGAATGGTTATGCTTTCTGTCTTCAAATCACGAATAGAACAGATCCATCTGATAAAATATTTCTGTCAATTAGAATACAAGAGAGGAAATAGGAATCATCCTGATTCTGCAGGAAGATAAGCAGAACTGTTCTCTGCGTCTGCTGACCCTCACTGACTTTACATGGATTTGAGCATGGGTTATTTTTCCTTCCTGTGCTTGCAAAAACTTTTCTTCTACTTACAGGAATATTGGGAAAAAAAATTATAGCAATAAGAACTAAGAAATAAAGCAAAGGAAATGAATGTTTGGAATTTAATTTTATTATTGTCGGTGTTGACAGTGCTCCTTGAGGGAATAGATGAGTATCTGCTTTCCCTATTTAATTTACTGTTTGAAATTTCCTTCAGCTTTTACCCCCAATTGAGACTTGCTCCAAGAAGATGTGTTTTAAAACAACAGCAATAAAATAAAACCAAAATATACAAGGAATTCAGAAGATTACAGCTTTGTAAGTTTAAGCACTGAATTTAAATGTTTCTTCAGTATTTTGACACAAGAACATTTGCTGTTGATGGAAATTTTAATTTAGCTAGATTTCCAGTGGGCTGTTTATTTTCCTTCTTTAGACTGCAATGAGTCATTGTAAGGGTGCATTGTTGACCAAGTTTAAAACAAAATAGAAATTTGCAAGAGCCCTCGTTCAAAATCTGAGCAGTATTTGGAGAAATGATAGATTTTGCTTTTCAAAGTTTAATCATAGCTTTTGCAAACAATCAGTGTGTAACTTGCTGAGTTTTTTTGGTGGTGCTTTCTTCTCTTGTGCCAAAAACATTTCAAAACTCTCTTGTATTTAATGAGCAACAGACCCTACATATTGGTGATTAGGGCCTGGGCTGAAAAAGATATGATTTTAGGAAATAATATCATGAGATAACAAGGTCTGCCTGAGCCCATGTGAAATACAGACTTGATCTTGTGCTCCTATAGCCCTGGGCACTATCCTAAATGTCTGCTTATATTGAAAAGGTGAAAGCCCATCTTCCAATTTGGAAAACATTTTTAAAATTAATACTGGTAAATGGGTTTGGGGAAATTTTCTGCTGAAACTTTTGGATGATTTTCATTTAAAAAAATAAATAGAACATTTGTGAGATTTGTTGTAGAAAAGAGTTGCTTGACTTCAGGCATTTATATTGAAAACTAGGGTAGGAAAATATTCTATTCAGACCCTCAAGTATACTGTCAATCAGAAAGACCTGTTGCAGTTGTTCTTTGTGAGCCCACAGGAGGCTTATGATATAGAAAATGGAAATTATATTTTATAGAGAGAAGTTCTTCAGATAATGCAACTATTAAATAAAAATTAACCTTCGGGGGGGCAGCATAGGAAATAATTAAATATGTTTTCTGTATGGATCTGGTTAAACTGTTAGTCTTGCAGAAATCCTATAGCATATTTAGTTGTTTCACTCATCTAGTTGAAGCAACAGGATCAATATTAGGTAAGCTTTTATTTACCTAAATGAGAAAAATTCTAGGATTTTTTGGTCTGTATGGGATACACGTGCAACTCATGCACTAGCTTTTCGGGAACTTTCTGAAAAAAAAGAAAATGAATGAGCAACTGAAATACAATCTCTCAGCTCACTAATTTCTCAGATGATCATTGTAGACATGGAGAGTCTGGTCTCTTTTTTATCCTGTGAGTGTTTCTTCCTCCTCTGTTGAATGAAATATTTGTTTTATATATGACAAGTATGATCATTAAATGCCCCAGTCTCTGCATTTTCCTTATCCACCTCTAAAGAAAACTGAATCTTATTGTAAAGGGAGGAAGAAAAGGTAAATTAGAAAACAGTTCTTAGTGGAGATCTTGGAGGAACTCATGATTCCCAGGAAGGCAGAACTCTCCATAGCTTCTCTGGGGAGAAGATGTAGGCAAGAATGCTGAAGGCGAACAAAAGTGTTGACAAGAGAGAAGCCTGAGAATATGGTAGAACCTTTGCCAAACTAACATCAGCTCGCATCAGTAGTTAGTGTTTAAAACAAAAAGGTGCGTAGTTGATGCCAAAATTCTGTTGATTAAAACTCTGTAGAAATACCATATATTCATGAAATTAGCGTTAGTTATATTATAGAACTTCAGATCCTGACATAATTTTTTGTTATGCATTTAGAAAGTTTTTGGCTGTATTCATGTCTGGAATTCAGTTTTCAGCTAGATTCTGATTCAGTTGCCCTAGGAATCACAAAGCCTTATAGGAAGTAGGGATAGGAGCTTGGCAGAGAACTGCTGTGGCACAGAATCAGCTACACTGTGCTGATTGACTGTAGAGTTAGCTGGAGTAAATGGAAATGAGCTCATTTTGCCTCTGGAAACAACTTGACAGGAATATGGACCTTACTACAGACTTCTTTAAAATTCTGGATGAGAATTAATATGAAATTAATATGTGAAATTTCAAACTATTGAATCTAGGCTGCCAAAGCTATCTTAGACCTTTTTTTTTTTTTTTCCTCCAATATGGCACAAAAAGCAATATGATCACCCCTTGAGTCTAAGCATTCAGGTCCTTGGAAGATGTCTCAGGGCACTGAGACGTTCACTGTTTTATGAAGCAAAGCCTTGCTTTCCCAAAGCTGAAAATAAGATGCTCCCTTTTCTGGCAGATCAGTCTGGCAAAAAACATTGCATAAAGGCTCAGTGTTTACTTACTTTGAGTTAATAATTTAAAAATAATTTTATTTTTGTGGCAAATCTCACAAGTGGCAAAAATAGAACTTGGTGTTTTGGTAAAAATTCCTAGATGAGAAAGAAAATCCCTTAGAGAGCAGGGATGCATCCTTCATACTTGTACTAATCTACATTTGACAGAAAGAAGCAAGCTTACTGGGCTTTTTTTTTTACATATGCATGCTCTCTCTTCAAAATAATCAACTGGAAAAATGGAAACAACTCATTTTAACTGTTGTGTTAAAGCGCTCTCATTTGAATGGAAACCAAATAGCCTCTTGCAAAGCTGCGTCTCATTTTCATGCTATTATGCAAATAAACACTAGAGATGAATCACAGATATTACTTCTTAATCCATTTTCTGGAACTGTGTTTAGCACACACAAGTCAAAGCAGTTCAAGATCCTGCAAGGCTACTCTCAGTAACAAGCAGTGCCAGTGCTCAAGTTCAGCGAATGTGGCCCACGCCCCCTGTGAAGAAACCAGAGCTTTGAGCAGTTAATGGAATTAGCCTTGCCAAGTTGTTTTCAGTATCACAATGTTTTTACTTCATGATCAAGGTAAAGAACTTCCTATTTTGAGCCCTAGTCTTCAGATAAGTATTGGAGATATTTAAAACTTGCTTTTTGGATACCTTATTTAGAAGCTTTTTTCTTAGCGCCTTAATGGAATCTCTCCTCAGGTCATTGAAAAGACCCTTGAAAAGACTCCCTCACTTTCCCCTCACCTGGCAAACACAGCAGATTACTTTTACTCTGAAAGAAGGTCAGATATCAAACACATTCTCCCTGTGTAAGTTAGTTCAAAAAATAGGATAGGTAAGGCTTTCAAGGCTTAACAAACTTGTCTTGTCTCAGTCCATACAGTATGTTACCATTTGACGTTTGCATGTAATTCTTTGGATAAGGTTCTTGCCACGCAATTTTTTTGCAGGATTCTGTTAGGTGGTTTTTCTTTTTAAATTATGAATGACATACATTCATGTGCAAATTGGCACCAAAGCACAGAAATTGCCAATGAAATATTAACTGGAAAGCAAAAATGGAGGTTTCCTTCCCCCAGTGGCGGTAAGGGCATTCTTACCTATGTAACCTCTGATAAATTTCCCATCTGTATCAACTGTTTGTTATGGATTTAAGCTGCAGTCAAACAAAATTAGTTCAGGAGTCAGCCTTTAGAAATAATAATAACACTACTACTATGTGTAGTAGCAATGGGGTTTGAATCCACTGCTGTTTACATAGCTTTCAAAGGAGTCTGGGATTAAAAAATGAATGGTAAATATGAACCAATTCAATTCAGGTGTGAAGAAAAAAGCCAACTGCAGTGCTTTCAATCGTGAAATGTAGTCTCAGTTTATGCACAAAATTTAAAAGCTTTCTTTTCAACATTGGAAGTTCTTTTGAGTTCTCACCATACTGCTTTTACAATGGCTTATATCTTTGTTTTTCTTTTATCCTCTGAAGCTGCTTTACTACCAGAGCAAGGTGGTCTCCATTTTGTTCTCACATGTCTAATTGTCTGATATTAAATCCTTCTATCTTCAGTAGAATAATGAAGAAGTTAAGCAGAGAACATTTCCCCCTAAGCCAGACTAAGTTGAAATTTTGATTGTTCAATACCTCACAAAAAATTTTGAGAATTTGAGGTTGGGCCCTGCGTTTCTAAGGAATGTTGAATTCAAGTTTTGTGAAAAAGACAATTTTTTGCTCTTTAGGTAACATGTTAGTTTTTAATACCTAGGAAGAAAGAGTTTAGGTAACAGAATTTACCACAATGAGTTTAACACAATGTATTGTGAGCAGGTTTCCATTTCCAAATTTTTAGGGCAATCTTTAGTAGTATTGAAATGAATTTGTATATTTTTCAGTAATTGACAATCTTACTTCCAACTAAATTAATTGCTTCTTAGGGATCTTTTTTTAAGCTTTATGTCAGGATAATAAATGCTGTTTCAGTATTTATAAAAGCTGCAAATTAATACTTTCTTGTTTCCAATTCTCCTAAGGGGCAGCACTTAATACGATAACAGGTAAATAAATGCAAGTTAAATAAATCAATATAAAAGCAGAGTTGAGAAAAAATCATATAAGAAAACAGAAGAGTGCACAATATCTGAATGAATTATTTTCCTAGAGTTTAATGTCTAAAGGGACATAAAAATCTTATTCAGCAATTACAGAAATTATCAAATTAATGAAGAAATTTGTTTAAGCCATGGAAATCTCAAAGTCCAAATTGCACAGCTTTTGTTGGGATGTCTTAATTTAAAATAATGCTTTTTAGATTGCCAAAGGAAATAAATAACTCCACTCAAAAGACCCCAGAAAACTGTTTCTTGCTAATCAGTGTCTTTGCTTTTAAGTTGAAGAATTCTCTGAAGAACACAGTCTTCACAAAGCTGAGAAAAGAGCTAGGAGGACATTACACACCTCAATTCAAGATGGATACACAGAAAAACATTTCTGCGTGGAAAGATTTTTAAGGAGACGGTTTGGCCTTCTTGTCATTTTTAATGATGCAGCTCAAAGATAAACTACAGTTGCTTTATTGCTGTGTTAGACATGATAGTGTCATCACAAGGATGAAATCCTGTGGGAAATCTGTTGATGTCACTGGATTCAGGATATTAGTTAGGGTGCATTTTCTTAAAAATGTAAGAGTCAAATGGTGTTCAAATATATTTGCATTTTTTCCTTAAGCATTGCTGTAAGTTCAAAACATGAGTAAATGTAAATGGAGAACTTGTCTATAGAAAATTATAATGTTCTATATTAGTACATTAGTAATTAACATATTATGTGAAACCGTAGGTCAGTAGAGTGTTCACAAGGAATGTCATGAGAAGCATTATAAAAATATTGTGAAATGAATTAAACTATAACTGTATGAATGTTTTAAGAAAAATATAAATAAATAGATGCAGCAGTGAAAAATAATGTATGTGAATGGTAACAGACTAAGGACTGAAAGAAGAGCACTAAAATTCAGTGGTTAAGAAGATACAATGAGATTCCTGATGTTTTGGCAAAATAGTGAAAGATGAAGTAGAGAAATCACAATCAGACACCGTTTACAAATTAATACACCTTTGATTTGAGGTTTAGAAAAAAAAAGGTGCTTTAGTTAAAAATGTCAGAACAAAATCATTGAGATATAGTCAGTATAACAGCTGAACTGAAAAATGGAGTGACAGAATCAAAAAATCTCACAGTTCAGATTAAAAGGGACCTCCAGATATCTCTTCCAATCTCCTGCTTCAGGTAGGGACAATGTCAAAGTCAAAGAAGGTTGTTAATGGTCTTGTTCCATTGAATTTTGAAATATTCAAGATTCAGACTAATTTGTCAGAATTTTTCTGAACACAGATTCACTGTGTTAAATCTTTCTGGGAAAACAGTTCCAGATTGTTCACTCTCATTGTGAAATATTTTTTCCCTGTGCCCAAACAGAATTTGTCTTACAGCAGCTAGTGGCTATTGACTCTTGTTCTCTGACTATTTTGTATGATATCTACCTTAAACTAAGAAACAAACTTTTGATCAACAGTGCAGCTTGTTCCTGCTTCCATTAAGACATTCCAGATAATTTTCCTTAATTTTTCAGTTACAAATCTTTACATTTTCTGTGTTTCTGTTTTATTTGGACTTTAAAAACCACATGATATATGTTGAGGTTTTTTTGACGGGTGATATGGAACAGGAAACAGGAATCAGATTTATTCAAATTAAGATTATTTTTCTCCCCACGATATCAAACTGTTCTATAGATCACAAATTTTGCCGCATTGATTTATGTCTCTAGTATAGCTAGTCTCCAGAAGAGAGGCGTTTGCCCTCCAGTGTACCTACATTTCACTTGATGGCTTTTCTTACAGGAAAGAAAAAAAAAATTGTTTTATGACTTCTGTTCTAAATCGCTGTGCCATCTGCAGAAAGTAATCTGGCCCACCTGAATACTGTGTGAGGCATATTTCTGTAATCACTGGAATTTTTATTCAGAATGTGCTACAGGTTTGATTACATGGTTGGCAATCTGTCTCTGTGTGCGTGGCACAGATCAGGACAACAGCCTCCTCCATTATTTCCTAACCTTCTGTCTCTGCTTTTTTGTAATGCTGCTTTGTTCACTGCTAATGTGTCTTTTGATCTTCCCAGCACTGTCACAGTTGAAGCTGCCTTTCTTCCACACAAGTATTTGAAAACCTGTCAAAGAGCTGAGGATTTCATTATATGCTTTTCATCATTACTCTCCCTACATTGAACAAGTTTATTTCAAAGGCTTTGCAAAAAAATGACAAAAAACATGACAATTTATTTCCTTGTCCTTTCATTAGATTAGAAATGCCACGAAATATTTAGAATCCATTTATTTTTATTAAAAGGCATGATGCACTTTGCTTTTCCAAAGAAAAGAAAATGAGAGAATGAGAAATAATAATTTAGGCTGTTACTGTGATTGAGCGGCTTTGAGTCTGACGCATTTGAGTAGAAAATCTATATATTTGTAGTTCACAAATACAAGTGTTTTAATTGCATTTTAGAGATGAATTGCTGTGAATAACATAAAACAACCAAGAAAGAATAAAGAAAACACTTTTGATGTAGTAACTATGCTACAGGCATTCCTTTGTAGTCAGCCTTGGAAAATTCCATTTTCTTTTGCTCAGAATCACAATTTAATGTGGTATTTATTGTCAGGCTATTAAAGATATTAGTGCTATACAAGTCATAGTTGCCTTTTTCTTTTGCTGTTACTGCATTTGGTATGGATCAAGAGATTTTTACTTAAAATTTCTCCTTAACAAATACACATGAATAAAACATGCAAGATAAACTGGGAAGTACCATGCTTTCAAAGGTGCTATTCCATTAAAATATTGATGCCACAAATTACGACTTAAAGATTTTTCAAGCAATCCAAAAGCTAAATCAAATTGGAGAATTGCTAAATCAAATTGCAGTATTCTTAAGGGTATAAAAAGAAATATTTTTTAGTTCTAATAACATTAGCTGTTTTGTAGTTACAAAGAATTCTGTTATGTCACAGCTCCAGGGCAACCACAGGCAACCACACTGTTACAAAAAGTTTAAGTATATTTTGTATTTATGCAAGTGAGCATGATTTTAAAGGATGAAATTTTGAGCCTGATTGAAGCAAATGGGAACTGTGTCATCAATATTCCCTGATATTTTTAAAGCTCTCTCTCTCAGAATGTCTACAAGAGAAGACTAAATAGGAGAAACCAGTGTGAGTTTTGGATTTTGGAGTGTATTTTTAGTGTCTTGGAAAGAAGCTTTGCAAACACTGTGCATTAGGAAGACTGCTTCAAGTTAGCCTCCATAGAATGTACAGCAAACTCCATTCCTCCTGAGCCTTCTGAATTACTTGTTGATACTTTGCATTCACCTGTATCCTTTCAGATAAAGGAATTATATGGATCTAACCCAGCTAGAGATCTGGGAACAAACATAAAGAAGGTACATATATATATATATGTATATATATATACTGGACCATTATGAGAATAAAGTTGCTCCTTAAAGGACTGAAGTATAAAACTAATAATTCTAGTTGATTTTTAGTTGAATTTTTACCAAAAGATCTTCAACCTGAATTTTAGAAAATGGAAGTGGATAAACTTTTGCTGAAAAAATACCCTCAGTGTTAATTTACAACAGAAATATCAAGCAGTAAAGAGTAGATGTAATAAAAACACTGAGAGAATGTCACTCTAACTCACAGTTAATTTGAACATTCTCATTAACCAGCATCTTGAAATAAGGCTCATTTAATTATTATGAGCTTCTAAGTACAGATATAAAATATTGACCTTCTCTATAAAGGACATCGGTCATTTTTACTGGATTTCAAACACCTGACTCTGGCGTAGCAATTTAAAACTTGAAGTGATTTCCTCTTTGAGTTTCTTCTGATAGGTAGGAAAAAAAAAGTGAGAGGGTGAAATGGAAGTCAGAGCCCACCAAAACCTGGAATTATCCAATATCAAGATTTAATCAATTCATTTCATATAAATAAATGAAATTTTACCCAATTTAGAAAAAAAATAGTGCTAGTTTCCCACCTGAAGAGTTGGTTGCATTTATTCTTGGAGTTGCACTCAAACGTAGTATACAGCTAGTTAGTGCCAAAACATCAGTAAAAGCAAATGAGTTTATCTGACATCTTAAGCATCATGAATTTTGTAAGCACAAAGTAGTTTTATGGGTTTTTTTCATATTAAGTACATGTCTGACATTTATGCACTGGTTTTTTATTCGAAGAAACATAATAAACAGCGCTATTGTGCGAGGATTGACAGACACGGACTCCGCTCCAGCAAAGCCAAGCCCATTTATTACACCAGTTTACCAGTATTTATAGGTCACTACGTTTCTACAAAATTTTCCACTTGGACCCCTTCGTCCCAGTCCCCTTTAAGAACACAGTCTTCTGATTGTCGCTCTTATGCTAGTAATGTCCTTGTTATCTCTTTCATTGGCAAAAAATTTGTTGCATCTTCCCCAGTCAGAGCAGTCAGCGTCAGAGGGTCCAAGTGACCAGCCATGATATCTTCACCTCTGTTCCAGCCTTGTCTCTCCCACAGCTTTCACTGCTCCAGGGCCAAAATGTCGGCAGCACATCCCAGCTCAGCTTTCATAGCTGTCTGATCTCTGACACTACTAGAAGGCTGGTATTTTCCATATTTTATGGAGCCACTTGAGAAATGAAACATAATGTAGCAAGTCTGAGCACTTTATTATGACCTTATTTGGCTCATCTTGCATATTTTGCAATCTTTCCCTTAATTTCCTAAAGAAAATAGAAAAAAAAGCTAAATCGTTTTAAGCAAGAGAAAAGAAATAAGAGAAAAGATTTTTAAAAAAAGGCGAACAGATTAAAAAAAAAAAAAAAGGAAAAACAGAAAAAAGAGGAAAAAAAATAAAAAAGAAAATTTTAGAAGTTCCAATTGTAGAGTCATTATGAGACTATTCTCTGGCCAAAGAAAATTAATTATAATTATGGAAATCCTAAAAAACCCACTTCCAACGGCTATTGATCTTTATTTATTTCTTTTAACACAGTATGGATATAACTTCATTTGCCCATTGCTGTGTTTAAAGAAAAGAACATCATTGCTTTTATTTTATATTCCTTAATCTATTGGAAGATGCAATGCAATCACTTCTTTTTAAACAAGAATGGTTCGCTGTTAACACACAATCTGTCTTATTTACTGCCCTAAATCATCCTGAATTGAATCAATTCATGTGATGAATTTGGCATTTCTGTTTATACAAAGCCTTCTTTTTTTTACTTACAAGTGTAAATCAGGAACAATGCTGTCCAAGTTGAAAGAGAAGGAGTGGAAAGTGTGTTCTTTATTTCAGAAATATGTTTTACAGCAAGCAGAATGCATAAGGAAGGTATTCAGTATTACTCTTTTAAGTAACCCTCTGCAACTGTCAACTTTTTACTGACTGAAGAGAGAAAAAAGTCCTGAAAAGACTATTAATTTTATTTCTCTAAGACTAAGCATTCAGAGATATCACATCACTCTTCTTCAAGAAATATTTCAAGTGACAGAAAGCACAATCTATTTGATGAAGACACAGCTTGCTTGAAAAAGGTAGGAATTAGGGGAGAACAGGAAAATATTTATATCATGTATCAGTTTCTCATGTGTCTGGAAGGCTCTAGATCACGTTCTGTCTTTGGTTCATTCCAGAGTGACTTTTAAACATAAATCAATATAGTTGTTAAAATACACTTGAATTCATTTATGTACATGTTAGATTTAGAAAATCCCTCTCAGTTATGCTGAAATCTGCTTAGAAGAACCACACTTTTTGCCCTTTTTGAGGGTGCAGAAGGAACTCTGCAGCTGAACCAACCATTCAACAAAGCATGAGCAAGGCCAATTACCAAAAACATGCAGTGATTTTCCAGAAGCTGAGGAGGCTGATGATGGTTCAGACACACCCTGTTCAGGGCAGTGGTTTCATTTGCTGTCCTGGAGACATATGGCAGCTCTGGGTAAAGTAACCCAGCCTGGAATTCTGGAAGAGAGAGTCCTTCTTTCTTCTCTTTCTTGCCAGCCAGGTCATTAAATTCACAGAGTGTCTCAATAGGGAATTTTAGTGGAATGTATTGAAAATAAACTGGATGAAAAATAATTTACATATTTCAAGTAGGCAAAACAGATCTTATTCCTAGAAACCTGCAATTTAAGAAGACAAAAATACTGCATAAAATTTTCTTTGTAGAGGAGCATCTTGAGATAAATATTAGAGAACAGTCTTTTTGGAGAAAAGCTTTAATTTAGCGGCCATTCCTACCTACATTTAAAATGTATGGGCAATCTTAGTTCCTTTGGGACTATTTTAGAAGAAAGGATATGCACTACAAATTGCAGAATTGAGTAAAGAATACATGTAAATCCGTATCTGAGTGAAAATAATTTAATACAGTTATATTTATGTGATAACATCACTAAAAATAAAATAAACATAATAGAGTATTTCCACCTAACTTTTTCCATGGCCCTTCCATCTTAAAAGATTCGTTTATTTGCTTTCTCTGAATGCTGCATGCAATGTGTGGATGTTACTCATCTTTAATACATGTTCTCTTGCTGTTCCATTTGCTTGCATATCTAACATATGATTACAAAACATAGTCTCCTGACCAGCAAAATGAAATCCCAGTTAAAAAAAGCCCTAGATAATTGGGGAGTACCATTAACCCTCCTGTATTACAGTATTCACTGTTGAGACCACTGATCTTGCACAATAACTGAAACTAATTAGAAAAAATTGCAGAAAAGCTTTTTCTAATAAAAATAGAATTCTGACTATCACATCTAGATGGACTAACTACATTAATTAGTGAGTATTAAAACCATGGTGCTCTATATTTTCTTTAAAAATATTATTTTAACTTACTAGGTATTCACTTTATAAATGTAACTGATTCTTTTTTTATTAATTAAGAAAATAAGGCAGGTTTTCAACCTCAGCTGTTGAGTTTCAACATTGAATGTACAGTAAGAGCTGCTGTTAAACCTGCCATAAGGGAGAAATTAATGTATTTCTGTGATGTTAATATGCTAGTCTAGAAGATTAAAATCAGATCCTGCCGTGTTGCAAATAAAATTTCTCTTCTCTCCCACATATTTTCCTCAGATTTCAATCTTTCACATATGCAATGGAGTGAATCTTTTGTGCATCTGCTCTTCTTCGAGAAACATTTAAATTGATAGAAACTATTTTCAAAAATACAAAGATTCAGAACTTGGGTACAAGAGTTTTAAATAGTTTTGGTCCTCTCTTGTGAATAACAGAAAAGTCTACCAAAAAAAAAATTAACTTTATTAAAAAAAATAAAAAAAAGAATTAGCTCATCTGTGATTGTCATGGCTAAAGGAGCCCTTAAAGGGAATGAATAGGAATTTCATTTTTAGAGCAATATCCCAATTTGCTTTATCTTTACAGTACTATAATATATCTGATGAGGGTAACTACTTTTTTTCTGGTAAAGGTTGTTCCAAAAAATTACACTTGCATGTCTTATCACAGCTAATTATACTAATTGTTGCTGCACAGTCTTGGGAAGTTCTGCTGTCTTTTGGCAGCTCGAAAGCACAGCTGGTGCTTCGGCCAGTATCTCTTGTATCCAAGCTCTCATCCCATTCCTCTAGACACTATATACAAAAATTATATTTTTAAATACTAACATTTCAGATGTGGACATTCTAGCCTAATAAGATGAAGAGCAGTGAATATTTTTAACAGTCAGTAAATCTTTTTATTTTGGAGAAGAGGTAAATGTGGAAGGAAAGAGAGATGCTTATAAGAAAGATACAGAAAAGACTTTTTTCCCCAAGGCCTGTGCCGAAGTTGTAGAATGGTCAGTGGAATCTGATGCATTGGAAGGAGACCCTGCCCATGGCAGGCAAATTGGAATTAAATGACCTTTAACAGTCTCTACAAACCCAAGCCATTCTGTTACTTTGTGTACTGAATAACAAGAAGTCAATTAGGAGTTAAGTCACTCTTAGCCATGGTTAAAAGATCTTCTGAACTGCAAACATATGTTTTCCTACAGATATTTATTTTTCGTCAATATATTAAAGCATCTGTATTTTTATTGTGATTTCTCTTCAGGATTAAAACAAAATTAGGTTTCTGGGTTTTGGCTAGTAGCCTGATATTCTGCAAGTCCTGTTAGCTGTGATGCTTACATTATATGCTTACAGTGCCATTATACGTCAAAAATAAAGGGTTTCCTTTTTTCCTTTTCTGCACAGATTAGCAAATAGTATATTTTTCTGAGTAAATGTTTTTACTATCACATCTTCCTACATGATCAACACAACTTTAATATAAATATTTATGAAATGGAGATGATTTCAAACAAAGCATCCTTTAAGCAAGCTAAACCTATAGTTTAAGCCCTTTGTGTCTCACTCCTTGTGCAAAAGCCTGAAAACCAACATGTTTAGGTGCTGGGAAAATGAAAGTGGAATTGTAGAAAACTGACAAACTCACTTACAAAAGGAAAAAAAAATAGTTGAAAACTGTATCAGTGCAGCTGTCCAACCAATGTCTATTCAGCAATGTTTTATATCCATCCTTTCTTTAAATTGGATTGGTATCTGTTTTCTCTTTACCATCACCATTCAGTAATTTCAGGACTGGGAGGCCCCAAGATCAAAGTTGTTGAATTGCAGCACAACACAGATGAAGAGCTTATAAAATAAACTGCAGCTATTTTACTAATTGAAATAGAGCTGGGGAAGCTGTTTATGCACTGGCCTGTGACCATCCACACTGTTTATTTGTTAGCCTGTTTCCCAGCATGGTCTTGATTCCATCAGCTACCAATTTCTCGGGCAGTGCCCAGTCACTGTTCAGGGAAAACAGGAAACAGGAAAATTTGCTGCAGCCATCTCTTTTTGCAGGCAAAGAGAATTTAGGTTTATGGATGTGTTACCCTGCATCATTTTTGCTGGCTCTGTCCTAGAAGGTAGTGGCTGTGAAACTCTGAGAAATGGCATGTCAAAATATCAAAATTCAGGAAGAAAGCAAGTGACAAAGTCAGTTAAAACTATTGTCTCTTTATACAGGGCTCCTGTCACTCCACCACCTTTGCCTTCTCTAATGTAATTTCTCTAGATTTATTCTTGCTGAAGAACACTAAGAAATGCTGCAGGGTTAGGTGAGCAATAATGGCGAATATTGTCACCCTTTGTTAACTTATTTAGTAATTTTTCTGGAATACATTGCCTTAGAAACATATTGGGCTGTTGAAAGTTTTGAAGACTAGAAAGATACTTTTGATTTACTTTTGTTTTCCTTTTGTATATTGAGAAATAAATAAAAAAAAACTTATGATTTTATTTTTACCCATAATTCAATGGAATGTGCAATTTCACCCCACTGACATAATTTAAAGTATAATGTACTGAATAACATGATTAATGTGGTCAGAAAAAATTCAGTGTTTTGCAATTTTTGTCATTATTATTTCCAGTCATGAGTCCACACTAGCATTTGTCTTTATTATTTTTCTGATATATTGGATTAGCCTTGAACAGAAGTCTGAAAAGGAGAGATCTGTTGAGTATTGAAAATATTGCATCAATGTGCTTACTCCGAGAACTATAATTTCATGGCCTTGAGAATATAAAACTGCTGTAAAAGGAAAGCTTGTTCATAGTAATAATAGTAATAATAGTAATAATAATAATAATGCCAGGGACTACTAGGGTTGCCAACATGTTAGTATTCTACTGATGGGATGTAGAAAACATTAAAGAAGAATTTATTTAAGAAAAATCTTGTAAGATTTGCTCAGACTAAAAGAGAAACTTTTAGATGGTGTTAAATAAGGCAGCAAAACCACTTTTTGAGATCAATTTTCATTACAGCCTATTTAAAAAATATATTATTTCAGTAGATTTGCACTGAGAGAAAGACATGATTGTGTTTTTAGACTCAGGCAACCTGCCTTAATTTGCTGTCTTGTCTGGCAACTTGAGTTCTGGTTATTTTGAATCAATTTGCTTGAAAACACATAGATGAGAAATTAATTTCTTGAGCACTGTTTAGTAACACACACCACAAAAATTAAAGCTGCTGACAAAGGTGACTTTTCTCACCAGATATAAAACAAACCCAAGATCTGATGCAAGCACTTCTGAGTATCATCTACACTGATTAATACATATTCATTTTTTCCAGATAACCTTTTTATCCATCTCCTGAAATTCTGTCTAAACCTACCTTATGCAATTTTATGCAATTTTATGGTCTGTTACTGGAGTGTAGTAGCAACTGTCTGGCACATTCTATTTGTGACTTCTTTTCTTGGAGTCTGCCTCAGTGCCTGCAGAGTTGTTTACTGGCAATGATCCTATCATCAACAACATTCCATTAAAACTGTATCTCAGTGTGCAGTGTTTTTTTCTATTTCTTTTGTTCACCATTTCCAGAAAGAATGCTCTCTAATGTTACAACTATAAAAAAGATTTATGTTTCCAAAAGATTTCTATCAAGAGACAAACTAAACTTTTATTTTACATGAATCAAAATGAAACTTTCATGGTTTCAATATGCACCAAATTAGACAATGTTTTTTGAGAAGTCCAGGAAGTAAATTTAATCTAAATATACAAAACTTGTTTTTTCATGGTCAGCTGGATTTCATTTTCATTTTGGTAGCTGTTAAAATGAATACTTCTTTATAAATTTTGATTTAAAATTGCAGGCCCATGTGAAGATGTATTTGAGCTGGCACAGATTTGAATTAGCAATGAAATAGCTTCATGGAGAATGTTACATATAAATTTCAGTTTTATTTATTTCTTTATCTACTGAATTCTGTACAAAGCAATCTCAAGAGTAAGAATATTTACTTCACCATCACAGTTTTGCAAAAAATTCATGTGATGATAATTTTGCTCCTGGTACACATCAATTCTGCTATTTCTCTTCCATTGCATTTCACCATTGACAATTTCAAAAGGTAAGACTAAAAAAAAATCCCTACAACACTGGCTTTTATCATGAATTCCTTCCCTTAAATAGTCAATCAGTGTAAAGAAGAACGTAGTCTTTAAAATGTGCTCTTCTTTTTAATTTTGTTATATATCCTTAACAATACATTTTCCAGTTAGTGTTCACTCAGTACAGTCACAGCTTTTCATAATGAGTATCTGGGAAGCAACTTTTAGTCAAGATGATGTCACTCTCTAGATCTCAGGAAATGCATTTACATCTAATTAATGGGATTAATTAAATCAGATCCTTACATGAACTTCCACAATTGTTAGCCACAAATAACTGAATAGACAACAAAACTGACTGTATGAAACATTTGCACCTGCCCCTTTTACAGGAAGATAAAGAATTCGGACTGCTCTGAGGTAGCTCCTGGCTCTTCCCAAAATGGAGATCATAAAATCAACTCAAATATGTCCAATATTCTTCTGGAATTTGCATAATTGCTTTGGATTTGTCTCAGAGAATAGCTTGGAGAAGTGATTCAGCCCTGTCATCCACAGGCAGGTATCACAGGCTTATTAATCCTTCCCTTAAGTGGTGGGAAAAGGACAAGAGAAGGGTGGGTACAACCACTCTCCATCTGGTATTAATGTTCACATCGAAGACTGCCTTTTCTTGGAGATCAGGAGGAAATCATATACAATGCTTCAGGTGCCAGATACTCTCTAAGCTTAGCCTTAGTCATCTGTTTGAAATTTGGTTAAAATGGTGGGGGAAAGAAGGGGGAACCCAATGCCCTTGACAAAGGCAGGCTTGCTTCCCTTTAGTTGTGTCTAGACTATTTTCCAGGTGGTCTTTTAGGCAGTACTGGCCTATTGTAGCCCTTGCTCCTGACTGCTGGATATTAATCTTTGGATTGGTACAGTCTTTCTTGTCATCAGTTTCACCTGTCTCTTTATCCTAAATTTCACAATGACATAAAAGCAACAGTGGCAGCTCTCCTGGGTAGAGAAGGTACTTCCTACATTATCCAGCTTTATATTAGTCCCTCCTTTGCAAAAGCAGCCTCTTGTTCCATTGCTTGTGTTCATCAGGATGGGGGAATAGCACTGGGAATCATAGAGAGACACTGTCTGCTGAAGGCTCTAAGCCTGCAGTGTGACAGCTTTGGGCTTCATTCACATTGTCTGAAGGGCTGTACCTCTCTTGACTTCAAAAGCATCAAAATGAAGGACATTTTACAGAATTATGTATTAGAGTTCCTCAGGTCCTCCACGTGCAGTATACTATTGAACCTGGACTGGAACTCCTTTAGCAACTCATACACACTATTGTATTTACAAGGCCTGGCTTTGGCATATGAATTTTAGTTTTGCCAGGGAAGTAAAGAAACTTATAATAGGTGGTGTCTACTTTCTTTCTTTCCTTTTTTTTTTTTTTATTAATTTTTCAAGAAATCCAGAAAGAGGATGTAGAGTTGTTAATGTTTCTAATTTTATTGCCAGACACCTCTCCTTGAAGTCTGTCTTGCTGACAAAAAGCCAAGCCCAAACAAGAAACCTTACTTTTGATTCAGCAGTAAGTTTCAGGTATGATTATGTAAACCAATCTTTCTAAATGACACTTTGTGAAATTAAACTGTTTAGGAGTGAAATTTAATTAAATCCTACTGCTTGCAGAACTGAATAATATTGTTACATAAAAGATATTTTATTTCAGAATTTATGTGAATCTTCTTAGTTAGCAATGGATCATATTTCAATGTCTACTTTAGCTTCAGTTCTTTTTATTTAGTTAGCAAATTAAACCATTGATAAAAATAGTCGAAACAATATGTAGTGTGTATATATATCTGTTTTCCAACCTTGATGATTCTATATATGGTTAGGAGCTTTTGACTTTCATCAAAATCTGATAAACAGAATTACAAGGGAAGTATGGATAATAGAAAAGGATGACATGAGTAACTAGACAGCTGGAGCGCATCTAAGAATTTATTTCCTTTTGAAGTGTTGTGCCACATCTGGGAAATAAATGTGCTTCAGAATATTTAATTCATCTCTTCCCATTAAAACATGGACCTAGACAGCAGGGCAGCACATTTTACACCTGCAGTTATTGCTTCATTGTGAACTGCCAAAGCAGTGGAAATGAGAAACTTTTTGTGGAATGAAACAATCTAGCAGGCTGATTCTCTGCGGAGGCATATTCTGTAAATTGAAATGTTCACTGACAGCAGATTTATGCTTGAAGTCAGGAGGTTTTTCAAAGGGCCTGTGTTGTATCATTCTTGGGTGGATTAGAAATGGTCATCTTGGTTTTATTTACAGTTTGATAGGTAGGTCTGTAAATAAGAAAGGTAAGTTGAGCAAACCTCCATTTGTGGAAATTACCTGGAGAGGTTTCTGCAAGTTACTAATACCTCTCAATGTCCTTTTAAGACAGTGAGAACTGAGATTTATAATGGTTTTGGAGATTCACATAGTAACATACATCTCTAATGAATATACTTTTTTAATATGCCCAGTATATTTGACTTTATAGACAGAGCATAGTACTGCACTTACCTAAAGTGAGTATAAGTCCTGATCTTATTCTTGTTCCTGAATTTCTAAGCTAAGTGCTCATCAATTGGGATGTTGGATATGTTTTTGATGAAGAAGGTTTATTTCTGGTTCTCTTTATATGTCTGCATTATCTGATTGTCTCAACCAGCAGAAACTAACAATTTACTGTAGTAATGCAAGTTTGAATTTCAGTGAAGGCAAGGATTAAAGTGAGCATTTGCAATATCGAGAAGCCTTTTTACTGACACTACCAATGATCCTAATGACTCTGACTCGTGATTTAGGCAGCATTGTATAAAGGCTACTTGCTCACTTCTGGAAAGTGAGAGCAGTTCATGAGGTTTTACAGAGGCTGACTTTCAATCAGATCACCTATTACTTGCACCTTGTTTCAAGCATTTCCTCTAAGTGGTTTTAAGGAAGGTGGCTCATTGCTCTGTCCTAGTGAGGATTTGTTCCAAGTGTTCATCTAAGCATGCTATTATACCAAGTACAGTGCAAAGGAGAACTGACCCTTATTTCTGTCTATTTGTCCAATGGAATAAGCATCTAGAGAGCCTAATACCAATAGTCTGGAAATAGACTAGGTAGGAGAAAATGGGATCCAGGCTCCTTTTGTATGAACTCCCACATATATATAGAAAAAAGCAGGTGAGTATGTTACACTTCAGGTAAGCTCAATTCTACTTGGTTGCTTCTATCAAGAAGTCTAATTATGTAAGTAAGAAACTGGCAGAAGAAGTTGTTACAGTGCACTTCAAAGGCACCCTTTGCCCATGACTTTGTTTTGTTGTCAAATGAAATAACACTGTATTAAATCTAATTTTAGCAGAGCTGCTACCAACTTGTAAACCTCTCATTACATGGGAGTGAGGGTGCAGTTCCTTTTTCACTTCCAACCTCATCATCAGCGCAGCCCATTAAGAATCCATGGGTTGAGTTACTGTCTCAGTTTCCTTGGTCAATTTGGATGTGTGGGATGCAAGAGAAAGGTTCAGTTTTACTAACAAGGTATGTGACTAGGTTGACAAAGTACTATTTGGATCAGGCCTTTGTGGCATCTTTCCTTCTCCAGATGTAGGTAATTCTGCAATAGTAATGATGGTCGGAAGAGTTGGTTTCATTTATGAAAACCACACATCTCTCAATGCCCTGAGAAAAATTGCACCTTTTAATTGGAAAGACCAAAAAAATCATGACACAAAAGAAAGCAGGAATGTTGTCTGAGGAAGAAATCCTTCTGCCAATATTAGGCTGTATAGGGGAACACACCCTAATCGTTTTTTGAAAGTGAACTGTACCTCACAGGACAGAGAAAAATCAAAACTCCAGTATTGCTGCATCCATCTGGCCTGTGGGGGAACTCTTCACCTCAAACCTATCATGTATAAGCGGAATATAGCAGCTGAGCAGCCAAGATGCTTTTATTTCATAGCTTATTACCTATTTTAGTGATAATTACTGATATTTGTAAATTTTACATCTACTTAAAAAGTTTGAGAAGTAATTTGTAATATTTTGAAGGATAGTCGTTCTTTGAGCTCATTTTGGAAGTCGATACTTACTTGAGATAATGAATAGTTAGTCTCTAGACTCTGCTGATGTTTGTATTTTTAACTCATTCAACACTTTCTTCTTTAATAATGTTAAGACATCCACTGAAACAAATTAGTTCTTTCTCTACATCTACACTACACACTTACTCAAAAGAATGATTGCATAATCTTCTCACTGTTTGAGTAAAAAGTAGCTTAAACTATTCATGTTGGCATCCCACTGTATCCTAAGAATGTAGATTATTAGCATGCTTTCATGAATCTTTATGGATGTTTTCCAAGTAGTCCTCCTAGACCAAAAAATATCAAGAAAATACACTGGGAAATAATTTTTGATCGGTTGCAGTTTTCATTTATTACTTCTTAAGGAATTAAGCTTTAGGGTTTTGAAACAAACACAAAGGCTCTTTCCTGTGGTTTGAGACACCCTGAGTTATTTATATTGATCCTGCATTAGTGTAGCTGAATGTTTCAAGTTTTTACTATCTTCATTTTCAAAACACTTCCATCTAACAGAAGGAATTTTTGAGGGATGGTGCATATCAGCATGGTACAGAGCAGTGCCATGGAAAGGTTACTGAGCTAGCTCGGGTACTGGAAATATATTTGCATTAACATAGCTTCTCACTCAAGCAAATAGCTCATCTTAAAAAAAGTAGTCTGTAAACAGTGTGGGCTTTCTCAACCCTATGGCTTTCTTCACTCTTTGCCTCAGAGCCTGTTACTTCCTCAAGCCTCGTGTTGGGTCTTTAGACATCTGCAGGCAAATGAAGTTGCTCAGTGATTCCATTGTGAGTCATTGTGTCCTATTTGACAGCTAGACTGAAGCCTCTCTAAAATATATTGCGCAGGTGCTGCTTGTTGTTGCTTTGTTCATCCTTAAGACGGAGCTTGCAGATGCTATCAAATGAAACACAGCAGCAAAAAGATGTCTCACCCAGCGTTTGTGAGGCTGAGTTATTCCAGTTAAGATTTTGGGGCATGACCTTTCCTGCGCTTTGTAAAATGTATTTGTACAATGCTGCAAAATTTGAAAGTTGCATCTCACAGTTAGTAATGAGGTTTGCCCAGCTATGTGGAGGTCTGAGCCCACTGTCTGTCATATGGCACCACTGTTTCTAAGTGCAAATGCCTGCTGCTGACGTGAAAATGTGCAGCTGACAAATTCATTACTCTTTCAGGTGGTGATGGCAGATAAGGCTGATAGTATGTGCTGGAGTGTGACTGAAATTGGTGTGAAAGTAGCTAGCTAAATAAAACTCCTGTACTTCTATTTAAAAGTTTTAATAATCTATTTATTACTTAAAAAAAAATCTGCAATGTCCTTTAATTGTATGTGCTCTATTAGAAAAATATATTTTGTTACAGTTGAGTTATATTGAATTTATATATACTGAATATATGTTGTTACAATTGAGCTAAACTTTAAAGCCAGGATGACATTTTGTATCCATGTATCTATACATTTATGAATGTGTATATAATGTTCCTATATATTTATATACATATGCACTATAGATAAAAGACCACTTCTGCAAAAACACTATATAGTCAAACACTTGAATCTTTATGCAGAGTTTCTTTAAGATGTTGACATTTCAATCCCAAATCTTCTTTTGCATCTCACTGTCATCAGGAAATTTCTATATCAAAGAAATTAAAAATTATAAGTTCTGAGTGTGGTGTAATGGCTAAGAATACCAGTCTGGCTCTGATACTCTGAGGTTCTGAAAATGTCTGCAGTCCTAAAAGGATGATGTTCTCCATGGCAGAGGCCAGTGAGAGTCTCCAGGCCTTCATTATGCTGCTTGTTTTGTATCTGAAGGCTGAGCTTTGTGCTCAACTGCTTCCAGGTTCACCAAAAAGGCGATTTTTCACTGGAAACTTGCAGACCAGTTGGGATCACTGAAGTGGTTTGCTACTGTAGGGCATTTGTGTGCATGTAGGTTGATGATCTTTGGTTCTGCATACAAACACAAATATCAGTGTCAGTACTTCCAAAGTCTGTCCCTTTTCAGAAGGTGATAAAACTGTTTGACTTCTCACCATTTTCAAACAGAGGTGTGTATGCTTCTAGCTGGGGGATTGTGCTGGAGTGCAGGATATAGTTACGCTGTCAGCTGTTTCCAAGGGGTCACTCCATGCTGTAGCCTTCTGTTAGGACACTCAGAAAAGACATCTGGAAGTTTGAGTGAAAGATACAGTCTTCATGTAACTGAATGAATGACCTTTTGAGTGCTGCAAGTATCAGTCTCACCAGAGCACTGTGATTTAGCTGATTAAGGAAATTTGTATTCCTGCTGTTGGCTGCTTCTCCAACTGGGTTGAAAAGGGCAGAAAAAGGCTTTACTTGGAAATGCATACCTGACTGTGGTAGCATTTCCAGAGCAACCCAGAACTATCATTAACAGTGCAGGTTAATGCCTCAGGGAGTAAAGGCGAAGAGTGTTTTGAGCTTCTTTGAGCAGACCTTTTCTGTCCTTAACACAGAAGTGAAGTATATGTGATTTAATATATGATTTAGTTTTTCAAATGAAGCCAAAAAAGATGGACTTCCCTTTCATAAATACTATGGTAGAAGATACACTCCTCTGTTAATTAAATAGAAGTAAATTTCAATGAAGGCAAGGATAAAAATGCTCAAGCAAAGTCTATATTGTATAATAACAATATCAAACATGGTAGGTTAACAGTAGTGTCAAAAATGAAAGGTCCAGCAATCAGTAGTTGTAAGGTAGTACATTTTAAAAGATCTGTGAAAACAACAAATATTTTCTGAAGAAAGATCTGACTTTATTCTAGATGAACCTTCTTAAACAGAAAATAGAATTCAAAAAATAATGCGTCGAAACATTATGCTCAGAGAACTTTCTAGTTACAAGTTTCAGCAGTCTTTGTGAACAGCCTGGAGAGCCAAACACAGCCACTGCTCATTAGCTTTTCCCTCAGTGTAGTTAGTCTACCCAAATTAGCATTTTAATGCTGGTTCATCAGTGAGAATATAAAAATAAGGTCTTAAAGGGAAATAATGCAGGCAACATGACCAGCCCATCTGCAACAGTGGGTTTTTCCCCCCTGTTTTAATGATGGCTTTTTTTATTATTATTATTCAGAAATGCTTTCTGAACACTATGAAACTTTCTTTAGTTTTGATTTTGTTTTAAATGTGCTCAGTAGTCATCTTGCTACACATATATACAGCAGAAATAGTTTATATTTAAAGTAGTGGCTTCTATGAGAAAAGAACAAAGGCTTTTTCAGATGAAATAGACTACTAAAAAATTTAGGATGGCAGCCTGCATCTTAAACAGTCTATTTTATGCAGTGAAAGGAGAAAGTTCCTATAGGTAGTTTAGACTTGTCATTTGGTTTCAATTTTACTATCCTGAGAAACTTTTAGAGACATGGACGTGAGATTGGACATCAGAATGCACTGGAATTTGGGGGAGAAAAAAATCACTTTATTCTTTACCTTTATTTTACAGTCTTTCCCTAATGTGATAATTTGTACTGGTGGCATGGAAAATAACAAGGCTACATGGCCTTTTGGTGTGACTTTGTGCAGATGTTCTTACATATGCAAAACGCTTTCTTTCTAACTCAGAACACACATTACTAATATGTTACCTCCTAATGCATTCATGAATTTAATTCTTTATGTCATCCACGTAGGCTCTGCTTTAATTTTTGCTTAAGGTATACTGCATGTGTGTATTTGCTAGATTTTTTCAAATAATTATTTTATTATTTCTTTCGTATTTTTTCCTTTGAAAGTTATTTTTGATAAAAATTGGTAAGTTTAAATCTTAATGGTTTGTTTCTTCATAGAAAAATGTCTTTTATTTGTTTTTTTGTAGAAGTCACCTGTTGACTGGACAAAATTAAGATTGTCATCTAGATTTTTACAAACTAGAAACCAAATTATATTAAGTGTTTCTTTTCTTTTAAAAAACTGTTTGTTTGATCATTAGCAATTTAAAAACCATATGAGTACTATGGAGACTGTCCTCTGATCAACATTATTATTTCAGACAACTTTTTTAATGAAAAATGCATAACTTCAGAAAATGCAGTACTCCTTTGAAACTACATTATCAAATCAACATTTTGTTGAACAGCAAATTATACATTTTGATGCATGTCTGTTCTTGAAAAAGTAATGTTTACTAAGAGGGAAAAAGTTTTGGGGGGTAGTCTGTTTTTTTTTCTTTTTGAATGTGTTTTTGTGTATTTCTTTTATAATTAAACTGGGGTGTTTAAATAATCCTGGAAGATAGCTCTAAAAAATTCACAGTCTTTGAAATGGTTAGTACACCGAAAAAGGCTTTAAAAGTTGATGCTGAGATCAGATTGCTAAATGTTATACCTTTGTGTCTTTTATAGCCTAGTCCAGGTTTCTTGCACTTCAAAGTTGCATTGCTCTTCTACCACCACAAGGTATTTATTGTGATGGAGAAGCACTATGAGAGAAACCTCTTGCAGGAAGCAGAATACTTTAAAGGCTTTTGATGGAATAATGAGGATTTCTTATTGCTTTGTCTTGCTTGCATTTTTACTATGGTTTTCTGTAGCCTCTTACTTTCATTTTTCCTGGATTTTTTGTCTTGTGAAATCCATGACTTTAAATATCTGCAAAAAAGAGGGCTAAAGGAATGGCTGGCAGACTTCTCTGGTGACGATCAGCATCTTCAGTATTTGGAGTGGAGAAGTATCTCCCTGGAAATGCTGTAGACCAGGCCAAGACTGAAGCTACAGATTTGCTCTGCGAGACGGTTTTCCTGGTTAATCCAGGCTTTGTTCTACTCACAGACATACTGAGACATTTTCATCCTCATTGACTTTCCATCTGAGTGCAGCTGGGTTCTTCCCTCTCACCCTTTCAATGAAAATGTTAACAAGGCTGCTAAAAAGCCTAGTGAGAAAATATGGACTCAGTTCCCTTTAGGGTGCTAGTGATATGCAAGTCTATATCTCCAGCTCTTTCTGTAGGAGAACTAGGAGGGACTGAAGTACTCTGGCAAGCAGTGGCTCTGATGTGTTTTATATGCTCTATGTTACACAATGCTGATAACACCCTCTTCTTTGAGAAGAGTCGACCTTGTTTTTAATGCCAAAAGAAGTCAGTGCTAATCAGAAAGCCAGCAGGTTTGATATCTTGCATGACAACAGAATATTAAAATAACTGTTCAACCACTTTCTTCCCTTTTTTTTTCCCTTATGGTCAGAATAGTTATTATGATAAATTCAGAGAGAGTTTTCACACTGACATTTAATTAAAATGAAATTACCTACCATTGTTATGGGCTACACAGAAGCTATTATTTATGTTTATATTATTCTAATACCTTATTAGACTAGGTTTGCATTTGCATCAGTAAGTTAGCATGACTTGAATTATTTCTTTCTGTACTCCTTAAGTAGCAGAGAGAGCAAACTGCAATATTAAAACTTACAGAAAAAGATATTTTAGTCTTCTTGGATAAGACAGGGACAGTGTTCAGCCAGAGGTTTATTTTTTCGACTGTTCTTAATTTATATTTTGTTCTATTCATTATGGCTGCTCATCACAGAAGCCAGCAGGATGGCTGAAGGACTCTTGTTGATTTTTAGAATTTGTAGAATTTTTATTATGCTAGCTGGTTAGATTAATTCCCTGTGCAATAGATCAAAAGATCATCTCTTAATGCAGCAAGACTTTTGGGTATTAATAGTTTTATTCTATACACTATTAAAATATAGTATAAGACTGTAAGATCACTTAGGAGAAGCATTTGTCTAATGTACCATACTCTTTTTTTTGAAGTAACAGAAATAACTGAGGGAGGGAGCTGGCAAACGGGTTATGTCTATGACTATCATGATTTTTCAAAGAGTAAAATAATCTGATGGGATTTTTAATTCCACACAGAGTCCAAGTTTAGAGGTCAGGATAAGAGTGATGGGTGTGTCAATCTAAGAGTGCACAGTCAGCTGTTCCACTTCCAAAACAGCTGCTCCACAATGTCCTGCCACTTCCCACCTGGATCTCTCTGCTAATTGGGGAGCTCCCACTGTTCCTGATCCTTTCTCTTCATTTCCTAGAATTACTTTGAAGCTGTTAGCAGATCACTGTGACTGTTTAATAAGGGCTTATGCTTTCAAGTAGAGAAGTTGCAGTGAGTTTCCTACCCCTTTAAACATCCTGCTCAGGCTACTTTCTAATGTTCCTTGGGCCTCTTATTGATGCACTGTTATTTGACCATGTGCTATGGGTATTAGCCTTGGTGGTATTCAGGAGCAGCATTGGTAGGCACTGCTCCATAAGGGAAGGAAAACTGGGAACCAACTGCGACGCCAAGGCAAGCAAGGACAGTGATCCAGGGTTAAAGGTCACTCCCACAAACGGAGCAAGTGACGGCAGTCGGCTTCAGCCAAAAGCCCAGACTAACAGGCAAGACTGTAACTTCTGATGTAAGGTAGGATCAAACCATGAAGCAAAGTCAGGACAAGATTAATGACCTTTTCTCTCCCCTAATCTATGGATAAATAACTGCTTATATTTTAGAGATGGAGTGTCCATTTGTTAGCCAAACTCTGCAGGCAGCTGAAAAGAGCAGGAGGAGGGAACAGCACATACCTGCGGCTCTGGGCTTCAGGGCAGAGGCTACACTACAGGCAGCCACTGGGAGACATTTCCAGAGAGAAAGAGAGGACTAAGAATTATTCCTGCTTCAGCAGGAGACTGGCATAAGAAGGAACAATTTTCCAAAGCATTAGTATATATTTGGCAGCAAAGATGGCTCTCCTCGGGACAAGGTACCAACAATGTTTTTCTCACTCAGCATTGCCTCGCTAATTTGGATGAAATCCTGCAGGCAACAGCAGTCAAATTCTGCATGGATGTGTAGTGAATTACAGCATATATCCACATAAATCATTGTCATAACAATATGGAGTTTAATTGGGGATGACAAGAATATGGATGAGCTGTCACATTGGCTAGGTATGTCACATCACAATCAAGTGAATTCTCTTTAAAGAAAGAGGCTAATTAATGAAAAAGAGTCATTCTTACTGCATGTCCAGTAACTGAAGTAAAAGCATAAAACTGATATTTTAATTCTATAAAACCCAGTGAATGGCTAGCTAGGTTTTGAAGCACGTGAACCAAGATCTTTAAGTGCCCAGGTTGAACAGAGTAGAATTCTTTATTTACAGGGGTGGGAAATTTCAGATGTGCTTATTTTGCTAAACCTAGCTTTCAGATAATTCTGACATCTAGAGGGGCTTTTGACTGTTGAGAAACTCAATATAAAAAAAAAGAAAAAGAAAATTAATGATAAACTACATATGAACTAATCTATGCACTAAACCTGCCCATCAGATTGAAGCAGGAAAGTTTTTCTAAAAGTTGAAAGAAGCATAGCTTTGGGTAATGGAAGGAAAAGTAGTAACCTATAATATATGAATGAAGGGTGAGAGATGTATAGGCAAATCTTCCCATTTTTATGGAAGCCACAGCTAGAGTTGCTTTGGCATTAAACATCAAATACAAGCACAGATGAATTGGCAATTAAATGCTATACTTGCAAGCACAGAAAAGACAAGCAAGTAAGAACATTTAATCAGCATATTCTTGGTAATAATGCATTTAAATAAACTGTAGAACACTGAAGCTTAACATTGCTTATTGCTCAAATGCTTACCCAAACCTAGACAACCATTTAGTAAGTGATATGTTTAAAAAGCCAAAATATGAAGCCAAAATATGATTTAAAAGCTTCCATTTGCAAATAAAAAGCTCTTTCCTGTTATGTTTTCCTCCACAGAGTTGTATATTAGCATTTTGCTAGCATACTTACATGTAGCTTTATTTTTTTTCAATTTGCAACTATGGTATTTGCAGAGTAAGTAGCACTACCTAGGTTCATTAATGCAGCATTTATATTCTGCAACTCTTCATGTAAATACTGTGTTTCAAGGCAGCATTTTGAATATTTCACATGTTTAGAAATAGTTGTGAGGCATTTTTCCTCAGGAGGGAGACCTTTATTGTTAATATGCTGCTTATCTAAAATGATTGGTTCAAAAATATTTCAGTTGAATTTTTCTTCCGTTGACAAGCATGCTTCTATTGCAGTATTCTTTAATTATACTATTTGTAAATTAAAATATGATGCCATTTTATTCTTATTTGCTTCTTGTACCCTCTGAATTAGGAACCCTTGAAGATAAATTGAAAGCACTTTCTGCTCCAGAGTGTTGCTACTTGCACAGCTCACACCAATGGAGAGCAGCTTTAGCAGCCTCTTATTTGGAACAATGGGCAGTTCAAACATTTAACATTCGTTTTATTTCTGGTGGAACTTTAAACAGGTATTCCCTATTTCAAATGCAAAGATATATATAAAACCTGTAGTGATAGATCTCAAGCTTTGAAATACACCATGGAGGTACTTCAAGGTATTTTTATTGACTAAAATTACCCAGGGCATTTCAAATCTCAGCTTGGGGAAGCTGTTTCCCCAGTGCTGTTCCTGTGCTCACGTTCAGCTCAGCTGGAGGCTGCAGTCTGATTGCCAGGAGCTAAATCCTGGATTTTGCTGTGCCAATGTAACAGTTGAATTTCAGTCAATATTTTTAAGTTTGTCTAGAAATCGTCTCTGTTAAATAATTGGTTTTCTTTTGATTGTTTGTTCTGCCTTGAGGAGATTTTTCTGGCTTAGTCTGCAAGGCCTGTACTGTCCTCTGTTTATAGAAATCCTGAACCCAACCAGGGTACTGTGAGCTTCCCACAGACCTGAGAAATGTTTCCTGTTATACTGCACATACAAGGGACTGCTAATATCAGAGTCAAATATCTAATTATCAGGCACAGAAACCCTTTCTCTAATTCTCGCATATGCAAATTTAGGGATTAGGTAAACAAGCACAAATGGAGTTGCTATCTGTTACTGTTTGGACAGTCCCTTGGGTCAACTCTTCAACTTTGCCTTCATTTCAGACAAAGAAAGAAAAATGTACATTGCCAGGCCTTGATGAACTCATATATTATTCAGTAAGTAGCCAGAAGACTCAGAGTACAAGATTTCAATCAGTTAAAAATACTCCACTGGGGATGTAAGGAAGGGAGATCTTTTTCTTAGAATAGAATATATTTCTCAAACATGAACTGGACAAGGACCTGATCATTGGTATTGCTGTTTCTTGAGAAAGAGACCTAAATTGTTTCAGTAGTGTTAAGTAATTCAGGTCTTTGTTGGAGTCTAAATATATAATAGAAGAAATTTAGACAAAATGATGCTCATATTGAAACATTATTTTATTTCAGTCCTCAAAAAAAAAAATCTGTAATTGGAAATGGTATTTGTAGTAATGAGGATATTTCAGTAGTGTCTTAGTAGAAATTATTTCAAAAGAGTAATCAGATGGTTATGTTAAGAAAAAGGAAAGAAAATAAAACTTCCAACATTTGGGAAAAAAAAAAAGTAACTTAAAAAAGGAAGTAATTATTCTATAGATGTCTGCCTTTCACTCTTCATGTCTAACATTTCTGTTCTGTTTAATTCCCTTGTAATTAATTTTTCAGCACATGGACAATAGCTTTTGTTTTCCTAAATAAAAGTAAGGGAGAAAAGTGATATTTTTCACAGGGAAAAAGAACATTCCTCTTTGGAAGACACATTCACAGTCTGAAACTTGTCATGTTTTAACTTACCAAGAAGTGATTACTGCAGGGTTCAGAAAGAAGAAGGAATTTCCATGTGCTAATGGTAGGATGCCATTGCAGCATGGATGGAGGGAAAGCTTTGACTCCAAATTGTGTCTCTTGATGGTTCAGAAAAACCTGTCCAGATGAGCTCTAGCTATACTCAAGCAGCAGTCCAGTGAGGATTCCCCTGAGTCAGTAGGGGGCTGTGGAAAATGTTAATGTGTCCCACAGCCCATATTTTCCATTTTTGAGTTAAACTATTCAAGATTGGAGGCATGAATAATTTCTCCATGATCTATCTCCCCCAAGAAAATTATACTTCAGTTAAAAGGCCCTAAATACATCTTGCTCTCTAGGACTAGAAATTTATTTCTTCAAGAGTCTTTTGGGAGTACAGTAGTATTTCTCAGATCCTTGAAGTACCTATTTACATTTAAGTTCAAAGAGCCTTTGTAAGACTTAGCAAACAGCCTCCTTTTACAGAGTGTTGAAGGGAACTTTTACAAACAAGTGGAAAGGGAGGGCAGGAGTGGGGGAAAATCTTTTAATCTTTACAGAGCACCAGATATTACAACTGCAGTGTAACTTGTATGAAATCGATCTTTTCCAATGAGTATTTTTCCTGCCTGTGGCACTGTACCTTTCTTCACTGGATTTAATAATCTGGATCTCAGTTCTAAACCTTGTTAACTCCCAAGGAAAGAAATTTTTACTGTTAGGTTATTCATTAGACTAATTTAAGTCATTAACACAATGATCACCATGTCTCACCCAGTTTATTCTAGAAAGGGAGCATGTGCATATTTCTCTGTCTTCATTTGCCGATTTCCCCAAAACCAGCAGCTAATATTAAAAAATAATTGAGATTAAACCTGTAAGAAATAGAAAGCCAATGCCTTAAATAAATTTGAAATTGAAAACCATATGCCAGCCTGAATCAAAGGAGAATAGTTTAGATTGGATATTAGGAATTCTTTACTAAGAAGGTCTTGAAGCACTGTAACAGGTTGCCCAGAGAAGTTGTGGATGCCCCTACCCTGGCACTATTCAAGGCCAGGCTGGACAGGGCTCTGAGCAACCTGTTCTGATGGGAGGTGGTCTTGCCTCTGGCAAGGGGCTGGAACTAGATGATCTTTAAAGTCCCTTCCAACCCAAACCGTTCTATGATTTTAATAATTTAATTTTTTTCGGTGTATAATAAAGAAATTGAAACTTTTTAATTACAGAATAAATCTCATTAGGAATGAAGGAGAAAATAGAGTTTAATTTTGCTAGTCTGGACTGGGTGGGGTTTTTCCTATAATGATTTTTTTGTGGAAATGTACTTTATTGTGTGCACCATCTTTCTTGCTGTATGAAAGAAGGCAATATGGTCGTTTGTTTGGATGATGTTTATTGAGGTGCACAAGCATGACTTAGAGATAATCTCAGATATAAACGTATTGCTAAATTGGTCCTAGTTTAAAAAAATGTATTATAGAAAAGAAGAAAGGAATGGTGGGCTTAACTCGGCCAGCAGCCAAAATTCTCCTGGTCTTTTGCTCACTGGCTTTTCTGGGGAATGGACTTTTGTTTCATTTTGTTTTGTTTCATTTTGTTTTGTTTTGTTTTGAAGAAATGTCTCTACCATCTTGTCTGCAGCCATGTTTTTCTGCGTTTTAGTCATAAATAGCAAAATCTCCCTGGGTAAGCAGAGGAAAGCATGACTACTTGTTAATTTTTGCTGTTAAGAGGGCATCTTTTCTCCTTTATGAGTTTACCTAACTAGTGAAACGCACTTAGCAAAAGAAACTTGGATGATGCACTATAGTGAAGTTTGATCATGCCAGCACCATATGGAGAGAGTTTTTGTCTGCCTTGTACACAGCAAATATAAGAAATGCACAGCCAGGTTTTAAGTGAGTGTAGTTTTGAAAGAGTTTTGTGTGTGGTTTTCTGCCTTGACCTGAAATGCCATGATTAAAGTAGTATCAAGGACTTTTCTTCTTCTAAGCAACCTTATTTCTCCCTAATTGCAGAGGAAATGTGACTATTAATTTTCACTTGTAAAGTTGTAAAAAATGTTTGAGACATTTAATTTTTTACTTCTAAATTTCTGTATTGCAACAGACTTTCTGTGTATTTTAACCCAAATCTATTATGCAATTCTAATAAATTCATCCAGTTAATATCTCATGTAGGCACTTATCAGCGGTCTCCAGCATTCAGTGTTACATAACTTCTTAAAAATAGTTTGGTGAAAATTAATTCTTCTCTTTCTCTTATAACTTGTGAAATAAAATTGGATATGTATTTTTTGCTAAAATATCCCATGGTAAGAAACTAGTGGATGAAAAATTTACTTCTTTATAAATACAAACGTGTCAAAAAGATACATACTCTTTTAAAATTATTTTTAAAGAATAGGTTAAATATGGTTTAGATTAAATATGTTTTTTGATAATTTGTGGCTTTCTGCATATTTCTATATATGAACATATAAATGTATATATTTTCCCCCCCAGTCTTATAAATTATTTCCCTGCTTGGCACAAAGACCCTGAAGTGGTACAGATGTTATTATACACTGTTTTATGCTGATTTAGAAAATTAATTAACTCCTTTGCTGAAATATGAGTTCAAGAAACATTGGATTTTGTCTTATCAGAATCCCAGTCACAAGGACAAGTGACTGTGATTTCCATGCCAATATTTCAACTTTCAAGTCATTGAAGAATTGGGAGTTTTTTCAGATATGAGAATCTTTCAAAGTTATCAGTGAGAAGCACATTATTGTTTTTGTGAGCAGGGTTTGTGAAACCTGCATACCCAATTAATACCCTCTATCCTAATAATTTCTATAGGCATAGCATAACCCAGCCCACTTGACTTTGTCGCCCTTGCAGCATTTGGAGATCTGAAATTAAAAAAGTCAGACAATTGGCTAAATCAGACAGGAAAGATAAGGGTTACAAAAAGACAGGGGAAAATCTTAACCCAAATAGGGGCAGTGAGCTCTTTTCTGGCTTTGTAATTTGATACGATTAATAACAATGCAAGCAAAGATTAGTTACTATTTAGCACCTGGAAATGCTAAACAGTGGGGAACAATTTTTACAGATCTTTGTAAGCCCTTTGAATATCCTTATATTACATGTAATAATGAAACATAGTTAAAAGGTACATGACAAGCTATGGAACTGGAGGTTGAGGCTGATATTCTGGATACTCTTTTTGTATGCTGTTGGCCTTATTAACAGCATGCTAATATACTGTCATAAGAATTTCTTTGTAAATTATGTTATTAGTATCTTATATTTTTGAATGCATATATATTAAATATGGGAAAGGATATATAAATTCTGAGATGTTTGAATTGAAAAGATATCTAGTAGTATAAGCTTGGTGGCTATAGAGCCAATTGATTTCAAAAATGCCAAATGTCAAATAATTTGCATACACGCTTCTAATCTGAAAAAGTGTGGAATAAAATTTTTGCATGTGACTACTTTGCAAGTCAGATGTTTGTCTGATAAAGTATTTATTCAAGATGTTATGTTTGTGCAAATAATTCTGCAGTGGAATTACAAGGCATAAATATAAGCAAGCTATAAAATCATCAAAATACTTTATACCTTAAGAGATGGAGTTTCGTTTGCGTGTTTTTCTCCAATTGTTTTTTTAAATACTTTTGCTGTTAGTTCAACAAGCCTTTGTTTTGGGGTTGTTTATCTTTTTCTCTATAGTCTTTTTCCATTCAGGACTGCAATGAATCTGCCAATTGGTCATGGATGGCATGCAGAGATAGCAAATTCATTGCAACGGCTCTCAAGCCATGCAAGAATAGCCACACAGAACATAAAAGTAGTGTGCCTCTCAGAGCTTTGCTTTTGGTTGCTAATGGAGAGCATTCAATGCTTAATAAACAATTTATAGTGTTTTGCATAAGGCCTTGACACAGCACTTTTGGTACAGAAGCAGCATCATGTATGTGTACAAATTAAATGTTTGTCACAGAGGTTGAAGCTATAACAATGAAAAAAGTCAGAGAATGGACAGCTCTGCTAGTAGGAGTTGTGATGTTACTTGACCACATACTTTCTGACTGAAAATGCCAGTGTCCAGAAAGTAATGAAATGAACTTTTAACTTGGCAACGGCAAAATTTATTCTTCTAATACCTGGAGTATTTGATGGCATGAGTTCTGTTTCTGGAGATGATGTAAAATCCTGAGGGAAATCTAAACAGAAGATAAAATATGCCACAAATACGATGGATGTAATAAATTGGAATACAGTATGCCAGGTTTTAAGCACTTCATCTTATTTAATTGCTTATGACAGAAGGTGTTTATTGGTCTTGAAGATGCAAATGATGCAAAGAAGATGCATTTTGAAGATGCAAATCCTCTATGACATGATAATATCTTTAGTTCAGTACATAGGAATTTCTCCATTTCACTTTAAAAACTATTTTACTTCTATTTGGCAGCAATGAGAATGAAAGGACGAAAAGTTCCTTTCTGTTCTTAATTTCTTTCTTGCTTAGATTGCAAAAGGATAATATTTACTACTGATTTTAGTGGCCTTTGTCCTGACAACATCTGCCTGTTAGAAAATAGGATGAAATTATCTAATGTTGGACAAACCAACAGTTGTCAATTGGTAATGATTTCCTATCTGTATTTATTGGTGAATTTGATGGTAAGCTACTGGTAGAAATCTATACACTCTTTTACAAATCTCCTGGACCACCTATTTCTTTTAATGCATCACTGTTTTATATGCACAATGAAAATGTACAACGTTATGAAGTATGACCAGCTCACATAACTTCTTTTACATATGTTTATCTTGTAAACAAAATAATTGCAATAATACTGCACAGAGAAAGTGAGTGTGTGTGTATATATATATGTTTTGTATATATATATATATATATGTGTGTGTTTTCCAGAGCTGTACTAATGAGAATTATCTTACGTCGCTATGGAAATTTAGAGAATTATTTATGCCCTATTCAGGGGCTGTAATTTTTTTCCTTAAGAACATCTTTGCAATTATGTTACCTACAAAGTAACAAAAAATTTAAATAAACAAAAGGCCCCTTCTGTCTGTGAGTCAGTTATAACCCATGTAATATGTATCCATTCACTCTATTCTTTGCCAACTAATGACAAGGCTGTAAGCAAGCTTTGCTTTTAGAAGGTCAGTTTTTATGCTTGCATAAACTCCGACAAGCTACGTTTCTCATGTCTGTTTTAATATGAATGGATGAGCCATTTACTAGTTTCTTTCCCAGAGGTGCATGCCCATTTCCTAAGCTCTGAAAAGGCTGTTGTGATCAATGTTCTCGTTTACCCATTTTTTTCTAAAAAAATTATAGGTAATATTACCTAATTACCTAACATTACCTGAAATTACCCAAAGAGGAACTATCTGTTCCATGTATATCCTGTAAATCTAAAAAAACTTTTACCACCATTTCTTTTCCTTGATACTACTTGTTCATTTTATTTCCTGCCAAGATAACCAGGCAGACTTCCTGGTCTCCAAGTATGGTAGTAGATAATTTTAGATTAAAAAAGAACAATTCCCATTATATGTCCTAGAAAACAATAATTTGTGATACTGGAAAATGTCCAGAGAATTTCTGGAAATGTATATACTCTGCCATGAATGAAGTTCAGTGTAACTTTGTATCAGGAATAGATCAGTGTTATGGAAGATAAATAGAGCAAACCGTAAAAAAAAACCTAATCAATTATTAGTAGACATATCTGAAACCTTTCATGGTGATTTAAAATATTTCAGAAGATACATGAAACTGGATAAATTATTTTAACTATCTTCCCATTTATATGCTGATTCCCGGGAACCTTCAGCTTTACCAAAGTTAATGGCCTTGAAATGCAAATCTTGAAATACAAATTTGCCAGTTTTTTTTAATATAAACTAAAGGTGGAAATAGTAATGACTAAAAAAAAAAAATAGTTACATTATTGACTTAAAGACATTGTATAACCAGGATAATGCTCACTTTTTCCTGAAACAAGCTGGCTTGTCAAAAGGCGTTTCCATCAAATAAGAAGCATAGAGCATAATTGTGTGTTGTTAACTGAAACTGGATTAAGTTGAGAAAAGTCTAATAATCCTTTGAGTATTAAACTATAGGAGAGACTGTTAAACAGAGATGACTCTTGAATTAAGTGCCCTTTTTTTCTTCCCCCAAAGCAACTTCCTCCATTTATTTAGCTCATGTATCTTCCAGAGCAGGGTTGTTCTGTTAGATGGGTAATCAAGCAACTCCCATTATTAAGAAAACACATTTTGAATTGGTCACCCTGTGAGAGATCTTATCAGGTGAATATGAATCTACCTGATATTCTCTGAAAATGTATAGGTTTATGTTTTTTCTCCCAGTGAAAGGTGACAGAATGGAGTGTTTTTAAAAAGACCTTTCACGACTGAGTGAACAAAGAATAAGGCTTCCTTACCACTTACACCATCTGCTAATGAGAATATCTCAGCTCATAATGTGGCTCAAGGAGTGGGGGGAATGCACCACCAGAGTAATGACACAGAGGAAATGGATACTAATTGTGGCATTGATATTAAACAAATTTTTTTACAGCATTCTTAACAATTCTTTCAAAAGCCCATGAAGATTAAACAACAAGCTCGCTCTTGTGGCAAAAGATTTAGTAGCTTTGTCAACTTAATTTTTCATATATGCATAGTTAAAATTTAACAAATAGTTTTTTCTTCTAAGTGACTCTGTTTAGCAGGTGGATAGTAAGATGTCTTTTATAGTTCTTTATTTCTCCTTACCATGAAAAGAATGAATGCATCAGACAATTGCCAGAAGCAAGAAATTTGAAAGAAGGCCTTCACGCATCTGACTCATTAAGTTGAAACTTTTCCATCTGCATTCACTTTGTTAGCTGGCAGAAATGTTTAATCAAGAATTAGAAAGACTGATGATGACTTGTGTTTTTTGTTTAGGTTGCTTTTTATGGAGACATAATTCCAAATGAGATGCATTTCTCATGTCAGTGATAATGAGCCTATAAACCGCTTTGTATCTTTCTAAAGTGCAGGTGCCAAGTGAGATTGTGACATGATGATATCTAGGAATATCTGTAAACATATAAAAGTACCTATCTATGCATTTGTGGGAATATAATTATCAGCCATGCACAAGGAAACAAGGTTCCTAATAGAGGATGAATTCTGCTTATATTTTGATTTTTTTTCTGAATAAGACCTGTAGCTCTGGATCATTTTGTGTAAGGTAGGTTTGGTGTACCTCTGTGTTGTTATGAAAAGATATTTGTGAAACATAACTATTAGGTAGATCCTGTAATTATCTCCACAGCGATAATTTCAGAAGCAGCATTCATTGCAAAATACTTTAAATTATTATCATTGGTGTCTATTGTTAAAGTAGATTTATAAAAGTAAATTGTGGTGGGTGAGAATTCCTGTCTTGACAAACAAAGAGAAAAACTTCTCATTACCTGGGAAACATAGAATGATATAGGATTCTAAAGATTTTGAGAAGAAATCTGGCAGAAATTACAGAATAGTTTTGTAAACTAAATGGCTGCTCCAGTACTTTTAGATAAGACAACTTAAATTAGATAGTAGATTGCCTGATATTAACTGTAAATTGTGTTAAAGCCTTTTAAAATGACTGAATACTGTTATTGTCTCCAAAAGCAGTTATCATCACCATAGCTAGGCTTAGCTATCTTTATTGATTAGAATGAACTTCAATGTGCACTACTTTTATACCTGCTTTCACTGTTCTTCAAACAGTGGTAATTTTTATTAAATTAAACATTTTAAATGGTCTCTTTTTGTTTGGCCTTCATAAGTTTCAAAAAATTGTCATAAAAAATTCTAACACTCTCCTTACTGAATATAAACTGTATCTTTCCCAACCCCCTTTTTTTTCTTTTACTGTACATACAACTCAAGATGAATTTATTTAAAGTTTTGTGTCAGAAAGAATCCTACACTACTTAGAAAACAGATTATATTGTGGTCTAATTAAAACAACTTGTTTCATTCCTCACAGAAGTTGCTCATAGTAACTCTTCCCAGAGTTTGACTTAAATATTTTGAAGTAAATTGAATGACTAATTTTTGATTTTCAGATGCAAATGAAAGAGCTTTTTTGTAATTTATTTTTGGTCATGTTATTTGGCTAGTTTATTTGCACCTGAAATGTAGTTATGATGTGGAGATGGGGTTTTTTCCACTTCCAAAGGTATGCTATTAAAAGTACAGGTGTTTTCTGGGACTCTTTTTCTGCAGTCTTGTATGATCATTTAACTCCCTTATTTCCCAGTTAAAGAACATGACAGCAGGTAGACCTCAGTGATTTTTCAGCAACTAAGACCTTCTAAGGGATGTGTGATTTATAATATTCTAGAGGAAGAATGTTTCTTCCTCTAAATCAACCTTTTTCTGCTAACTGGCAGCTGCTTATGCGACGTATGTTTCTGAAGTTCTTGTTTGAACAAGGTAATTAACAAAGGGTGTTTAATATTTGAAGTCACTAGTTTTTTGAAGAATAGATTTTATGACAAAGTATTGGTTTCAGAATTCTAACTAAAATTATTAAGATTATACCTGTGAAGGTCCTGTAGCTAACCCTCTAATAAAATACAAGAAATACTTGGCTCTTGCAGATAATTCTGGATAGATTAAAGTATGGGAAAATCACCAGCGTCATGAAATTGAGGATGATTAAATGCCAGATTCTGTACATGGGATGAAGTGATGTGGGACACAAATCTAAGTTGAGAAAGGAGTGGCTGGAGAGCAGCCCTGCAGAAAGGGTCTGGGGCTGGTGGTTGACAGAAAACTCAGGAAGAGTCAGCAATGCTGACCAAGAGGATAGTCAAACCATAAAAAAATTTCCTGGAGGTAGGGTTAATAATTCTATCCTAAAGGGAAAAATATTCTACTCTATTCTATTCCTTATAGTGCCACTGAGAAGATCTGAACTGCACTAAAATTGATCAGACAAATGGTATTTCATTAATACATTGAATAAATCAGATTTTGTTTATTTATTTCTTTATTTATCTCATGCATTTTCTGGAGCTTTAATATTGTCAAAATGCAGACTTGTCTAAATGCTTTTTTATTGATAATTATTCTTATTTCCTGTAATTCTTTGAATAATACAGCATGGCATATTTTGAAAATGGAGTATCAAGTTAGACCACTTCTGGTAGGAGCTTAATTAAGTTTGTATAGTAACTGTAGAGTGTTTCTAAAATTCTGTGCTTCACAGGGAATTAGTTGTGGTTAAACTGAATGAGCTTTTACCCCATCCTCCTAGTTGCTAGACTTTATTAAAAGATGCTGAAATCTAATTAAATCCATACTTATATAAATTATCAGTGTTCTTTATTGTAATGGCTTTCACAAAGACATGATTTAATTGCATGTGGGAGAGTAATGGGCATCTCAACATCTATCCATTTTTATCCCATGCATTAAATAAGTGTAACAGGGGACCACAGCATGCTAAAATTAGTCCATGCTGATATTTTCTTGGCCTTTACAAAATTCTAGGTGTCAAATGCCATAGAAGTTAGTATCACTAATAAAACAACTCTAAATCAAATTTTTACACTCTTTATTTTTTTTTCTTAAGAACACTTTGCAACATAATGTGTCAACAAGAGATACATCACTTTTCTCTCACCTCTGTTTGCCATCTGTACTGGTTCCCTCTTTAAGAGAAGAAACAGGTATACAGATGTCAGTATTCCCCACATCCATGTTCATCTGGAATAATGCAATAGAAACATTTTACCTGGAATGCTAAGCTTCGTGTAGACTCACTGAAAAATCAAAATCAGGTCTAGCATACCCACTAAACACCAAAGACTCCCAAACAGTGCTATAATGACAGATTACTGTTATTTTTGGTTCACCTGAACCATACTTTTGAGCCCAGATGTCTTTCACAAAAGAGAAGGAGATTGTGTTCCATTCATATCCTTTGTTCAGTGATTTGAATTTTGGGGATATAGAAAACAGTTTTAAAATCCACCTTTTCCTGCTTTAGAAATAAGCTCAAGACTCCCTCTGCTTTAGGCAAGACTGCCTCAATGTTTCTTCAGAGACTTATATTGGGGGACTTTGGAGACTTAGGAGACTAATGACTCTTCTGCACAGTATGCACTTAGGAATTTCTAAGAAACTTTCCTGCTGGAGTTGTTGCATTTAAAAAAAAATAATTAGATATTTCTTCAAGGAGGAAATGGATTGGGATTGGTTTTGGCTGATTTAAATTGCAAGCCAAAGAAAACAAGCAACCTTTCATTTGTCTTTCTCTGTCTCTCTCCTTCTCCCATCCCCCAATATACTCTGACTCAGGGATTTAAGAAGACATAACTTTCTTGTCTGGTTTACATTAACAGGTTAAAGTCACTTTTGAAAGATATGCAGAATAACTTTTTATAAATATTGAACCAGTCAAAAACTGAAATGTTGTGGACTTCTATTTTTTTTTTCTATTTTTGGTGACATTTATTCAATTTGGCTAAAATAATTAGGAAATTTGCTTGCCCCAGGTTTTGCAAATACCTGTACAAATACCCCACCCACTTCTATTCTGAGCTTTTGAAATAGCTTAGTAAATTACAGAGGTTATTCCTCAAAGAATGAAAAGCTAATACATGTAGCATTTTCAGGATTAATGGCAAAAAACAGATGTCGCAATCTTCAACAAAGAAAGATGACCTAAAATCTTTGCTGCCTGGGTTTTGTAGGTCAGTTATCCCTGTAGGCAAGTGCATTTACAATTTCCTTGGAGGGAGATGTGGAATTGTAGAGTTTAGACAAGGGGGGTTCTCCTGAAGAGAAATTCTCTGTTACACTGGTTTTGTAAGTGATGTTGTCTTTTATTTTAATTGAACCAATAGTCCAAGTGGCATTCTTTCAGTTGAGCTCCAGTAAAATATCAGTAATTAAAATTGTTGTAGCAATACCTTTGAGGCCAGAGGTTGAAGAGCCTGACATCCAAGAACCTGGCAGAATAGAAATAATCTGATCTTTTATTGAACACCTGCTTCTGGGACTTGTACAGTTTTACCTACATTAGCTGTCAAGATGCTCTGGACAGCAGGACTATTGCAGATTTGATTCAACAATAAATTATAGTCAATTAACCAGTAACTATTAGTACCTCACAAATTTTTCCAAGTGTTGGTAGGAAGACTAAGTAATATTTGTGCTTTGTGGTTTCCTTGACTTCTTTCAGCAAAGTTGTTTTCTCATCAATCCACAAAAATAAGAAAATATACCCAAAATCCTCCCTGTAATACTTAGTGTTTACTTTTAACCAGATGATTTATATCTGTCTTATTTAAAGTGCAAGACTGAGAGGAAAACAAGGGTCAATTTATTTTATGACCTAGAACAAAAGGAGAGTGTGACTCACATGTCCCAGTTTCTCATCTTTAAGCTGCATATAATAGTTTTGTTTCAAATGAAGTTAAAGAGACTTGGTTTATGATAGCATGTGTAAAATAATGAAAAATTCTCCAATATGATTATAATAATTTTTATACCACTGCAACTCCTTACACTTGATGTGTACAGTGTTGTGTTAATACAGTCTACTGTTTAATCTGTATAGCAAAAGCAGAGCCTGAAAATTTGTATGAATATTGTCTGGATTCCTTCCAGCTTTTTCACCTCCAGCAAAGTATTCCTGTCCCATGAAAATCAACATATTCCCTAACGGATGCTAGTAATGGTCATGAGGAGGACACTTTGCTGTGTCCTGCACATGACCTCTATGTTCTCACTCTGATCTATCTAGGGATCACTCTGATTCCTAGATACTGGAAGCAGATTAAAAAAAAATAAATAAATAAATTAAAAAAAAAAAAAGGAAATTAATCAAAATCCGGATTTAAAAAAATTAATAAATTTTGAAAATGAAAAGAGCAAACAGATAAAGGATCGTCTCAAAAGATATTCTAACTCAAATCATCTTGCCACTGTGGGAAAATCCAAAATGCTGATTTTAGCTCTGCTATCATCTTCCACACTAAGTCTTCTGGGTGCCATGTAGTGCAGCAGCATGCAAGCACTCTTGATACCTCTGTGCAGCTTTGCAGGGAAATAGCCCAGGTTTTAAGTGGTGTCTGAGTAGGGATGAGATTTGGAAGCAGGCCCTGGAAAGTCTTGCTGGTAGAGGGACATTAAACACACAGGCATACATCCATTGAATTCAAAATTAGGATGTTTATAGAATATATACCTGTGTACTTGGTAATGTTTTCTGGACCTATGGGATCTGGGGACAGGTGCTACATGTACTGCAGCAGCTGGTCAGAGAGCTGTTATCTATTTCTTCTGTTAAGGCAAAGCCATCTGATTACTAGACCTATGCACAGCCTGCCATGGTAAATCCTATTGTGTATAGTGCAAACAGACCAGCAAAGGAAAAGAGTTTATGTGCTTTCTGGCAGGAAATGAGGTCTGTGATCATCAAAATGTTCAGGCACAAAGGGGGATATCACTGGAAATATTTGATCAGCTCAGAGATAAGATAAACAGATCAAAATAAGCAAAAAAATGTAACCCTCTTTAATTAGGTCAGCACTAAGCATTGTGAAGACGGGCTTCTAAATCAGTTTGTGGTTATGGATATTGAAACAAAAGTGGAGAAGAATCTGCTGGCTTTGAATACCAGTGCAGATATGGAATAATGCATGAATTCCTCATCCCTCTGTGAGCTTTATTGTAAGGTAAAAAACAGACAGTCAGGATGCCCAGTGCAACCTAATAGGAATAAATTTGAATATCAGTCTGAGAATTAGGATCTTGATTTCCCTGCATTTCAATTTGCACTTAGAAATTAAAAAGAAGCTTTCAGGAATACTTCTTTTGACACATTACTTTAAATTATAGGAAGATAAATGTTTATATCATCTGAAAAAATGACTAAAATGGAAAGGAAAAAAAAGTATGCTAATCTTAAACAGATTATCTCCTTCCTTTAAGCAGGATAGACTATGTAACAAAATAGGTTCAAAATAGATTTGTTTAATGGATTTATGTCTAATTAGCAGAGCAGGAGGAGGTAATACAATAGAGCCAGACATTAGAAGGAAATGTTGTTTAGCAGCATGAGGTTCAGGTATTAGGGAGTCAAACTCATAGATAAAGTTTCAATTTAGATTTATGAAATATTTCAGAATACCACATTTTGCATCCTTTTGCATGATTTAATCATTCTGCTCTCGGGAATTTAACACCTTTCAAATACATCACAGGAAACAGGCTAAATATCTTTGAATGATGATGATGATAACCTGTCTACATAATGTGTAAACCTAATGCAGAAAATGCCTATTATAACGAAAAGAAAATGATCCAAATTGCAGTATCCTTTTAGCAGCTCTCTTTATATGATTTATGGATGTAGTTTTAAATATGTCTTTAAGAGGTGCTCTCCCATAGGTTTGAAACAGCCTTTAAAAGGCACAATCTTTCCTGTAAACTCAAAAGCATGCTATATATGGAAAGCAGCCACCTGGTGTATTTTAAAGGGTAGCCATGAATGTTTCCAGTTAATCAGGATTAGCTATAACATAAGCTGTATGAAAACCACAGTTGTTGGGCAAAACAAATCCCTTCAGATTTTCCTTTCCCTTTCTTTTTGGGCTCTGGATTTCACCAAATGTGTTTTGTGACCTGGGATGTGGCAGTCACAAGGAAGTCTGTACTGCTGTTCTTCCAATAGCCTTGCTCTGGCTCTGTGGGATGGCTAAGCTGACACATTTCCCTGTCTTCTCATCCACTGACGAGGAGAAAGGCCTGTTCTAGAGGCCAACATTGTACCAAGAAACCAGAATGCAGGGAAAAAATTTCACCTCAGGGAGATTTTTATGGCAGTTTCCCATTTTAACTTTCCAAAAACTTGCTTTTAATATGCCATGCCCCATTCTAATTAAGGTGAAATTTTGTTAATTCTCCTTTATAGGAGAGAAAAGAGTTTTCCCAAATTTTCTAGTTATTTCTGCATTAGTGGAAGCATGTGTAAGAATTTTTTTTTGCTCTCAACATATGCTCAGATCTCTTGCCTGTCTGTCATTCCTCTTCTATTCTTTTAGCTACTTTTTGTTGTTTACGTTTCTATATGCCTTGAAGTGCATAGTTGTGAGCTTACCTGTGATAATTACTGCTTATGTTATGTCTAAAAACTTATTTTCTAGACTGAACCTATGATTACATAGCATTAGTATGTACAGGCCTCAGGGAAATCACAGCCTCTTTGCCATGTGCTTTGGAGTGCACACTTACATACTGTGTTTGCCTTCAAACACTCAACTGCAGCCTATGATCTTAAAAATGATGCAACTAGCATAATTATAGAATGGATTTCAAAGGAGTGCTTGTGGTAGAAAGAGTTAGGTAAGCACCGAATGCTTTGTAGTGCCTGGAATGACAAAAAAACCCAAAACAAACCAGAGAATATACAAGGGACGGGAAAAGGGAATAAAGGAAAAAAGCTTAGAGATCTGCTGTAACACAATTTAAGCATTACTAATGAGTGTAGGAAGGTCATGTAGATAGGTAACTCTTCTATCAGCTATACTAATGAGAATTTCTGTTGGAGCCCGAGGTAAGCTTCGCACCTTTGTAGGACAGTAGCTAAATGTCAGCAATGCAGTCATACTGACTAATCTGTTTTCAGTTTTTGTCATGGGATACATTTCTTGGAGAATGAATGTTTGCCAGTTAGACACTCAGAACTAGTCCAGCTGGAGGAAATTGTGTGGATTTGGTAAGTGGCCCATAGCTCTGCAAGTGTCACAAGTGGTTCCCATTCCTCCTCTCAGACTGGCTGGGATCATGTTATCCAGTACATAAAATAACACTGACAAGCATAACTTGTTCAATACCATCAAGGAATCTTCTGTGGAAACTTATAAAAAAGTTTTATGTTCATGGCAGTCAATGACATGGACTCCAGTATCAGTAGGTTTTGATGTGTTGTTCAAAGCTGATAATGAAGGATAATATTTGAAATTGAACAAACCACACTAGAGAGAAAATGTGCTTTTGATTTTATTGCAGAGAATAAATGAAGTTATAGCTATTTAAAATATAAAAATAGATTTAAGTGAATTGAGAGAAAGTGGTTGAAACACTCACTGTACAGATTCCTTAGGTGGTATTTTATTTAATTTAATAAGAAGATTCTTAATACTGATTTAGTTGGCAATTTTAAAACCTAACAAGTAATATGTCTCTTATTCACATCCTTTTTCTTTAGTGACATGCAACAGCTGTCTGCCGTTCAAGTAGTCCATGTGGATATGTGTCCTTTTTATAAGAGTTTTGCAGTGTTGAAGTCAAAGTTTATTTTTAAACAGCAGCTCTTCCTGCATTTGCAGGTATTTGTTGAAGAGGTTTTCTAAAATTAACATGCTTTGAATAGTAAGTTTTCGTATGTAACAAGAGAGGTGATGAGATATGTGAGTTTACAGGTATTCACAAAAATCATTGTGAGTGGTGTACAGCCTTTGAAAGGGTTTTTTTGTGATCATGTGTGTTCTTAAGCAGTGTAAATGGGTGTGTCTGTAATTACTCTGAGAAAATTCCATATAATAAAAATTGAGAAAGTATAATACAATACTTAGCTTCAATAAAATTGAATGAGTACTCAAAAGGTGTTGAATTGCAAATTCAATGTGAAAAAAATTATTATTAACACAAGGCATAAAAATGAAATATTTATATGAGTCTGCACTCACGCATGTGTGTATCTGTGTACGTGATCTTAAAAATATCTGTGGAATGAAAGCATTGAAAACAAAAGTCATATCAATTTTAAAAAATAATTTTTCAGCTTTGGTTTTCATGTTCCTTTAGGAACATATTGTAAGAAGCTTCTATCAAAAAAAAAAAAATTACTTTTTTCTGAAATGCTTCATCTTGATTAGTGTCTTGAATGCTTTGCTGAAACTGCTGCATTATTCCCTTCCCTTCTTATTACCCGAAATGACACTTTACAATGGAAAGCTCTCAGATTTAAGCAAAAACTGGTTAATCCTCTATTAGGCTAGGTTAGTGGAAGGAGAAGTATAATGGTGAATATACTAATCAAGTACGAGGTCCTGCAGGTATGAGTAGCATCTTAATATAATGTGCTAAATTAGCTCTCAGCTGTTTTAGTCTGCATCCTCTGCAACTCGGTGCCCTGTGATGTTGTACTCAGTTTTCAGAAATGCTCTCCTAGCATACCTGAAGTTAAACTCCATCTGACCTGATGCAGGTTATTGGATGAAGATGCCAAATTAGTCGTATATTTAGTTGGCACCCAGCTGCCTTCATTTGAGGAGAAAAAATAAATCTAGCATCTGGACTGCATAAACAGACACAGGCCCTTGCAAATTACTATGAGTCTGTGAGTTTTGGAATAGGAATGGAATATGAAAACTCTAGGGCTGGAAAAGGCATTATTAAATTTCCTCCTTGACAGAGATCCAAGAACATGGGCATGTCCATTTCAGTAGGAAGGTCCAGTGCACAAGCTGAATATGAGCTCATGTTTGACACAAAAAAGCAGCCATGTTTTAGATCTGATGCCTTAGTATGTTTTCATTTAGGGTCATAACTAAAACCTCTGTTATCCTGCTTTGGCAAAACCGTGCAATTGCAGTTATTGCATTGAAGGGCCATAGAATAAACAGGGCTGGGAAGAAGATAATTATCTGGAAATGAAACTGTTCATTTTGCTTTAGTTTACCAGGAAGGGACTGATGCTGCAGGGATATTAACTTCCTGATGGGCAATGATTTAATACAGTACCACAGTTTTATTACATCTGTTAATATTAGGTATCTTGAGTAAGTTGAATGTACAAGAGGATATAATTAGGAAGGGATGGTATTATTGTTCTTGCAAAATGCCAGATTTGAGATTAATACAGGACTTTCGCCTAAGTGTTATTTTAAGCCTTATAATGCCTTTACATAAACCATTTCCTATATTATATTGTAAATTAAGATGAAAAGGGACTGAACCAAGAAAGGCCAGCAGTAGTGTGGATTTCATGGAAGGTGCCAGCATGGCAAATGACACGGTGATAGCTTTGTGGGAAGAGAGATTGGACTGAACAGTTATCATATTTTGAAAAAGAGGAGAAGTAGAAGGCACGTGCACAATAATGGACTCCACTGACAAGATAAATGGTGGCCCCTATTTACTACTTATCGCATAAGGACAAGGAAATAATCACGGAAATTGAAAGGCAGTACATTCTAAAACTGAGGAAAAGAACTAATCATCCAACATATGAGATTTATGGAGCTTTCTGTCCCAAGATAGCACTAAGGCTAAGAGCCCAGCAGAGTTTTTTAAATCTGTTGAATGTCTGGAAATGTGATATTAAATGAAAGAAAAAGAACTGCTGGAAGAATTTATCTTTTCAGTTGCTGTTCAGCAAGTGATCTTCCTCCTTTGTGGTGGCTGAGCTGCATATATACAGAATTAATAATTCATCTCTGTCACAAGGACAACAAGTATTTTTCCTCAGTTTAAATCTATGTGGCTAAGTTATTAATAAGCACTTCAAAGTTGCTCATGTTTGTTTTGTTGCCTCTTTATCTTTTTATTGTTTTGTCTTTTCTAGCAATGTCACTTATGTTAGGTTGAGTCAACCAAATCTAATTTAATTTATCTGCTGAAGTGATTGTGCAACCTTAAGTAGAATCAATTATCTGTCAAAACACAGTGCATCATTAACAATATTAATGGTGAGTGTTCACAAAGATCTTCTGTGCTTGTCTACTTGGATGTGTGTCACAGACAGCATCAATATCAACAAGCTCACAGGTCAGGGCATCTGATTGCCCACACTATTTATTCATCAGTGTGGCCATAGGCACGGGCCACCCAGCACTGCCAGCAAGGAGACTGGAGGCTCACCAAAGTATTTTGAAGACTAAAGTATCTCAAGTGTGTAGACACTAGTTGTGCTGTGCAGTGGTCCCAGTGCAAGAGAATATTCTCTGGTGAATTTTCATGCCTCGTATAGGCATCATCCCAACTCCTCAGGGCCAAAAGAGCAAGTAATACCCTGCCCACATGCTAATGTGAATATTTTGAATTGCCTTTGAGTAAGAGCTAAGTTTAGTAGGAAAGAAAATGTAGGTCCAGTGATAAGTGGGAGATGATTTTGACATCTGTTTAGAGGCTGTGCCACATATAGGACTTTTGTTTTGGCGAGGTCACACTTATGCAATCTGTAAAACAAAGCTGCCAATTACTGAAGCTTTAGAGGAGTTTCAAGGACTAATAGATATAAATGTCTGAAATAGTGATGACAATGATAAAAACTCTTTTCACTTCTTTTCAGAATCTTCAGGTATTTTTTAGTCACAGAGCAATAGACTTTGTAGGCTGTTATATGCATGCATTGCCAAAACACCCACATCTAAAAGTAAATATAAGTGCATTGTGACTTATTTTCCCATGCTTTCTCCCACAGAATTGTTTCTGTTTAATAATAATTGGTGTGTGGGAGAAAAATTCTTACAACAGCACTTCTCCATTGAAATTGTGTGCTAGATACTGAAGAGAAGAATGTTATAACATGAACTGTTCAGAGGTCATCCATCGAAGTAGCCAAGCATAAATCTGTTTCATTTTCATTGTTGTCCATTTCTGCATCATTTAAGTTGGAGTGGAGTTATTTTGTTAGACCTCTGGACTTGTCTTCTTTTCTACAATCACTTGGATATTTAAAAGGCTAACTTGCAAGAGAAAGAATAGAGGTGTAGTTTGTTCCTCCTCTAGAGTATTTCTTCATCCATTTTCAATATGCCTTTCAGTTGATCTATATGCTTTCTTATTTTCAAACAATTTCAGTAGTGTACATTATTCTGCTTTTTGTGGTTCTTTTTAGAAACTCTCTGTGGGGAGTTGTTCTCCACCTATACCCTTAAGTAAGGGAAAAAAAATATTCTCCATATCTTCACTCATCACATTCTCCACAAAGTATTACCTGGGATGATGATCCCATTATATCACAGTCACAGAGGTCATTGTAAAAACTATCTATCTAAAAGAAATGCTGTTGTCCTGAACACTGAGCAATTACAGATCAGAGAGTTCTTGAGCTCCCTTTTGGGGAAGAAAAGAAAGAAGGTAAGAAAAAGTGATGCTATTGGAACTAAAGAGGAGAAAGGGTCAAAAACAATCCATGCATGTGAGATTTCTTAAGAGCATGAAAGGTAATACTGTGTATAGCTTTAAGAAAAATAGGCTAAAATACATTCATTTGAATTTGTTTCTATAAGAACCACTTTACCACAGATAAAATTGGAAGAACCTTGGGATCCAAATGCTATAAAAACTAATCAGAGACTTCTGTATTTCCTAGACACTGCTGCTTTTCATTGTGTGCATGTTGTATAGTTGTGCCAGTTGAAAAATATTTTAAAAAATTATGTACTATCACATTATATACACAACTGTGTATCCACTACACATCTGTAAAAATATTATAGAATGAACAAAGCATTGCAGATTTAGAACCCATGAAAGACTGAGGAAACAACTAGGCGCAACTTGGACAAATGGTGACATTTTGTCAGCTTAAGTCTGTGTAGAGTTTGTGAGATATACTACAAGGCTTCTTGAAGGAAAAGGTGCTGTGTCAGTGGATTAATTTTGTTTTCTCATTTTGAGTAATTTTTAGGAGTAAGAAGAAAACTACTTCTTTCAAAGCACTTATGTTACATCATACTAGGAGCTATAAGGAACACTGTAATCTGTCTGACAGAGTGCAACAGTTACAAGTAACTGCTTAAACAAACAAAAAACCTATTTGAGACATAAATACAAATATATGATTGTTCTGGAGACATTTGATTGATTTTTAAAAAATCATAGAATAAAACCAAAATTGCCCAAAAATTCCCTAATTGTTTGGATGTGCTGCAACCAGGAGAATTTCCAATACAATGCTGTATGTAAAATAGCTAAAATACCTAAATAGATAACTAGAAATGTGTTGGTTTATGGTCACAAATAAATACAATCATGAAATACATTGAGGTCTTGAGGAGTGGTTAAGATGATTGAATGCACTATTTCTATAAAATTTTCGGTACTTTAGAATAAGACACCCATCTGATAATAAAACTGTAACCTGTGGAACTTTGAGCACTCAGATTCCAGAAAACAAATTTATGCTTCCAGGGGGAAGTTCTTAGTGTAGGCCTTGTTTTCAAGCCTGATTGTGTTGAAACATGAAGAAGACATACCTGATGTCAAACAGACTCTGAGGTTTCATAGCTCCAATGCCAGCTGGATGTTTCTGTACTCCCTTTGAATTGCAGTGATAAAGGATAAGGAAGATCTGATCTTTCTGATACTGATGAGCTGTTATACAGTCTTTAGGACCAGATTCACAACAGCATAAAAAATGTGAATCCTAGTAAAATTAGAGGTTTTTCAATGCCTATGTGATTTTGAGAACAAAAAGGCAGGACAAAGAGTTGTAAGTTAGAAGAGCTGTCATGCTTGGCCATAATTCAAAAATGCAGAGTTTGAGCACTGTGGAACAAGACCTCACCTGGAAACAGATGCGTATGATTCCTCCTCGTAATGAATTTCTGTGTGCAGAAGAGAGTGCATCTCCAAATGTACAAATCTATGAAGAAATGCAGTATATTTAGTTGATTCTTATAAAAGAAAAGGCTTATTTGCATATATCTGGAAAGCAAAAATAAGTAATCCTGCTTCCCTGGCTCAGGAAATCTAAGACAGCATGTGGTGTGTATTACTGATTTTTGCATTGAGAACCAGGTATGAAGTCTTAAAAATGCATGTTCTGGGCATTATGTGAAATATCAAGCACATTTGTAGGCATGAGGAAAACGAATTTGCATATTCTAATGTCATAAACAAGCACAGCTGTTTGGCTTCATTAATATATTGCCAGTAAAAAGTAGGTCAATATACATTTGCTTTTTGTTCTCTGAGCCAGCTGTCAGAGTAATGGATGTGCATACATCGTGGGGGGCGTTCATCATAGGCTTAATTTCCTCATAACTTATTGGGAAAACAAGTTCAGATGAGAAAAGTTGGAGATGGTGAAATACCATAACTTTTAGGATCTGGTGGAACATATGTCTCTGATATGGGCAATTGGAACCTTTACTCATGTCTCCAAGGGAAGCTGCTTTTTTCAGTAAGGTCTAAAATTAACCTATATTGTCATGAGAATGATGTAGCTAGACAACGTGATTTATGGCAGGACAGAAATTATTTTTAATATCTCTCCATCTTACTGTTCCAAGGTGGTTGGCTAATGACTTGAGTTTTCAATCACATATTCTTTTTTCTTGTTATATTTTGTTTTCAATGATTGTGGCATTTCACAGACAATCGACTTGGGAATCTGTCTCTGGGACTTGTCACTAACTGCTGGTTTTGAACAACTCATGGTACTGCTGAACTTGGCTCAGGGATTTAATGGAAGCTGTTTCCCTGTACATATGCTCATTGCATGATGACTCACATACCTTCCTCACTGAGAATATTAAAAATATAACAGTGGTTTTGTGAGAACATGCTGAGACTCGCTGTTTAAAACTAGGGGGAAAAAGAGCTGTTTCCTATAGGTGATCTTGATATGCGTGAAATACGTTAAATACATTAATTTAGACATAAGAAAGTATTACACAAATGCTGAACTGGGATGAATAAATAAAAACATTATAATAATGCCTTGTCTTTTCATCATCATTGCCAAAACTTCAAAGTAGAAGCATACTCATGTAAGAGGTGAAAGTAAAGAACAGTTACAGTTTCGCATCTTCAAAATTTGCTCTTTTTCAGCCCAAGAGGGTTTCAGGAGAAATATTTGAATAGCTAAAGACTGAAATTTTCATCATACAAGCTCTCTTAAAAATAGCTCAGCTGCTATTATACAAGCTATTTAAAATTACTTAAATATTCATTAACTTGAATATAATATTTATTCTGTATTGTAACTTGAAAGTAGAATTTTAAACCTCTGGGTACTAATGCACAGCTCTTTTCTCATTTCAAAGCCATAAATGCAGCAGAATAAGAATTTGAAGCATGTAGAAGAAAAAAACAATATATGCATGTGACATAAACCATGAGAAGCCTAACTGTTTCTCAGTTTCCCCCACAGCTCAAGGGAAAATGCTTCTTGAAAGTGCTTCAGATTCTCAGTTTTTCAATTGCTAATTATCCACTAATATATAGGTGTGGGGTTTTTTATGTACATGCATTTTAGTCACTCTGAGATGTATCGAGGCTCGTGTTAATATGTGATAACACACACCACATGTTGGAAGCACAGGGCTTCACCTTCTTTCTGACAACATTCACAAAGCATATGTTATCTCTCAGTAACACTTGCCTTGTTGTCTCTCTCTGCTAAACTGAATCGCACAATCAATTGCACATCACATGTAGCAGCCCTTGGGCTTCAGCCAGTCCTTTTTTGACAATTGGCTCTGGCTGTGAGGAAGCAGTCTATTAATAACCCAACATTATATTAAAGAACTTATTTAGCAGTGAAATAGAATTGTGAGCAAGTTCTCTTGAATTCAGTTATGCAGTTTTCAAGATTTTGACTAAAACAAACCAATGAAACTGTAAAACATGAACCTACGGCTAAGGATTCATCTTTAACATGTCCTTGTGCAGACAGGCTAGAGTGAATAGAAATGTCACATTGCTGTCTTCTCGTAGGGCTGAGAAGCCTTGGCACAACAAGGAGAGCTCTGCAGGCTACAGGTGCATTTCTCCTTTCTGTGAGAGCACACAGCTATCTGCCTTCCAGCCAGTCTGCAGGACTGATTTGGAGGCCTCCAATGCTTCCCTCTCAAGCAGGATCATAGTGAGGATGCCCTACTTCTTTTAGGTGAAAATTTTGGAAGAACAGCAGAGAAAATTAAGAGGCTGAGACTGGCTGGATGAGGGATGTTTCGGCAGCAGGCAATAATGGCTCTGAGGGAGTGACAAATCTGATAGCTAGAAGCTTTTTTTAAACTCCTTTGGCATATGAAATTGAGAAAAATATGTAATTCCTTCCTAAAGATTTTGTTTATACATGTACTATCTTCATAAATGTTTTTTTTAAGAAGTTGTGAAGCACTCCAAGCCCCAGATGAAAAGGGTAATGAAGAACCTTGTTTTCCCCTTCAGAGATTAAATGGAACATATATTGTAGACACTCTTTTTTATTTTTTTTTCTTAAAGAATACTTCAGTATTGCAATTATTAAACAGAATTAAAAATAAATGAAAGGGTAAAGCTCATAACTAGGCAAAGCTGAATTAGTTTAGCAAAACTCACCAGAGAACTCCTCTGGTTTCAGATTAGATCTTACTTGAACAATCAAATTTTATGTCAAAATTCCTGTTATAAGTTGTATGGGACAATTGTTCCTAATTAAATCTGGAATAACACAACAAATATACTTTTCAAAACTAGCTTAATAGTGATATAAAACTGATGCACCATAACTAATTCTTGATACAAGTCTGGATTTGAACACATAGAATTCATTCCTAGTGGTTGTAGAGATCCTAAATTGCACAATCACTGACAAAATGTAATGGTGGTAATGATTCTGAATCCCATGTGGTTTTATCTTTATTCTGTTTTTTTCTGAAGCATTTCATCTCATTTATGCAACATTAATCATGATAATATGACTCCTGCAACCAGTGATTGAAAACCTTAAAGATGTTCTGTAAGCATAAAGAAGGATGCATGAAAAACAGTGTGAACCTCCTTTTTTTGCAATCCTGAAATATTTATTTCAGGCTAATATTGCAATGGCCCAAAAAAATAAACCAAAAAAAATTGGCTAGAATCACAGATGAAACTGATGATTTAGTTGCAGCATCCCATCTTAAATATACAAAGAAGACAAGTATAAATAATCTTTTTAAGTCTCAATTTCACAAATCCTGTAGCATAAGAAAGATTTTATCTATGTACATAATTGTTTTGAAGTTAAAACAAGCTAGACGCATACTTTTGTAGGAGCAGTCTTAAGATCTTATGGGAAAGAGACTTGTTTTTATCCTTTTCTTTAGGCTAAAAAATAAAAACATTTTCCCCGAGGTTTGTTTTGTGCTGCACACCTGGGAAATGGTTTGAGTGCTTACATGGCAGTCTGTTGCACAATAGCACCAGGGGCAGAAATGTTTCTGATCCATATGGATGGGGCCAACAATGGGGCATAGTAGACCCACATGTTTTTAGAGACCCACCTGGAGCTAAAAGGGATATGAAACGGTACACGACACAGACTCTGGGTAGCTGAATTCTCAAATTAACTCTTGAGAAAGATTGTCAGATACACAGGACTACAAAAAACAAAGATGAATACATAGTCTTGTTCTTATTTTGAAACATTTATTCAAAACTAATTTTCCCGAATTTTTGAAATGAGAAGTATTGTCGCAAGGATTTTGTACCTTATCCTTGGAACAGAGATATACCTATAAAGCTACTGTCAATGACATCTTTAAATTTTAAAATATTTGTTACTTCATTGTTTGCCCACAGCAATTTTCTGTGTCAGGTTTTCTTCCATGATAGTGACTCACCAGTTTCCTTCTAAATACAATATCAAAAATGTGATTTTATTGAATGTTATTGCATTTTTAGTTTACTTTAGCTCAGTTGTAAGTATCCAAATAAACCTTTCCTGTGAAAACAGATTTCCGCCTACTGAGTACTAGAGAAGTTTTTTATCTGTTAAGCCTGAAGCAAATGTACAAACTAAAAGGTCCACCTGGAATTTTCCAAATATAGTTTTGATTTCAGATATGGAAACAAAGCTGTTTTCATAATAAGAAGGAAACCAAACAGTAAATATGAGAAGAGGTTAGAAGAAAACATAGTCTCTGTCAAAAGACCTTCTTGGATCTTTTCTACATTTATCAAAATGTTATTATCTGTCAATATTGCCTGGTCTTCCATAATATGAGTCACTTAATGTACCAACAGGGCTTTTGCAACACTGCTGTTTTATTTCTGAAGGACTCTTGTATATAGTTTCCCCAGGAGGCATAACTATTACAGACACTGAAATCATGTGGTTTAAATGTATTCCCTGGAGATAAGCTCATTTTCACACTTGAAGAACCTGTGTATTTAGGCCAATATAGCCACCTTCCTGGAAAATTAAATTTCTTGTCTGGGCTACCTGGGTAACAACATTTATAGAAGAAAAAAAAAATAAAGTCTTAACCACTTTTGCAAGCATTAACCTGACATATTAATTTAGGACATTAGCGACCCCCTTTTTTAATGATAACCCCCATTATATGAGTCTTTAAGTGACAGGAAAAACAAATTAATCACTTAGATGTGTGTAATGGCCCTTGTTGAGAAGAAAGTGAGCCCAGAAACCTGGGACCTCATAGCTCTTTGCTCAGAGATATCTGATCATCCTTTGAGCAGCCAGCTCTGAGACAGAAGAAAGAGAAGGCTTCATTAGAGTTTATTTCATTTCCATTCATTATCTGTTCTAATGGAGATGGGAACTAGTGATGATAGGCTGCTAAATCTTTGAAAATCCATCATGTTTTCCCTTCTAGCTTGAAAGTAAAGGCTGTCTCACAACATGTCTCCACTTTTTCTCCTGAGGTGAAAAATCTATTGACTGTTGCTGAAGTTGCAAGTGGAAAAGGCAGAAGAAGGAATGGCAGGGATTGCAAGAGGAAGTCTCTTCCCCTGCTAGAGGTTCTGTCTTCCTATTGTTCAGCTGAGAGGGGACTTTTGCAGCAACTAATTTTAACTGATCTCTCTTCCTCAGCAGATTAGACATTCAGCTAAGCATCATAAACTCTACTAATTTCTTTTATTTCCTGATCTATTCTCCAACTTTCAGTGTGCAAACCGTGTATGCAGGTACATTGAACTCCCCAGTTGTATATTTTACCATCAGACAAGGACCCTCATGAGGGCCAAAAGGACAGTAAACAATTGCAGTATTTATGGTTCTTTTAGTCTGACTTAGCATATAGAATTCTGTCAGGCCTGCGTCCAGGAGGAACAGGAGCTATAAATTGATGGACATTATTCCTACAAGATTGCAATAGGATTTTAGAGTCAAAAATATTTGGATTGGTTGGAGCCTCTGGAGGTTGTAGCCCAAACTCCCACTCAATGTCAGAACAGCTTCCAAGCTAGAGTGCTTTGCACAAGGTTGCTTCTCTGAGATTTGAAAATTTCCAATGGACTTTCCACAAACTCTCTGAACGCCTTGTTTCAGTGTTGCACCTCTCATTATTGCTATCATTTTCTTATTTTCAAGCAGCAACTTCTTACCGTTACTACTAATGCTTTCATTGTACTGCTCTGTCTTCTCTGCAACCACTCTTTAGGTAGCTGAAGGCTGCAATTGAATCTCTCCTCAGCCTTCTTTAGGGTAAACAAAACCAATTATCTTTGTCGCCGTTCAACTACCATATGCTCCTGTCCTTAACCATTTTAGTTATGCTCCACTGGACTCTGCAGTTTCTTGATGAGCTGGGAGACTTGAAATCGGATAAAGGGTTCCGTATGCAACCTTGTAGATGCCAAATAAAGGGACTTAATAACACTCCATCAAGTTACTTGCTATGCTTTTGCTGATGCAGTCCAGTATGTGGTTAGTTTTTATCACTTGCAAGGGTACAGTTCTCACTCTCAGCCTAGAACCCCCCAGGCCCTATTCTGCATAGCTGCTACTCACCCAACCAGTTGTCCTGGTTTGGAAAGACAGGTGTCTACTAAGGGAGGCAGCAGCCTCCCTTGGAATGAAGAATGTAAACAGCCTCCCTCTGAATTACTACAATTTTGAAATTAGTGGACTCTCAGGTAAAGATGTGGAAATAGGAATAACAGTTCTTTACTAGGAAAATTAAAAATGCAGTAGTGAAAAAACCAAAACCCACTGACAGAGTCAGAATACAACCTGAAACTCTATTGGTGAGGGTGTTTTGGTAGTAGTTCAATTAAACTGTGTCTGCAGTCCTCCTGGAGTGACAGATGTGGTTCTGTTGAAGCGATGATCCTGTAGAAGGATTTAGTTTTTCTCTGAATGTCCAGTGGCAGTGTAGATGGTCCAGTCTTCCTCTGGGAATCCAGTGGAAACAGGCTGTCCTGGTGTTCTGACTCTCAGATTTTATCCAGGTGAAAATGTTTGGCTCCTCCCCCTGGATGGAGCATCTCACAATTGGATGACGTAATTTTATCAGTCATGCAGTGACACTCAATGGCTCATTAACAGAAAATACCCCCTGAAGAGAGGACAGGTCTTGGAAGAGATAAATAACACTGCCCCACTTTGTTTTAACAGTTGGCCCATTAACAGAAGACTTCCCCCCTGCAGTTATGAGGGACAGGTCATGGAAGAGATAAAGAACACTGCCCTATCTGGTTTTAATAGATGGTAATAGAATGCATGCATTTGGTTACATCTTACATTGCAACCTAAGGCACCCGTCTACATTCTATACCTGGTCACGGGTTTATTCTTGTCACAGGTGCCAAGTGTGCATTTGCTCTTTTCAGACTTCATGAGGTTCCNGTTACATCTTACATTGCAACCTAAGGCACCCGTCTACATTCTATACCTGGTCACGGGTTTATTCTTGTCACAGGTGCCAAGTGTGCATTTGCTCTTGTCAGACTTCATGAGATTCCTGCTAGCACATTTTTCCAGTGTATTGGGATCTCTCTGAATGGCACACAAAACCCTCTGGTGTATGGACAACTCTGCTAAACCGGGTGTCATCCAAAACTGTGCTTCTGAGTCTCTCCAGAGATGTCCAGGTCACTGATGGAGATAGAAAATAAGATGGAGCACTATATTCTCTTGAAGGATAATATTTATAACCACACATTGATCCAATGTCTATCATGACACTGCCCCTCACATGGGAATTAAACTAGATCTTTTAGGTCGTTTCCAACACAAACTGTCCTATGATTTTATATCCACTTCTCTCCCCTATGCAGAGTCTCAGTAAATTTAAGGCACCTGGTGTTTGAATAGCTTGATATTGGTAACAGTTGAATTATTTACCCACTGCGGTAGCAGGAATAGCTATAATTAGTTCTTTGGTTTGGCTGAGAAGAACATGCTACATTTTTGGGATTGTTCCACAATGCTCCTGTTCAGGAGGCATTTAAAAATATCAAGTATATTAGAAAACTTTAAACTGAATCTTGTACATTTTGTTGGCCACCTGCATAGCTACATAGGAAAAGAGTGTGCTTGAAGAAAGGGGTTTGTCACAAAACCAGTCACACTGTCACCTCATGAAGAATTCAGTAGAGCTTCAGGGGTATTAGAAAAAAGTACATTTCTTCTTTTCAGCAAACTCTTTGATGCTTCTCCTGAAGAGTACTTGAAACTGTAATTACCATACCCTGAATCTTTTTAATTTATGCTGATATTAAAGATGGAAGTGTCAAGAAATATTCTGGAAGGGGCACAGGGAAACAAAGAAGGGATTATAGAGTCAAGACCCTACAAGAACATACTGGAGAAAAGTATTTAATTTTATTTAAAAAGAGATGCTATAAGGAGGCTTTCAAGTGTTCCTCTTCATCAAAGGAAAGTTAAAAGCCTTTGAATGACACATAGGATGTTTTTCCGTAGTTTAAAAATCCTTTAGAGTTCTGCAAGGCTCCTTGCAATTAAGACCTATTCTCCTTTCCACCACCACCCTTTTGAAGTTATTTTGCTTCGTTTTGCTCTCTACAATATTTTTTTTCCTTAATCGGATATTCAGGTTACTATGCTAGATAAGAAGTGCTTGGACTTGTAGAAAATAAGTCAAATTGTGTAATGGTGCAAAAACCATTCTGCTGTTTCTAAAATGCCATGAATATGCCCTGGTCAGTCTTCCAGCTACACAGTTAAGGACAAAATCTATTTAACTGTGTCTTTATTTTAATATTGTGCATATACACACTAATGAGCATGCAGAGTCAGTAGCTCCACAGTTTATGACAGTGTTCTAGAGAGGTTGCACTGTAATGACCTATGATGTGGATTAGTTGTATTGTTCACAGCTACACTTTGGCTCTGTTGCCTATTTTATATTGTGCTTCTTTTCAAGTCCTTCTATCTCTGTGGGGTTCCTGACAGTTCACCTCTTGTTTGCCAAATCCAGAACCTGAAAATCAGGAAAATTGCTGTTCCCTTCAGAGATTTATTCTATAAAACAATTTAATGCAATTTTTGTCCTTTTTTTTTTTTTTTTCACAAAGAACTCTTACTCTTTTTTTTCTTTCATTTCTAAGCTTTTAAATATCTATTCAGTTCTTTCTCTGATAAGTAGATAACAAGCTAAACTCCCCCAGCATGCTGTGGTTGCAAGCTACATAATGAAGCTCTCAAGCCTTCCAGAAATCAGCACTCTAATAGGATTTTGAGTTGGCTGCCTTTTTCCTCTCCTTTCCCTTGAAGCAGTGATACAAGGATGTCTACTGGAAGAGAGCTGAAGCACATGATGACAGCAGCTGTTGGCAAGAAGAAGGAGCAATAAAATCCCTAAATATTCAAATATTCAGGTACTTTTCCAAAACATAAACAGAATTTGAAGGAATGTCCTTTGCATAAAAAAAAGAAAATTAGGATGTTTTCAGTAACAAAGATTCAGGAACAGAAATTTTATGACCAATCACGAGCTTTTTGGTTCAAAACACAGAAGATGTACAGAATACAGATAAGTATCAAAAGCTCCCACAGGCCAAGTCCTTCATTTTTTCTTTTTTTAATCATAACATATTGATATAATCTGCTTATAAATTTAAGATATCTTACACAATGTATGGAGCTTCAGGAAAATACAAAGTTTAAAAATGTGGGAGTTAATATTAATGGATCCTTGAGTCACTTGGCTTTGGAAGTTATTTATATGGTAAGAAACAGAATTTCTTTGACTAATTTGGTGTTGTGGACTTCAGCAAAACAATGGCCATCTCATGGTTTCCTTATGTATAGGAATGTTTCCTTATGTAACACAAACTAATTTCCAACTGAATGATTATACATGCCATAAGCAGGTATGTAATGCAAATTCTGCAGAGGCCTAGTCCGTATTGCAATGGCCAAAACAATGCACATGTGTGAAGGAAAATATGGTCTCTAAATTTTTACATGCTGTATTCCCCTTTACTTTGGGGAATTTTGAGTAAACATCTGTCCTTGGATACATGAAGGAATGGAAATTCTGAGTACATTTGTTATCTAAAGCTTCAAAATCATTTGCTGAAGCAAATGAATTAATTGTTAGGATTATTTGTTAAGTATTATATCTCTCAGCAGAACTGTTGATATCAGGCATATTTCCTGTATAAGAATTCCTGTCCAATGATTAGGAAGAAAATTTTTCTGTGGGGTGGTGAGGCACTGGAACAGGCTGCCCAGAGAAGTAGTGGATATCCCATCCCTGGTAGTGTTCAAGGACAGGTTGGATGGTACTCTGAACAACCTGCTCCAGTAGAAAGTGTCCTTAGAACTAGATAGTCTTTAAGGTCCCTTCCAAAGCGAACTATTCTATGACTCTATGATAGATGTGATAATCTCCAGTCTCCCAACAGTATCATCTTGAACTGGTAATTTTATTTTCAAATTTACTATTGCTCTACTGTGTCTCTGTCCCTGAAAAGAGCACTGTGTGAGTGATTCTATTTGGATGGCAGGCAGATGTTTCAGAAAACCATGCAAGGTTTGTTTTTAGACAATGTAGACAATGCAAAGATTAAACATTAAAAAATTCTTAAGTATGTCTACTTTCACAGCAGGAGACAGTTTTTGACCTTGAAAGATAATTGCACAAATTCATTTCTATTAAGGTCCCTCCCCACCCTCCCAATAATTTAATAAGTATCGGAGCCTGATAAATAAAGCGTGTAATGTCAGTGTTATGAAAGTTTAATCATTGGTCATTACGGTAGAACAAAGTAATTTAATAATTGCTCTGTGAAGTGCCATTACAGCATGTTAACTAAGTGCTGTTAAATGCTCAACATCTGAAGAAATGTGCAATATCTCTCCAGAGCACAACAGTCACTGTGCTGCAGAGGGAATTTCTCCAAAGGATGTATGGGTACTCCAAATTCCAGTGCAGAGGTGCCAGCTCAATCAAAGCAAAGCAAAGCAAGAGGATTGGTTTCTTGGACAGCTGGACTTTGGTTAGTTTTACAAATAACCTGGCAGCAGGTACATGCTAGAAGCTGCTGGAGCAGAGCCAGAGCTCTGGGTTTGCATAATGCTCAGCACAAAGGCTATTTCTTTACTGTCCCTGATGTATTGAAAAATGTAGTGATATCCTCTCTTGTGCTCTGCTGTGTTAGATTATAGACAGAGTAATGGGCTGACCATTCCTTTGATAACCCGGCAGCCTAGTAAGCACCAGGTCACATCCCCCAAAAGCATGTGGGGGGCTGCAGATGTAATTCAGGAGGATCTCTATTAATAATTTGGTTGGGTGACCTTTTCTGAGAAGGTGCAGAGCTAATCAAGAGAAACCGAAGAAGAGATTTCCTATGGAATTCTGAAATAAGAGATTCAAGCATATCTGATGCAATTTTAATGCCAAAATTTTCTACATCTGATCTGTAAGCAAACCTGTTTTATGAATCCTTAATGTGTGAGGACCGATAGGGATAGCACTGAAGGCAATCTTGCCCCTGATATATTGCAGCTGTGTTAATTACCAAAGAGTGGGAACAGCCTTGCCCTCACAGCTATGGGTGTGATAAAGAGTGAGTTAGCTGGTAGGGACTCACTTGGAGTCTGCTGGTCCTGCTGTGAGGGAGAAGGGACAGGTGGCTGTGCTAGGGACAGGAAGGAGCTGCAGGAGGAAAGAGCTAGAGCTGCCTATGAGAGGCTACATAGAAAAGGTATGAGAGACTTCTAGATAACAAGGTGCTGATGCTTGGAGCCTTCCTCGCTGTGAGTTGTACCTCCACCGTCACCATAACCTGAGGTTGCTGTTGCTTTTTACCTATGTTTTGAAACCCTAATTCTGAATATTTCAAGTCTGCATCTGAATCTGATTTTTAGCTATTACATATCATCCTACAGGCTCGGGACCTAAGACCTTTGCCATTTAGTTTTAGCTTATATTTAAATGCACTGATCCATTATGCACAATAGACAAAGAAATACGGTGGTTAAAATAGGTATAGGTCATATCCTGATGATCCTTATCTGCAAAGAAAACAGAGTAAACAAGACTGCATTGCAGGCACTAGGGAACACGTGTGGTATATTGGCTAATAAGACTGAAAGAATAAAACAGACTCCTGGTAGATAAAACTAGGAACTCCCTGCACTGCAGTTTATCAAAAATGCTCAATTTCCCCCCACCCTTGATTATTTTTTAGATTATTTGTCAGTCTCCTTAGCATTTTCATGCTAATACCTCCTAATTATACTAAGACGCTTGTTAGAATTTCAGAATAAGCAAATAATTTTTCGAAAAAACAAAAAATTCCTACAGTACATGATTTTCACTATGGAGCAATTATCTTAAGCATCTCAGATCTTAAAATGGTCTATATTTTGTCTCACCCTTACATCTTGCAATGTAAGAAATAAGAACTGCATCTGAGGTTTCATCAAAAAAGTGCCCCAAACAAACAAATTTTTAAAAAGCAAAAAGATAATTACCTTTTCTGCAAAAGAAAGACCAGGATGAAAAGGATGAAAGACTATCTCTAGAAAGTAAGTCTCCTCTCTGCATTCATTTCTCCCAAAGCAACATTTCTGGTATAAAGGTGTTGAATGAGGTTATTTCTTCAAGTAAACCGACTACTGCTTTGAAGAGAGCTGAACTACTCTACTTTATTTTGCAAAGTTTTTTATTAATTGACTGCCCTTAATAAACATTTGAAAAGTGAGAGTAAAAATAAATGCATGTGTTTCTGAGCAGTTAACACATTGATATCCAGATGATGATGTCTAGAACAGGAACAAAAGAAATATTTCAAAGCATTCTAAAATAATATATATTTGGACCACATATTTGGTTATTACTGGCTATGAAGTTCAGATTCAGAGGGCTACACTTTAACATCCTGATACTGAATATTCCCAGTGAGGATGCTGGCAAAAAGGGGCTAGGAAGCAGTTATTCATCTTCTTATCTGTACAGCCATTAAATAAGAAGCAACAATTAGCTGATAGGCTACAAGAGACAAAAATTTAAGGACTGAATATGCACTACTGTTAGTACTTTGGTGTAGTGGTTTACATTTTCTCTTACAATTTTCTGGCCCCATCATTAAAATTGTAACAAAATAATGAATGCAGTAAACTCCCAGTGATTTGTTTCTTAAATATGAAGACCAGAGTAAGAATAAGGACATAAACACAGTGATATAACAAGTAAGACAAACAAACAAGATCCTTACATTGGCATTAAAATATATTAAATAATCATGTAAGTATCGTGACTGACAGGTAAAAGTCACAAGACTTTGGGTGAAGGTGCTGATTCTGTGAACAAAAAAGAAAGCAAAATGGAAGATTCTGAGTATATCTATACAATCAGAAATTTTCTCAGTACAGAATGGATGCATGGATAGTGCATTTATGTTCTTTCATGAAGTGCGAAAATCAGGATCATTTGCTGTTGAACAATAAACTCTAAATAAAAGTCTCCCATGTAACCTTTCCATTATGTGTCATAGAATAAATAAAGGAAAACCTAATAAAAATACCTGAATCTGTAAAAGACAGGGAAAAACTTCCATTTCTGGCAAGTTCTAAAGTGTGTGGTTTTCAGTGGACATGGCATAGCCTTAAATGTCAGTGGTTTGTAGTGCTCTGAACAGACGAAAGGTAATAATTATTTGATGGAGGGTAATAAAGTGTTTGCATTAGATTTCTGTGATTCATTAAATTCGTAGAAACAAAAACTGTGTAATTTTCTGGCCATGAGGTTTGGGCAGATTTGAATATTGTTTTAAAGACAACAGTTTTAGTTTCTGAAATGAATGTTAAATGTCTTGGGAAGTACCCACTGGAGTTCTCACTCTACAGAAGTTCAGGTTTCTGATTGCTTAATTTTATTCCTTCAGTGTTTTCTGGAGGAAACATTGCATCAGTATTCCCACACTGATTCCAGCCTCCATATCAAATTAGGGTTTGTTAACTCCCTTTCAATAAAAAATGTTGTACTTTTCTTTTTATTAGTTTCTTTATAAAAAACATAAGTCGAAGCAGTGTCTTTGCCCTACACAGTTTAAAGTGTTCCTGACAATTTACCTATTATACTCCATAAGCAGTGAATGTGTAAGCAATAGGAGAACAAGTATTTTGAGTTTAAGGGACCCTTTGATTCAATTTTTGTTCTGGATTATTAATTCTACTATGAATTGACCATATATATTATAATCAATTATAATTGTGCAGCAGATAAAATTATTATTGACCTTTGTGATTTGTTTGTTGCTTTTGAGTAAGGGTTAATTACAATTTTGTACTGCATGGAATTTTTTTTGATACGTAGATCAGTTAACGGCAGCACTTTTGGTGTTGAGGTAGAAAGAGTTTGTGAGAACACTCAGTTTTGGTCACAGCTGGCATTTTTATGGGCCAATGTGGATCTAGCTTAAATGAGAATGTGTGTTACAATAGCCTAAATAGTTAAGACAAACAACACAGTAAATGTCATCTAGAATTATAACACTCCAAATGTCCTAGAAAGACGAGTACATCCTGGACTCCCTGTGTTTTTCACCTTTCTGCCAACTCCATAATCTCCCCTTCACACACCTTTTATTATTGCAATTACAAGGGGCAGTGTGTGTGAAGAAAACAATGGCAAGACAGAAATATAGGATGGGAAGCAATGTCAGCTACAGGAAGTTAATTGCAGATGCTTTGTTTAGTCGTCCTTGCTTCCCTTTTACATCAGTGTTGTTCCTATCCTTTCTTAAATGTGCTTCCAGGTATTGATAGCAAAATAGAACTGTCACTCAAAAAGTGTGGCACAGTCACAGGAAGTTTAATCACTTTTTTTTGGTTTGGGTTGTTTGCTTTTGTTTGGTGTGTGTGTTGTCATCGCTGCCTTCCAAGCTGAAAGAGTGAACTGTGTCTCAGGAAAGTTTAGAAGTGAATTCCACTAGGTTATAATTAGCTCAAGGTATCGCTTTTTGCAGTAGAAGTAAGAATTCAAATTATTCTTTGAATTGCCTGGAATTTAATTTGAGGAGCACTGATCTGCAGACATTGTTAAATTCCTTGACACAGCTATTTCAAAGCTATTAGAGGCTCTGCTTCTCTTTCATTGGCATCAACAGAGCACCTTCAAAAGCTCTATGATAAGTTCAAAACATTTGACAGTTGTTTATACATTTATATAATTTTGAACTCATGTAAATTTCAAAACAGGATACAGGGCACACAAACTTGTTCCTATTCTTGAGGAAAATTCTGTCTAGCTCTCAAATGATAGTGTCCCTTTCTCACAGGAGAAGCTCATTAGCAAACTGTAACTCTTGTAGTCTTGCCTTTTGGGCTATGAGTCATTCCAGCTCTGCTGTGCTGCCTCCTTCACTCCCTTGTGTACAAAACGGGCATGCACTGTTAGTTTTACTGCAAAGTGATTTCTGCTGCCTTGAAAACCTCCTAAATTCAGCTTTAGGAATTTGAAACATAACTCTGAAGCATATTCAGTATCAGGAGTCCTATAGTATGTAAGCGCTTCCTGGCTGCGATCTGGAATGTGCAGTTTTATTATGGCAAGCATTTCTTCATCATGGATTCTTTATATAATATGTGCACAACCTACAGTTAATGGTGTGGAAATGTTTTATTGCAACTTCCTCTTTTAAGTAGATGTGTTTCTAAATTATTTTGCCTAAAGCATCTGTTATACCTCCTGTATCTCATTCAGTACTAAATCCCCCTTTCATTTAGACTCCAAACACTATGAAATATATAAAAAGAACCTCATCTTACCCTATTTTGTCGCCTTATTGGTGAGGAATACTATGCAGTTACCCAGTCACGTTAGATGATTTAAACTCCAGTGAGGGTAAAATAATGTGGAAATAGAAGAATTAATAGCACCGGAAACTGAAAATACAGTGTATTGAAATTTGATAACAAACCAGCAAAGAATTGAAAGAAAATTGTACTTAAATTACATATAAACCAGAAAATCCTCTTTCTCCTTCAGCTGCGATCTTCACAAGGTGTCCGGCAGAGAAGCAGATTGTGCAATAATGTTTTCAGTTTTACCATAGTAAATGAAACTCCACTTTGAAATTCCTTCATCAGAGTTTACTTTTCTTGGTCTAATATTTTACTTCTTGCAGGCAGTTTTTCCTCTGAAGCTTCAAAATCTTCAAATAGATTTAATTCTTTCCTGTCCAACATGTAATCTACTTGCTCCTTCTCTGATTGTAACACCAAGTTAATGTGTGGGTCTACTTAGAAAAGCAAACATCTCTTTGTTGGGCTGAGTATCATTTCTTGTACTTGAAAGTCATATTGTGAACTTCTCGTTTCAGCAAAGGATGAACCTGTCCTCTCTCTTTCTGTTGGTTCACTGAAAATTTCGAAGTGAAACATGTTTTACCCTGGAAAATCTGGTTATTAACAGCTTCTACATGCAAATACTAAATCAGTGAAACTTATTTTAAGAACACTGGTTCTTAATCTCATGGGAATGAAATATTTTAATGTTAAATGAGCTAGGAATTAATTGCCTTCACCTTCCTTTCCCTAAGTGTACTGCAGTAGTATGAGTAGGTCAAATAAACAGCCAACCTCCTACTAAAGTGCATTTAACTGCAGTGATCATGTACAAATAAATGACAACATATTACCCTGGAATGGAAGGAGATCTTTATTTATTTTTTAAAACTAAAATAATAATTTGAAACTTCAGAAAAGCAGAACTTCAGAAACTCTGTTTATAACGTTGTTGCACTTTTTTTCTAGTGATCTGATGCACCACTTTTCTTTCCACTTGCTGGGGTTTTTTTAGTATTTTGGAAAAATCTTACATTTTGGGAGAACCAGGAAGATTACCATTTTGCCTGAGACAGCTAGAGTTGGGATGATAGATTACTTTGATCACAAATCAGATCTGTTTTTTTAATAAATCCCCTGACTTCTGTTATCAGGAGTTAACAAAAGATGTGCAACTTTTTATTTATTGGATAAGTCTTCTTGTCTGGTTCACTATACCAGATAATAAGATTTCTATTTTTGTGAATGTTATAGAAGCATGTACCATTACACAAAGGAACAAAAAAGACAAATTATTATTTGCAAAGGAAATTGGACTGGTGGCAAGTAGTGATTAGTCAGTGACAGATAAGTAAACAGGCTTTCATTGGGATTCTCCTTTATGAACTAGGGTTTTTTTAATAAAAGGAAAATAATAGTTCTAGATATGTACGATGGAGAAGAAACTTCTGTACTCCTGAACTTGGATCTTCCTTTCAGTGCTTTACGAAACCAGTATATTGCTATCTGGGCTGTTACATTAGTAAACTATACGCTGGAGCTAATACCTGAAGAATGACAGGTGCCTTTGCAGCAAGGAGGAAAAAATGTTGGTTCAGTTTTTCAGACCTGAGAGGGTTAAGGAAATCTCTCAATAAACTGTGATCTTGCTTTGTTTACTTCACTTATTTTGGATTGAGTTCAGTTATTCAGAACCACGACAGACATGCTATGACACACTTTGTTCAGTACTATACCATTTGCAATGAGTCTGTCTTCATACAGAACTCATTCTGTTCCCTGTGTTCCTAAAGCATTTTTGATAATTTATGTTGCATTTAACTGGCAATACCAGTAACTGGACATTGAGAACCCAACCCTAAATTGAACATTATACAGTGAGTTAGAGTAGATTTCAGATCATGATAGGCAGATTTTGCCTTCACAAGCATATGCTGTCTTAGGTGGTTTCCAGGGATGAAGATTCTTTGAAGAGAGAGTATCATAAGTGCACTTTATAAGGGAAGAATGTGAAAAAATGCTCTGAAAGGGTGTAGTTGATCTAAAAGATCCCACCTGTAAGTGTTAAATGTTGCACAGAAGATTTGTTGAGAAGCTTGATATTGGAAGTAAAAAAAAAAAAAGTAAATTACAGCTGTGAATTAAGTATTGGGTTGCATTTTCATGTACAGTGTTATGATACGACTTTATAAATATTCCCTATCTAAATCCTGATTAAAGCAGTCTATGAATGTGAAAATTCAAACCTCTATCCTAAATATACAGAGTACTATATTTTCCTACTGCTTTTCTCAGTTTATTGCTGGTTACCAGTCATGTTTGCTTGAAACTTGGCTGTAAACTTTGATGAAAATTATAAACAATCAGGCAGAAAAAGCTCAGCTTTCATTTTAATCAATTGCTATTATATCATGGTCTCTAACTGTATGTTTTAGTTCATCGCTGGTTGATGTTCTTTTTGTTTTCTTCTATCATGCAGACTTACTACTTGATAGGCATAAATTGACTCAGTGGAATTTATGCTCTTTTGATCTCTTCAAAATATTTTGACATTTTCAATGATATATGAAATTACCAGATCATTCTTTTTTTAATTTAAAGGATTAGAGTCAGTTTAAACAATGATAAAGTTTATACCACACAAATATTAGCTATATTGTGGGAAAAGATCAGAATTATTTTCCAATTGAATCTTTCTTTTCTTCATCTTGTTATATAGGTGCTTTTATAAACACTGAGATAGTTTTTGGGGGGTTTTGTCAGTTCATTTTGTTATTTGGGATTATTTTTTGTATTACGAGTATTACATTTAGACTTAAATTGGTGAGATTATTTAATATTCAAAATCTACCTTAGAAGAAGTGATAAAATGATGATATTGAGTTCTACACAGGAATTAAATTTTATTTCTTCATTTTTCTGTCAGTCAGCTTAACTTTACTGGCTCCAGTAAAATTCTGCTAACCTACACTAGTTGAAGGTATGGAACATTAGTGGCAGTCTTATTTTTTCTTTATTATCCACCCTCAGTGTTTCACCTTATCCTGTCGTATGCCCTATGCACCTCCTTCTTCCCATCCCCGTTTTTCTACCCATATAAAAATCACTCACTAACAATTGTGCATTGTTACAGTCTATTTCTTTATTACCTGTTTGTTGTCCTGTTTGACAATGTTTGCTGGTTGTCTCTTGCTGAATTCACAGTGTGTAGGGTCTTGAAACAGAAAACTATGTAACAATTTCTTTGGTTTGGTTTTACAGAACAAGTTAGTGTAGAAGAGTTCTTGGATGCTAGACCATATAAATACCTAAATTACTCCACACACTACTGAATTTGCTCAGTGTGGTGAATTCATAATTCATGGCAATAGCACACCAGATAAAATCTATTTTATATAGAAATTACATAGAAAAAAAATGAACACTGGTGTTCCTTTACTTTTTTTTTTTCTCTTTTTTATTTTCTTTTTTCTTTGGTATTTTAATGAGTTTAGGAATTTCCCAAAAATAGTTGAATATTTACATATATGTAACATCCTACTTAAAAGAGTTTATTTACAGGTCAGAAAATTCACTGCCTTCCAGTAAGAACTTTGGAAAATATTCGTCTTATTGTCTAAATTTCCATCAAACTTGGGATAACAGTAATAAAATAAAAAGGGGAGAGTTAATAAAGCAGATATCTCTGCAAATATTCTCCTTATCTTTGGAAATGTCCTCATCTTTATTCCTGTTTAGCACTGCTGGTGTTATGAAGAAGATCAGAAAGCATAATTCCATACTTTTTTATTTGATGCTTTTCTGTGTCTTGATAGGTCCAAAGGCTCTTACACTGGCACTTGTTGGCTTTTTTCTCTTATGTGCATAGGTATGCAATGCTCATATTTGAGACAGGTTATGCTTAAACTCTCCTTCAGCACTGCTGCCTGTGATTTCTTCAATAATTGATTTCTGCTTTATGTTCTCAAGACACTGTTGATTTCAAAAGATTCACAACTCAATCCACTCTAGCAGAATATTTGCATGGAGAAATATTCTATTTTTCAAAAATTCTTCAGCAAATAAATCTTTTGTTATATCAAGTTCTCTATAAATCAGTAAGTAATTTTGAATTGTAAACATTTGTTTGGAAAATTAACTTAATCAATGTGATTTTTTAACTATTGGAAATCTAAATGTCAAAAAATATGCTTATGCTTCATGGATGCCTCTAAACTCCTCCCTATAATAAAGTCTCCATGCTTACTGCTTCTCACTATATAAACAGAAAATTGAAGCAGTGATGAGAATATATCACATAGTTTGTACAAAGTAAATCAAAACCAACATTTTTGCTTCTTCAGAAGTTTGAGGGTTTTTCTTATTAATTAGGGCCTCAAATTATAACTGTTTATGCAGAATTCTAAAGCTTCATCAAAGGTCCTTACAGCATAATGCAATTAAGTTTCAGTTGATTAGGCAATTATAAATAAATGAGATTTTTTTCCATGTGAACAATGCACACAGATAAACTGGTTTGTGGAACTAATATGATAAAAGGAGTTCTGTGGGAGGGTTGTCACATGTATTATGCAAACTTAGAAAATCCTTGGAATGTGGAACTTTAAACATTCTGTTCACCCTCTGGCATCTATTGATTTTTTGATAGGGAAAACCAGATAAGATGTAAATTATGGCCCATTTTTTTCCTCTTTAAGTCAATTATTCACCATAAGTTATGGCTAGAAGATATGTGCATGTTAAATTCAGGCTTAGTTGTGGAAAAAATCTGTGCTTTGTACTCAGAAAACATTTTAATTAAATCAATGGCATTTATGAATATGAAACAAGTAATAAATGCATTTTGTTTTTTCAAGAGATTGCTGATGGATGACAATATTCTAAATTGGAACCAACTTGCAGTTTATTTAAAGTATTTTAAAGCTTTCAGTGCTTAATATAGAACAATGATTTTCTAACTTTAAAGTAGACTCTGAAGAAAATAGTATGCACATTGTTATTCTTGATGCTATTACTTCTACTAGGGGCGAATGTGTATGTAGAGCATGCAACCTAAAATAAGTGTCTGAATATGCAGGCCATATGCTTATCCTCCTTAATATGTAATATACAAGACATGCATTTATTTCAAGACGTTCTAATCATTTGACACCAAATGTTGCACACTGAGCAAGGCATAATTTAGCAGGAAGTCTGAAAAAGAAGAATGTTTATTGATATAGATATTTGATAGATATTAGAGCTAGCATGTAACCAGGTTTTGGTAATGAAGCGTCAAATGCTTTCCTGATAGACTTAATTTTTAAAACTACACTGATTAGCATCTTATATCTTACTGATAATGCTGCCCTCGTGACTTCAGTAGTGCTTTCCCCACATCCTGTGAGCAAAGTGAATACAATGGGATCATTTAGATGAAGCATATCTTTAAAGATTTTGCCATACTTCGGTCAGAGGCTTTTTTCTTCTAGAATCCAGCATAACTCGACACAGGACTCATTTGCCTAAATTACAGGTTAGATCTTTTGTGTGGATAGGAAAACACTTTGAGAACTGAACTTGATTTTAATAGTATCACTAGTATTTCATTCTAAATTAAATAATCTTTCTAATCTCTCTGATCTCACTTTAGTTTGACATTAACAAGAAATTTATCCTGACCAAAATAACACTTAGCTCTTAGCTTAATTTTTAAGGAAGTGAACATAAGGAGGTCCAAGTCCATGTCTGTCTGCCACTAATTTATTTTGAATATGGTGACCCAGTTAAACAATTTGAAAAATCAAAGATAAGGAAGTCTTACAGACTTCTGCTATAATCCATGGCTATATATATATGACCTAAATATATTATATATTTGTATGTATAGATATGTGTATTTTTTTCTCCAGGAATTTGTTGAACCCATTTCTCTTTATCACATCCTTGCCCATTTGCTTAAAGTAGAAGGCAGCATATATAGACTTGATGTAGCATAACATGCAGTGATGTACAAATATACCAGAAAAAAGGTGTCCTGGGTTGTAGTGTAGGATGTACACAAAGTATTTATTCTATCACCATCTTCATGAACTGTTAAAACCAAGTGGGGCAGTGCTCTAGTGTAGAGCTGTTTTCTGCTAATGGCCCATCGATGCCTTGCCCATGACTCACAGGTGAATCCCTCCAGGGGTTATCTCTGTTTAATGGGCCATCAGGGACCCACTTCACACTCCTCATCCTATTGTGAGATGCTCCACCTAGGGGGAGGAGCCAAGCATTCTCACCTGGATATAAGCTGGTATGTGGGACAGTGCAAGTGGCACTTACCCACTGGATTCCCAGAGGACCAGAGCTACCAGACCTTTCTACAGGATCACTGCTTCAGGAAGAGCACCTCATCTGGAGTGCTTCCACCATCCTGCTCAGGTTGTATTCTGACTCTGTCAGTGGTCCTTTGTGTTATTGCATTTATTTTATTTTTACCTTTTTACCTTTCTTCTTATTAAATTGTATTTCTGACTTGGAGCCTCTCACTCATTTTGCTTTCAAACCACGACAAAAGAGAAGTAGAGTCTTAGTTTCATAAAAAATATCATATTTCCCCCCCCCTTTAAAAAAAGGAATGAAAACACTTCCCCGGATTCTTTTTTTTTTTTTTCAATGATCTTAATGTTTCCTTTTGCTAATATATTAATATTAAACTAGAACTTCAAAACTTTTAAATCTGAAAGCTGTTTATGAAATTATGTTTTTAATTTAAAAATGTTAGTAAGAAATATTTTGTTCCCAAAGTATTCCAAAAGTGATCCATGCTATTAAATTGTTTCTTTTCTTACGCCAAATTGTAACTATAGCCACATTTTCCTGATGCATATTACTTTTTGATGGACTTGTAATTTTCAATAGAAAATACATTTATTGGAAAAACCTTGGAGCGCCTATTCTGTATATATGAGATACAAGTTCCTCTCATACTGACAGAAAATTGAGAGATCATTTCTTAGGGATGGATACACAAGGGAAAATGAAGAATCCAGGCAGGAACGCTGATATTTTAGTTTTGATTATTTCATCAAAAACTTGGAATACAATGCTCATTGTTTATGACAAATCACAGTCTTTTTCTTACCTCAGGTTATAAAAATTTAATTGCCCAAATATTCTTTCATTGATTTGATATGTTTCCCTATTGGCAAAGGGTTCAGCAGTATATTTTCCGGCCCATTTCATAGTTCAATTTTGGATGGGTCTAGTGGCAGGATTTCATTCTTCTTTTCAGCTGCCGAATTGATCTTGCCATCTTAAATGTTTCTTAATGGTCATTTAAAACGCAATTTGTTTCTTTACAGCTTTTTAAATGCAGTTTGAATAGTATTGTTATTCTTTTATTGTATAAGGATAGGCAACATATTATAACAAAAGAAACTAACAATTTATAGCAAGATATGTTCAGGCTTGATCAGTGGTCTCATCTTTTATCTGACTTGCTAACAGTAGTTATGGACAATATTTGCATTAGAATATCTATCTGCATCTATCTCTCTTTAAATAGATGTATAATGCTATGAATGTCTCTGATATGACACAGCAACAGCAAAAAACCCATAAAAATGACGAATGAAAAGTTGTTACTTTCATTAATTTTGGCAGTGTGGTGTTATAATAACTTAAGGAATTATTTGTTATTTTTGTAAGTATGAATTTATTGCCATTTTAATCCTTATGTGACTTTTTAAATCTCCTCTTTAATTGCTCTCACCTGAACACTGCAAAAGTTGTTAGAAGGCTGTAAAGAAAAAGGCAAGACAAAATGAGAATGGGGCTATAAGGGTGTTTGGAACATTCTAACCCGTTTGAATGCACTCCATGTGTTAAAAGCCTCTTTTTTCATAGCAAGGAAGATTAACATTCTCACAAAAGTCTTGAGTGAGTAAGTCACAGAATAAGTCATGTTGATTTCTTTAGTTTAAAATCAAACAATTTTTTTCAAAATTGCTTTAATTTGACACCAGCAAGAAACCATCTTGTTTTTACTTTCTTCTACAATTACTGTTCTGATGAGTACCTCCAACATTGCGACATGTTTATATAGAACTTACAAGTCAGAAAGGGATCTGACAGCTGAAAAAGTAGAAATTCTGGGGTTGCTGGTCGCTCTACACAGGTAAAGGAAGGCTCCAGTTCTAAATTTCAAGGTGATCAGTGATGTCATTGGTGAGATGACTCTAGGATGGCTGTCTGTGGCCATTGGGAATCCTATCGCATTCTAAACTTAGCACTTCTAATTTTGCACATGGAGTGCATCCACTGCATGTCCCAGTGCCTCACTTATAAGTGTTGTGGCATAAATCAGCAGTTGTTGCAAACCAAAAAGCTTCCCAAAAGGGTAGAAGACATGCTGGAGCTCTCCCTACTTCTTGGAGCATAACCAAAAAAGAGTTCCAGATGGTAGGTTTTCAAACTGAGAACAGTCTGATTACCTCTACATTAAAGGCCAGTGCAATTGAGGACAGAGTTTTCATTTTCTAGAACCTTCTAGGGCTTAGGACTGTGTGTCCACACTGCATCTTTACTGGCAATGAAATTCACACAGATGCCAATCCTGCATTCCTGCCAGGCAGGCAAAGAAAAGAAATTAATGAAGTAATCTGTATCCACATTACAAGGAGAGTGCTCTGAATTGTCTTGGCATGTGAGTTCAACCTCTGATCCATTAAATATTCAAACATTTTTCAATACGCCAGTGGAGACCTGAAGTGTATAACACATGACAAATCTTCATCAAAAATAAGCCTTTATCACTAGTCACTAAATTGCTAATGAATTCTACATATCATTTGACCATTGGTCATAAGTTTGACCACACTAGATTTCCCCTTCATATTTGTTTACATTTGACCATGTTTACATTTGGCATGTTGGTGTTTTTTTTGATGCTGAATCATCTTTACTTAAACTGAGACCAAATAACTGAACAGTAATTCATGCAGGATTTGAAGTGAAAAAAAGGGAAAGGAAAAGGTCCTCCATGATTAAACTTGCAAAACCTTGTTATGTTGGTTTCTTGAGATGATATACTGGCATCATGATGTATGGCAACCTTCCTCCCCCACAGCTATAATTATAGAAAGTAGACTCTTTTAATGGGTGCCATAAATTTTAGATCGAAAAGCCTTTCCAAATTTTCCTCTTTCAGTAGCAGTAGGGCATCCAAAAACCCATCAATTTTTATCTATATTAATATTTTTAGCAGGCATATCCAGGGCTGAAACCTCTGAAAAACCAGATCCTGGGGTAATGAAAATCAATACAGGCCTGTTGATATGATAGCATTAGTGTGATAAGAATGTAAGTCTTACATTGGAGAAATAATTTGAGTTTTGCATGCTTCTAAATTTTTTTCTGAATTGAGAAATCCCTTTCTGGATGCATTCAGGTAAATCCATTTGAAGATAGAAATTAATTTAGCTCTGTTTCAGTAAAGATGAATAATTTCCTTTGTTTGGGCTTGCCTTGTTGAAGAATGATAGATGACACTCTTCATACTCTTATCTCAACTGGTGGCCTGCCTCTGGTCTATTATCTGGTTTAAAGAACAGGAAGGAGAATTTCTGTGGCATGATTCTTTGGTAACACCGCAAAAAAAAAAAAAAAAAAAAAAAAAAAAAAACACCAAAAAAACAACTTTGCCCACCTTGATTGGCTACCCTGCAGGGACTATAAGAAAAATAACAGTGTGTCTTGAAGATCTCACAATGCTATTTTTCCACTGCTAATCTTCCTTAAAGCAACATCTTCAAATATTTGGTTGTATTTGAAGAGTTTGAAAAATCTGATTTTTTTTTTTTTCTACCAGCAATAATAGCATTATAATATTCAAAATTATGGCCAGTTCAGTTGTAGAAATCATAAAATCTACTGCAATGGTAGCCTTGATATCAGTACAGAAAGTCTTACACTGTACTACCACATTTGTTTCACAGTAGATTTACTTCATAGCTGATGGAAATGTTTAGCTATTGTTAGAAAACTGTATAGATATATACATGGAAAAAGTATCTAAAATATATTTCAACAGCATTCAACTAGTGAAGTTACCTTGACAGCTCTTCTTGCATAAACACAATGAGTTATGTGATTAAGTCTTTTTCCCAAATTGTCATAAGTGCAGTAGGAGTTTGAAGCAACTTTCTGTCTTCTGTCACCCTCAGATTTTACTTGGAATGAGCATACCTTGAAAGAAGGGTGATATGGGTGCAGTTTCATTACATCTTTATCAGCATTTCACCCCCTCAAAACAACCTCAACTATATATACATATATATATGTATATATGTATATTCTATTAGTCTTTTTAGAGATTCCTCGATGCAAATTTAATTTTACCTTGCATATGCCAGAAGTAAGACTGAATTGTACCCCTCATATTTTTGGTATTTGCAGGGCAAAAAAAGAGTGTAAAATAAAAAAGATAGCTACAGCACACGCACGCTGCAGCTGCCAAAATACTGTGTTGGGAGGGGAAATGGCCCCTAACAGAGCTGTGCATTTTCATAATCATGTTGGTAACTACTACTTGCTATTTGAAAATTACCTCAGTTATGTCTGTGATCAAATAATGTCTGCAGCTGTACTGCAGATATTCTTAATCCTACATTTTTCACACAGCACTTGTCGCTGCTTTATGTGAGGTTGGGCAGGGCATGGGCATTGTTTCATAGTATTTCACCTGGAGTATTTGTTCTTCATTGTCTTGAAAAGTTACAGGGCTAGGGTTTCCCTTTAGATGTTGACTTATGATACAGTTGGTCTAAAGTGTTTTTCATTGACTAGTAGTGTTAGAAGAAAAGACAATTTATTTTGGAGGATTCTGTCTTGCTCTGAGAATGTCAAATATCTGCTTTTCTTGGCAGAAATTATATGAGAGCAAAATTGAGAGATTTTTATCTGGAGCGAATGATGGAATAATTGCTTGATAAATACTGATTAGTTTGATATAGGTTTTTGTTTTGAGAATTGGTGGTTTAGATAGAGTAATTGGAGTAGCTCTTAAAAGTTATGACAACCTTCTATCTATTAATAAAGCAAAAGCATTTCTTACTAATATTTAATACTACTTAAAATACACGGCCTCAGATTAAAAGATAAGACATCCAGGAATTAAGTCTATGAATTTGCTTAAATGAGGCTTGTAATTTCCATCTTACTTTTGTAATCTTTCCTTATATTATGATGAAGATACTGAACACTTCAAATCATTACAATTCTTGCATGTCTTCATGCAAGTCATTCAGCCTTCATGCAAATCAGGAGATAACTTGAAGTTGCTGTGAAGTATTTAAGTACTTTAAAACCTCCTGCTTGTGTTATTCTGGAAATCTGTTTTTAGATTATGTTTTGTAGAGTAGGAAGAGAGGTGAGGAGACAGAAATGCTTCATATTATTTTGGCTTCACGGGATTTAATTTTTAAAGGGATTTAAATCAAAGTATTTAAATATTTACATTGGATGAGTAACTATATTAACAAAATACTCTCATATAAGTAGACTGGCTTATATAAAGGCATATTCTATTTCCAATTGTAGGCAATAGCAAAATAATCTCTGATCCCTACTGCAGCACATTCAACAGTAGGATTGTAATATGTGTATTTGAAGTCTAATAACAGTCATTTTAATCACAAAATGATGTTTTTTAAAAATGTTTAAATTTTTAATGAAACAAAGTCTCTGGTAAAATACCACATCTATTCTTTAACAGTGTCTACAGCAGAAAAATACCTCCATCGTTACTGGTAAAATGTGAATAAAAATATATGTGAAAATAGCCTTCTCTTTGAAGACAGAAAAAATGAGAAAATGTAATACACCTTAGGATTGAGAAGAAGGGTTGAAATTATAAAATTGTGGCTCATAAATTAGCGTGTTCTAGATCATCCTTTAGTTTCTGAAAGTTTCTGAAAATGCAGAGAGTCCACTCAAAGAAAAAGGTCCTGACAACCAAAATCTTTGCTCTATGCAAATGACTCTGTATTTGATAATTTTTATGATAAAGAAATATGAATTGAAATATCTACTTCTGGATAAGAGAGTCAAAAGAGATGGACTGGAACTCTAATTAGATTGCACATGATGGGTGACAGGGAATCTCTCTAAGATTTGTCATTTTACTTCAGTACATCTCAGTTTTCCTCGAGAAAGCTGGCTTCCTGATCAGCATGAGCTAAAACACTGGCTAGGTGTTATGTTTAGTCTTTCTATTCTTACATTGTGGATGCCAGGGGTGGAGGATGCTGTGGTGGAGGTGGTCCTGGAAGGTCTTCCCTAGATGGGCAGCTGGGCTTGCCTGGAAGGGGGAGCATGGCCCTTGTCACCAGTGCAAAGAGGCAGTGAAGGGTGCACGCTGTGGCACAGAGAGCTGCTGAGGAGGGGACCTGGAAGATATCTTGGAAGCAGGGCAGCACAGGAGGAGTCCCACTGAGTTGCTGCTTTTCTGTTAGAACTGATTGAACGGCCAGTTTTATTTCTATAGAATTTGTCTTCCAGCCACTCTGGGGGCGTGCTATACAGTAAAGCTGAGGTAGACACCCTGCTCAAGGCTCTGGTCAGCTCTGTGTGGTGTCTCAGCATAATTTAAGAGTTTGGCCTCCTGCTGGACCATCCTGTGTTTATAACTGTCAGCTGGGGCTGAAGCACCCCTGCCATGTCCTGAGCCCTTGGAGCTGCAAGGAGCTACTCTGTGAAGGGCAAGAAGTGCCTTCTGGTGGGGTTAAAATGTCACCCTGGCTCCTGCTCCCCAGTGTGCTGTGCCACAGCTGGCTGCAGCTCATCTTGGGCAGGAAGCAGGACCTGGGAAAGAAAACCCACCACTGGCATGGGTACACCTCTGTCCTTCATCTCTGCTGCATCATCTTCCCAAGAATCTTCCTCTAAAGGACTGGAAGGCGGAGGTCCTCCTTCCTTGCATTTTGAGTCCGGCTGCAAGCAGAATCTCACTGGTTTCAATAATTTCGGTGGAGCAGAGTTTGGGATTTGACCCGGGGCTCAATTTACCAGATAAATTAAAGGGACAGCTTAGATTTTGTGTAAACTTCTCACAGTTTTTCAAGAGAGTTGGTGGAACTTAGTATATATTCATGCCTTCAGGCTGAAGAGTTAATTGAAGATGCGTAGATGGTTGCTCACAGTCCCAACAGGAAGTCCCTCAGTTATCTAGTAATCATCCCAGCCAGTCTCTTCAGAGAGTGGCTCAAAGCAGGATTTTAACTTAAATGTATCAAGAACCTGTCTCACTCCTGACTGATTAGTCATGCAATTCTGCTGTTGCAGACTCTGCTTGCAATAGAGTAGAAAGATTAAGCCAGGTAAAGTTCAGTTCTTTCTTTCAGAGAAAGAATTTGTTTCTTCAGGGAGAAAAAAGAGTAATAGTCAAAATATGGTAATTCAGCAGTGTAATAAAAAACCTTCAAACTCTGAACAGTTAAGGCTGTGGTAAATTTTTTAAAAATTATTTTTATTTATTCCTTCATTTTCAGAACCTTGTCACTGTTTGAAATAAAATTTTTTTCATGTTTTTCTGGCAGTGAGATTTTCTGCAAAGAAAATGCTCTAGGACTAGAAGAGTGACCCTCTGTTCCCAATTAGAGGAACCTGACTCCAAAAGCTCTGTTTTTATTGGATGTATTTATTATTAATTTCTGGTTTACACTTATTCATGGTGAATGTAATGTATCATCTCATCACTGAAAAGCCTGTGTTAAATGAGACTTCCTAGTGTTATTAGAGGAGAAGAAATACCATTTCTTTCTGTCTAATGGAAAATTAAAAATTTATTATGAAAATAATTTCTTGCAAAGAGAACACAATTTTCCAAAAAGTGAAAGTTTGAGAGGAGAAGAAAAACTGAGGTGGTAAAATCTGGAGGTATAATAGTTTCACATTTTTCTCTGAATTGTCACAATAATTACTAAATTTCTTGGGAAGGGGATTAATTTTTTTTTTCATATTATGACATTCTGGTAGCAATCACATCTGTATTGTAGTGCTAATCTCTTTTTTGAATTTTGTTTGGAATTTTGTAGAGTTGGTTAAAATACTTTTCTGTTTCCAGTTTATTTTACTTCTAAGTTATGCACAGACTTTATAATGAGTTATTGGGAAGAAGGATAGTATAACACAGTATTAAAAAAAAAAGTCCCCAAAAATCTTAGTTTTTGAAATGGAATAGTCAACTTAGGGTCAAAAAATAATTTTTTGCTTTAAAAATTTTCTCAGTAGAATTTTAAAGAAAATTCAAACTATGGTCCTTCCGAGCTTGTCTCCTGGCTAGCTGTGCTCTTCAGATACCATATAAACGAGTTATTACTTTGGGTCCTTTGGTGTTACTTAGGAAGGTGTTTATTCAGGGCGAAGGCCCAGGGTGCTGAGTGTGTGAGAGAGTATCTTTGGCTCTTACTTGCTTTTAAGTACAGGGGCGTTACTGATGGAAAGGAGGGGGAGTGATTTAGATACAGGGGCACTTGACATTGCCTTTTAGGGGTAAAAGGGGTGTGGGGATACCTGAAGCCTTGGCCGAGCCACCTGGCTTAGCCAGGGCCATCAAACACCAGGGTGGGTCAATAGGTAAGATACAATAGGGATACAATACACTGGGATAGGGCTATTAAGGAGATACAATGGGGAGAGCCAAGCCTATTATGTGGGTTAATGACAGTGATTAAGGAAAGCGGGGTGGGGGTAGGAATGAACCATTACAGAAACTTAATCGCAAAAATCATACAGAACTTTAGAAAACCCAAAATGCACCCTGCAACATCAAACTATAATGAAAATCTAGGATCAAAATATAAAACATTTAAATGAAAATATTTGAACAATTTTTATTCTTCTGTGAAAAAACAATTGCTTGAAGACACTTCCTGGGGAAATGAAGTGTAATTTTCATCCACTGGACACATGATTTATTTACTGCTGTAGAAAAGCATCCTGCATGTTGATTTAATATGTTGCTGTTACTATGTTAATATGTTGCAGTTAATTTTCTTCTTCACATTCTCTGGTCTTCCAGCCAAGAAGAATTAAGAACAGCTTCTTCTGAAGCCTCTTAATAATTTACTGTAATCTGAATGCCAATTAATAAGACAGTTACATCTTCCCACAACATAATATCATGCCAAAGTACAAAGAGTAGATATTGAGCCTCACTGGCAATAATCACCATAATCTGTTGACCCATCTTTGTAAGACAAAAAGACTGACTTTGACTCCTGTTTATTCTGGAGTTTATTTAATTTGGCTATGTCTGTGTACGTCATAGTTGGTCCAATTACAAGATTGTTTAGTTTTCTGCATATTACTTTGTGCTCTAGGTGACCAGTAAGGAAGGGCAGCACCAAGGAATGAAGTGTAAAAGAGATGATAGACTGAGGAGAAAATAAAAGAACAAAGAAACTGCTAGTTTCACAAGTAGCCCAAAGTGTGCGTTGTTCCACTTTTATAAAGCTAAAAATCTGTGAGGATGGCTGGGATATAAGTGGTTTGGACAAAGAACTGTGTAAGAGAGGGAATCCAAGGAACTGCTTTGAACATTCCTCTGGGTTTCCTTCCTCTGACCACAGTGATTTTTTTTATTTTTATTTTTTTTTAAACCACCTCACTGTCGCTGGGTGCTCATGTAGGGACAACAGAAAGCTCTGAAAAGATTTAACAGTTTTCTGATGGTTCCTGCAAAGAATCCTCTGCACAAATCTGCGCGAAGAAGAAATTTTTAGAATATGTGGTATTTTTTGAAAAGTTTTTATTTTTGTTACATTTGCCTCTTCTTTCATATTTTGATGCCAAAACGCAATAGGACACAATAAGAGACAACAGACAAAATGAAGGAATTATAAGGTCAGGCTTTTAAGGAAAATGCTTAGAAGGCATTATGTTAGTCTTGGGTCATCTTTCACCAGCCTGTGTGCCCTGAGGTGTGGCTTCAGAAATCGTTTTGAAGGAAGCTGTTTCAGTTGAAAGTTTGGCAAACAATCCTCTCCTTCCCTCACCACTGGAGTTCCTGTCAGAGGGTGCTTTGCCTTCCCAAGGCTCCCACTGCTGCTTCCACTTCCCACTGCCACATGGTCAGCCGGACTAGAGCCAGAAAGTGACTGGCTGCAGAAAGTTTATTAGGCAGGAAATTAGGCAGTGTGGACCATGAAAGATTTGTTTTGAGAGAAAGTGAATGAAAGACAAAAAAAATTACTTTTTTTTAACTTTAGTATGAGACAAGAGGTAGCAGATTTTGTTCCAGATTTGGAGCATATTTTTATGTTTACTTATAATAATAAAACACTTGAGATACATACAAATTATTTATATGTAAATAGTGTAAAATGCATGTAAAACTTCATTCTTTTGAAAAGTGGTATTTGCATTTTTAAAGTACTAGGGAACTTTGCTACCTGAAGCCTTCAGGTTCTCTGTACTCATGACCCTAACCCACAAATACAGAGACAGGTTTCATTTAATTTTGTAGATTTCTGGTATTATTTGGCTTTCTAAGACCCGTTTTCAAGCAACAGTGAGAAAGGGTAATTTAAAGATAAAATTGTAATGGCCTTTAAGAAAGTAGAGTGCGGAAGAGTGGAGTATGTTATGGTGGAGGTGTGTAATATGGGCTTCTGGTGGAGCACAATGTTTTTGGTCATATTTATGTTGGTCTTATTTATGGGCCAGTATTTATACTTCAAGACTAAAATCTCTCAAGAGATGTTTAGTTCATATTAGAATAAGCTGGAATATATGTCACAATATGTCTTCCTAGTTAAACCACCAAAATCACAAGTTGTGACAAACGATCCTTTCTAGTAGTGATGTTCTTCCATTTACTAACAGAAAGCGAACTTGTAAGACAGAAATCATCCAAAGAAAATAATTAAAATATATGACGAACTGGTTACACTTCATTACATATGATTTTGGGATGTTGCAGAGTCAGTAGTCATCACATTAAACATTATGATCTTCAAATGTGTATGCAGTACTGAGTACAGACTGTGGAGGGGACAGCCCAAGTGTAAAATAATGATATCCAGGCAGATTCTGCAAATGCTGAAAGTTATTTTTCCCCTCCAGAAAGGAGGCTTAGTCAATAGTTAAATTAAGAAATCCACATTTGACTTAAGACAAAAAGAGTGAAAGGCATCTGTTTTTCTTTTTCACTTGGCTTGGCTTTGCAGTCAAATTCAGCATAAAGGGAAACATAAACATGCTGTCTTTGAGAGCTGCTTTTACCACTAAAGCACTTGACATGCAAATCCAGAAGATAAATTTAGCCTAAAAATGGCATTGCACAAAGACTACTGTTAAATCTCCTTCTGTAGCCAGAAAGAATGTGAAAAAGATAACTTGTTTCAGAATGAACTATAAATCAAATAGAAACTGGCACGAATTATTATAGTCAGATCAAAAAAATCTTACACCTTAAACTGGTGCATAAAACTGTTAACTAATGTAGGCATAGTATTTATTATTTTGGGGATATTGAAAATAGATGATAGGTAAATGTAATGACACAGAATTTCCAATTAAAAAGTGCAAGCATGGATCTTCAGGGCTTTGCAAACTTGCTTTGCCAAATTTATCTTTCTTTTCACTTGTGACTTGAGATCTCTTGTAGAAAACTCTATTAATTCAGAATCTCTCCTTGCTTGTAGTAGGCTGCCATTTTACACCGCATCACTTCAACTGATATGAGTATCTGCAGAAGCTATAAAGGCAGTGGTAGGACAGACCCTGCGTGTGTGTTTTATGTGATGTGCAGTCCACCCCTGTCACTGGAATGTAGTTTGCAGTGACTCCTGCGGGATTTCTGCATGCTGGGAAACCAAGAGGGTCAGACTCTTTTGCTTTGTGTATGTGTTCTCTCTTGCATGACAGTAAGTTCCTAGGTATGGGCTGATGTAAAGGAGGTGAGTAGTAGACCATTAGTTTAAAAATAACTGCTAATTCTTTAGTTTTCTGTTGGTTAGCTCTAATTCTCTATAAGCAGCAGCCTGGGAACTTGAAGTTTTTCTTCCAAATCAGTGGAATGAGTTGGGTTCTTCACAGCATGAGCTTCTTAAGAAGAAAAAAATACTTCCTAAGTACTTTAATTGTTCCCATGTCTTGTTTTCTTTCTCTTGCTTTGGAATTAAAATGCATTTAAACTCCCCAAATTATTTGGAAACTACTGTGCATTGTAAGCATACATTTTTCTAAACTTTCCATTAGTGACCATCTTCTGTTTAAGGAAAAGGACAGTAGATAATATTTTAATAATTGCTTAGTACTAAATAATTGAAGGAATTCCTGTTTTGAGACTAGATCTCTGTATTAACTCTACATAATGGATGCTAGATTCCAGTGACACTGCATAAGCTACTGCTGTTTGAAATGGGTCACAACAAGTTGGTCTAAAGCATTTAGAGGTTATGGACTGACCTGTAGCAGAGTTAACTTAGAGTCAGTAACTCCTGTTCCTTCATAGAACTTCTCTTTATTTTCTACTTTTAGCTGTTTCTACTGTGTACTTTAGCTTTGGTTGTATTCTTTAGACTTGAACAGCCACTTCCTGCATTTGATCTCAAGGAGTTAGTGCACAGCCCAGTATAAGAATGCATGCTAGTAATGGTATTTTCTTTCTGTATTTAATTGAAAGTATTTTTGTGTACACTGTTAGTGAATTTTAATTTTATTCTGTATATTTTCATATGTGCAGATATGGCTGTCTGGAGTAACAGCTGTGAGAGGCAGAAACTAAAACATGACGTAACAGCAATGACTTTTTGTGAAAATATTGTCTGAAATGTTCAATATAAGAGAACACTTTAAAACTTGCATCATTAGTTGATGTTAGAAGGGACTTCGTTCAGAACAAAACATTAAAAGTAGGTTAAATTAACAGTTGTATCTCTCAAATGTTTCTGTTCAAAGGCTCAGGGAGTTCTGTGTTCTCTAAGTTAAGGAATAAATCGTCTCCCTGTCTCAACTTGGAGTTCACATCATTTGATGGGGTTACATCTCACACTTGCAAACCACAGCTTTGTAGCAGTCATCTGTCAGTCCATTTTGGAATACTTAAAGAAAGTATAATACTTTACTGTTTAGTAAATTGCCTGTGTCCTTGGATAGTATGGTCGTTTTTGGTTTGGCTTTGTTTTGTTCTCCCTGAGGAAGTAAGAGTGTTTAGAAGTCATTTTGATTATCCCCTCTACCATTCGAAAGCTGCTAGACAAGAAAAGAATTTCAGCTCAACTTTTAGCTTATCCCTAGTGTCTTTTGAAAAACACAAGTGTAAAGAAAAGAAAAAAGAATTTTTGCACTTTTCACATCCTTTTTTTTTATATTACATATTAACCTTTTCAATTCTCCGAAAGATTCCCTGATGTCTTGGATTAACATAAGAATAGGTTTTCAGAACTCACAATGAAGATAATGTAGTTCATATGGTTACTTCATTATTCATTGTGCTCTAATATCTCATCAAATGAGGTCTGGGCTTTTCCCCAGTTCTTGTTGTTGCTGTCTACCTAGAACACATTTTCCCCCATAGGACAGTCACTTTGCATGGCATTTGTCTGCTATTGTCTTCACTTCAATTTACAGTTGACAGCAAAGATTGTTTTTTATATACTTTTATGAAGGACACCATATAAACATAAATTGTGTTGAATTACATAATAAAAAGGCTATTAGTGTGAATAACCTCTTTCAAGGTTGTCCTAATGCGTCCTTTTGAAGAAGAAGATAGTTCAGTACCATGTTAACTGTGATAATTTAAAATGCAATGTACCTGAATTGGTCTCTTTTTGCATGTGTAATGGGGTATTCTGAACTTTGTATCAAGGTCATTTTTGCACAATACCAATAACTAACACCACTTCTGTGAGACAGCCTAATAAATTATCATTTATGTTGGCTTTAACCTAACTTGATGGCTAATTTTCTTTAAGAATATTCCTACAGATGCTAAACTTCATTACATATGAAAATACTGAAGATCATTCCACTGTCTTTTGGCATGCTGTTAGTTATTCTGCCACTACCTGTCACTCTATTGTTCTGTATCCCAAAGTGGTGGAGATGAAAACCCATCTGAAGTTTCGCTAAACCCAGTTCTGCTTCTGTGGCACTCCTGCCTGGTATGTAGAAACTGGGCTACCTAAGGCTGGGTCAGTGACAGTGATGTCATTTTTGCTTCTTTCTGAAGCAGAGAAAACAACGCTTTTCCCCTTGAAAAGCAAGCCACTGTGACTACCTACATCAGCAGCAAATAGGATTAACCTAAACAGTTACAAGGTTGAAGTCTGGTTTCCTCAGAGAGCAAAGCACATACAGATATTTGGCCTATCCAGTTGCAAGTTTTTTAGGTAAACCATGGAAACTTATTGCAGTCTTCCTTCACAGAGCAACGTATGTACTGTGAGTATGTAATAAGAACATCAAAAACAGGCCTGCAGCCTATTTTAGGTGTGCTACTCCTACACATAATCAGATTCACAGGGAGAAATGCAATTGTGTTCTAAAAAAGGTTAAGAAAGAAAATAATAAGAAAAAGAAAAGAAAGAAAATAAGAAAAATAATAGAACAATCTTTTTGTAAACTCCAAGTCAAGAATAGGTACCTTTAATGATATTCTGCACTTTGCTTTTCATCTGGTATGTTAGAAGCACTTGGTGTAATTTAATCCTACACTCTTCTATAGGAGAGAAAGCAGACTTGAGACTACCCTGACACAACCAAATAACTTGGCTTCTTGCTTTGCTGTGTTCTGTTTAAAATGAAAATCACACTGTCCCCCTCATATAATTTGTAACTCTCCATTATTTTGTGTATGTTCCCTATGCAGCAATCAAGTCTCTCTCTTAAACACAAGTATTTGTAGCTCTATAACTCTTCAGAGGTGTTTGGAACTGAAAACATGCTCTGGTGTGGTGCTTATCCTCTCATGCACTCAGGCTTTCAGTGTGAAGAGATGAGTCTGCAGAAGAGAGATTAATGTTATTTTCATGTTGTGTACTGTGAGGGTTGGCCTGAGGAAATGGTCCTCCTAGGCTCACTTACTTCTGCATGTAGATATTTGCACAGATTCCTAGAATTTTAGAACAGAAAAATTTGCATGAAATTCAATCAATCCTCAACCTTCTCTTTTTGAAATCTTAATTTACATAACTTCTAGCTTTGTAGCATGACAACAGTGCTCCAAATAATTTATTCCAGCTGCCTAGGAAATCATAAAATGGGTTTTTTTTTTCTGGATTTTAAATACAAAAGCTTCTTTTACAGTAGTCTAAATTATTCTGAAAGCATTTTCTGCAGATTTTCATGTATCTGCAAATAAAATACATCTGCAGAACAATTGCTTAAATGCATAGTTGCAAATGGAAAAAATAGGTAAATTCTGCAGTTTCTGTAATATTTTTAAATCCAGGAGAAACAAACAGAAGAAGTGTTGTTCTTCTGAAGATTTAATTCTGAACCTTCTTGAAGAAAAAAAGGAAATGGAGAAGTTTGGCTAAATGGCAATAAAGTTAGGAGGAACCTTTCTTAGAGCAGGTAGAAGAGTTGATGGATGGTCTAGGATGTTCCCTACACCTTCAAAGTGATACAAACTCTTGTGACTCATATAAATTAAATGTCATCAACACTTCCTCTCAAGAAGTGGATTACTGAAAGCAGTTATGATTTGTAGCTGTTCCCATCCTTTTCCAACTGAAAGTGCCCTGTATTCTGTGTCTAAAAACTCAATCTGAATGAATTCCAACAAATTGCTGATTTTGGCTAACAACCCAATGTTTGACTCCAACACCTCCACATGAATTCCTGGAAGGTCTTGAAATATCCATCCTGTCAGGAATTTCAGCATATCATTGTCTTCAGAATAGCAAGTCACCTTCCTTAAGCATCATAATGATTCATTGACCATGACCATGAGGATTTTCCCCTCTGTTTTATACAATGTTTTGTTGTTCTGATATTGTTGAAGAGACTAAAACTTCCAAAACAACCAAAGTAGGAAATTTGAACATAAATCATCCAATTTGGATTTTCCTTTTCCTCACTGCAGTTGGTTCCTTCTGAATCTGTGATCCTGTGAAGAAACATCTTGCATCACATTATCAGTTTTGCTACCAAGTTGTCTATTTGACAAGATGAAAAAAAGCTGTTGCAGCCCTTTGAGAAACCTGCATCCTGTTTTGTAAGCAGCCCCAACCCTCTGCTGCAATTGCTTTCATTCCTGCTGTTACCTTTTGGGCAGCACTTGGACTGAATGTGATAAATCAGTTCAGTAACGAAGACTTTTTTGAGGAAATGTGGTGCAGAATACTTCCAGCTTCGTGAGCACCATGCTAGCCATCAGGAGAAGAGGAAAGACAAACTAATAACTCAGGAGAGCAGAAGAAGATTTGGGAACTCTTTCCTGGCACCTGCTTATCACACTTTGGGTTTTCCTATAGCAGTTCTATTCAGTGAGAAATTTAAAAGCTGGAAATAGGTTGTGCTCATGCTGAGTGATCAGAACTCCTGCTGCCCCTGCATGCTGTCATGAGACAATAATTTTGCATTTTTAAAACCACCCAAATCTCAAATATATTTTTAAAAATAGTATGCTGGGTCTTTATTCTTTCTTTCTTTTTTTTTAATTAAAATTTTATTTTATTTTTACCTTTTCCTCTCTGGGAAGAGTAGACATTTCACAGATTTCCTTTGCATTTTCAGCTTTTAATGAGGGAATTGTATTCTTTTTTTTCGTAGTGAATTTATGAATCAATGTGGACAAACTGATATGTACCTAGCTGCTGCTAAAGATGGTGGAGGTTGATTAGAATCAGGTTTATGCCCAGATGTTGGTGGCTCTGCCTATTTCTGCACTTGTTTGCCAGTTACTGTGGAACAGTAGCAGAAAGGACAGGGAGCTGCCACTGCACCTGCTGTGCAGCACATTGCACTTTGAGATGGAAAGATTTCCTGGTGATTCATTCACAGAATTTTGAGAACATGGCTGAGAATGTGACATTGTTTAAATGTTGGAAGCTCATCTTGTCTTTTACAGCAAAGCAGGGTTTTTTTATGTGGCTCTTTAGAGTCGTACCTCACTGACACTTAGAAAATTAGGACTGATAACTAATTATGAACATACAATATTGTTATATTCATTTAGTGAAACTGGAAATGTACAAGATATTTTTGATTATGAGTTCAGAAACAATGAAGTTTCCTTGCACTGAATGTTTATACACAAACTGAATTAAGAGATCTATTATCGCCTTTGTAATGTCCTACAGGGGATTGCCTCTTAGTAAGTTCTACTGCACCTACTATTGATAGAATATCTAATTGAGATTTTAGATTACACTTTGTTCTATAGAAATAAAAAACTGGTAAGTTAACAATGACTAAAAACATCCATTCAAAATGATTTGTCAGTGTTAAGACAAGAAAGTATCATTTTAGCTTAGACTGCTTTATATATAACACAGGATATAAATATTTTGTCTGATAATGGCTGCATTATATCTGGAAAACAGAGACTATTCTTCACATAAATACCTCATTTTTATATTGAAAAAAAGTTGTGTAAAGAGATTAGTTGTGTTACCCTTGATGTTGTTGTTCTGAATTCCTCTCAACTCCCTGCTCATTCCACACCTCTTACTACTGGCTTAATTAATTCTCTGTGATCATCAATTCTTTTTTCCATGTGAAATTATATGTAAGGCTTCAACCTAAATATCCTGTTAATAATGGTGTTTTAACTTAGTAGATGACTGTTTTAGTCTGTGGGTATGCTTATATTATTAAAATACAACAAAGAAATCCAAAGAAAAGGATTGTGCAGGGAAGTTTTATGTGTTTTCTCACTTAAACATGTGAAATTTAATATATAACATGCTTTTTGCAAATATAATGATTTTATTTCCTTTTCAAGTGATAATTTTGTCCAGAAGTAGATCACAAAAGGGCTGTCAAAAGATCTATTGTTTTATTCACTTTGGCCCTGCTGAGATTTTACATAGTTCCGTATTTTGTGGACTTTTAAATTTTTTATCTTCTACTTTGTGTGATCCTTATGTGTTTGACTTCAAATGGAATAGAGGTACCATGTCCTGGAGCATAGTTAATCTGCAGGTTCATATGCTGATTTACAAAGCCCTTATAATTTCTCATTATTTGCTACATTTTCCCAAACATACTCCCTACTGTCTTTGCATTGCTCTGGTACTGAGCACTGTAGGAAGAGTTGTCTTTCTTGTCCCTTTGCACTATATGTGGGACAAAATGCATCCCCTAAGAGGTACATTGATAAATACAGTATCAACATTTTTAATGTTTTGGAGCTCTTCAGGTGAAACTTACTGTGGGTGTTTCATAAACCTTGCTGTAAGTGCTCTGTAATAGCTCCACTTTGATAACTGCCTCCCTTTTCTCTCCCTGAAATTAAAGAGTGAATTAAATTTCGCTGACCTAAACATTTGTGATACTGATTGCTTTCATTGTGATCTCTTCTGCAAATTTCAAATTTGCAATTGGTTTTATAAAACTAGGGAAAGCAACTCCACTGAGAACCATGTAGCATATGCATGGTGCCAGAAACCTGACAGATGATGATGCTTGACTTTGATATTTGTCAGGTGACATGAAGTAGTACTGGAAAAACCATAAATATGGGAAGAGCATATGAGACTATCATTTACCCCAGATTTTTTTTTTAAACAAATCGACTTTAAAATGAAATATGGAAATTATTTGAAATAGCATCTGCTAGTAATACCAGTTATCAGAGATGAGTGAGTTTTGCTTGACATAGTACATGCATGAGACACGTGCTTACAGACAGGCCTCTCTCTCAGTTATGAGATTCAAAATTTACTAAAATTTATTTTCAGTCTGCATCAATATTTTATCAGCACCCAGATTAATTCAGTATTTTGTTACTTCCTAGCACAGCAAATAAGTTACAGTACTGGAAATATTTACAAAGTGTAGGAATTGCAGTCTGTTGAAAGTGAAGATGAATTGAATTTCTAAGTCAGTTTGGCCTTTTAATTCGATTTTTTGTGATCCCTTTTAAATGCTAATGGAGAGCTTCATCCAAACTTAAGAAAAGCAAAATAAAGCTTTTATTTCACTATTTTTCTGGACCTTTTATTGTGGTTTTGTCCTTTATTGTATTGTATTTTGCAAGTCTGGCAGGTCAGCAAGGACCTGATGTGCTTGTATATTTATATGTTTTGTCTGATATCCAAGATGACAACTGAATGAAAGGAAAAAACAGAATGGGATAAGCAACATTTCTGCCACCCACAGAAAGGCAATTTATAGGCACTTTTCCTGTTTAGTGGTGAAAAGGGAATTGTCAGACAACATCACTTCCTACCAGCATCATTCAGCTGAAGCAAGAAGGTGAAGAGTCATCCTGGTACTGTTTATCAGGCTTGCTTGAATACTTAGATGCAGTCACAATAGGAAATTTGGAAATGCTTTCTTTCATAAATTGCCTAAGACAGTGCAGCTTTCATTAACCAAGTTGAATCAGAATCAACTAATCTGTTTATTTGGGTTAGACATTTGATTTTTTTTCCCAAAACATCTAAAAACAACCTAGGAATAATTCTTGAATTTTGTCTCATATCCAAGAAGATTGTGTGCTCTGTTAATCATCCTTGCTTTATGTTGAAGTAAACAAAAACATAAAGAGGTTGAAGCCAGATTTTCAAAAACACAAATTTAATTCTGCGCAACCTTTCTTTTTTATTAGTATGATGAGATTGTTCATTCCTAGATTTTTTTTTCTTTTGTTTTAATTGTTTCAGTGTATTATAGCAGGCCTTGGGAAGCAACAGAGAAGAGATTGAGAGGGGCCACAGTAGACAATAGCATCTTTATGGTAAGAGAAGGCATTAGCTTTTTAAATGCTTTATTTAGAGCCAAACAGAGCTTTTTCCTGACTAAATCAGAGATTAGAAGTAAATTGTAAATACTAAGATGTTTGTACAAGAAGAATTTAGGGAAATGATGTGATTAGACAGTTGAGGGAGTAGTGGAAACTCTACAAGCAGCAGAGGTTATGACATGTCAATAGAGAATTTACATAGGTCAGGATCCCCATTTCAAGTCTGCTAAAAACTGTTTATTCACTTATTTATTTACTTGCATGTTTCTTTTTCTTGCAAGCACTTTTAATAACCAATGTTTGGTCTAAAAACTAAAAAGCTGTTTGGTCCCTGGGATGCCATTGGCATTTCTTCCAAATATTAGAATTACATTCCAATCTACCAATAAAATTTTGGTTGAAAAGTGAAAGAACTACAAAGGGAGTCATGTCCAAGAGGGAGAGATTCCTGTGTCTGCATCCTGAGATACACAGAAATGTTGAGCAATGATTCAGACAAGGGATCACATTCGTGTTAGGAGGACAGTCAGAGCTTAGATAGTCAGAAATGCTGGTTGTAAGACTGGCAGAAGAACTTCATCTGGAAAACCTTGCACAGAATTAAGCTGTTTAGTTCTCTCCCTGGGAGCACTTACTATTTTATTTTAATTCAACCACATTACACTGGTTATTCTATTTAAATCCAAAGTAGTTCACTAAAGTGTTAAATACGACTGCACTTAAACAATAGCAGAACTGATATTCAATTCTGCTATTGAATTGAATAGATGAATGGATGATTTTATTTTTTTTAAATTATTATTTCTTTGCTGTAATAATAATAGAGTGTCTTGCTAGCTTTTACCATAAGAGTCATGACACATTTGTCTCTCTGTTACTGGAACTGAAACTCTTGAGTTTAGGATATAACACCTAGAAAAATTTCTGAATTCCGTATCACATTGTAGGCATTAAACACATCTAGGGTTTTTTAGGTGATGTTTCCAAGCAACAGAAAATGGTGCTTTCCTAACTTTTTATTAGTTCTCTTCTATGTTGGAATATTTTTATTCTACATTTATTAAGTCAGTGTTCTATATCGGGAACTCTGAATTCTGGCATGATAGCTTACTAGTAGTAAATCTAAATGAAGTCAGAGGGGTTAGTTCAGAAAGAGTTTTAATTGTAAGAGTATCAGAACTGGACAATTCAGAACTGTATAATATCAGAACAGCCTGCTTGTATGCATTTCCAGCCTTTGTACTAATTGCTTGTATCTCCTAGAAAAGTGCAGAGGAAGCCAAGAATCTAAAATTCCTCTTACTTATTTGAAAAATTCTTATGATGGTGTCTATTAAGTTGTCAGGGAAAGCAGAGCAGGATGACAGCTGCATTTTCTTCTCAGGTGCTGACCCTCAGTTCAGAAAGTTGCTTCTACATTTTATTTTCAAGTTAGATGTGTCCTTGCAAGGAATAGAACATGGGAAAAGTAGGACTCTCCATCCTGATATCCATGAGAGCCAAATCAGCTAGAGGTTTTGAGTGAAAGGAAAAAGAGGAGACTATGTCACATGAGACTGAATGGGACACAGAGTGATCTAAACCCAGACTCATATCAGCACCATTTTATCCAGAGACCAGATCATTGTGTTTGTGTGCATGGGTGCAACATTGCACTACAAACATGGAATAAAAGCATAAGATCTCATCTATGACCATTTGCACTTCTTAATCAAGTAGATTTAACTATTCAAAACAGAGAAATATTAATGAAAACAATAGTTCAAATTACTGTTAGGGAATGAAAAAAAGATTGGAAGATAGATACAAGTAGAAGTGGAAGATAAACTAGTAATGCTGCTCTGTAAATGTGCCCGTTTATTTATTTATTTATTTTAGTAAAATCTGTTTCTGTGAAATGCAGAAATGTAGATTGCTCTGTTTCATTCTGCTCCTTCCCAATTGTGTACAGAGTTTGTACAATGACAGGGTGATGCTCAGAGTAGGTGGGATGTTAGCAAAGCTCCTGTCCTCAGCATTGGCAACAGAAATCCTGTTAAGTTAGGAGTGTTTAAATTTGCTCTGATACAGTTACAGCTGCCAAAATAAACATTACCTAGCTTTGGTTTTGTCACTTAGACAGACCCAATGAGTTTTGAAAACACTGGCAAGATTTGCCTAGTGAAGGTGCAAGGAAATTGAGGAGAGCAGCAGGAAAATAGTGCAAAGTACAGAAATCATAAATCTTGCTGCTGTGCATTAATCCAAATTTCTCTTAATTTCTTATAAGGCCAGCATGTCTAACTTGACTTATGCTTAAAGAACTTAGGTTCAAATAGTTAAATTATTTTTAAATGCACTGAATAGCAGAGATGAAAGAGATCAGGATGAGGCCTCTAAACCTCCCAAGCACACTTCAGGATTTGATTCTATGAACCTCATGCTGGCAACCTATCCAAATTGATACAATTCATCCATTTCTTCATAGCAATGTGAAGAAACCTTTCAGTCAGATTCTCAATATCATTCACCTTCCTAACTGAAGTGCAGATGTGTCTGAAGTGTTTAATGTATGTACATGCACCTGCCCAAGAAAATAAAACTTATTATTGGTGTCTTAGGGTGGTGAATTCACTCTGGTGCTGGTAATACTGGCTGGAATACGTGAAGCATCAACTCCTGCCATCTGCCAATCTCCTACACCTTCCCTTCCTCCTAAAACCAAACAAAGCCAATTCAGATGTGGGCTTTTTTGTTTAGCTCTTTTTTTCTCTTGATCACTAAAATTTTAGCGGCAGGGGTATTTCATAATCAGCTAAAATAAACTGTAATTTTTGTCCTCATACCTCATATTGATCTCTTGGACTATATTGAAAGCAGTTTTGAAACAAGAAGCTTCAATGACAATATCTGGATCTGAAAGGGAAGAGCTTTGGGTTTGGGCATAATTGAGCAGGAGAAGCAGGAGAGTAATTCGGGATTGTTTTGTCAGGGTTTTTTTATTCCTATGAGATTATTGGATGGAGGAGTTTTCTTGTGACTGAAGGCTTCCAGTTTGAATTACTTCTGTTTATATTTGGAGACTGTTAAGGTATGGAGTTATAGTCAATAAGCTTGTTTGGCACTGTAGTGGCAAAGTGGACTTTCTTTTTCCTTTCCCTTGATTAATTCTTTTCATGTGAATTCCATACTGCAAAAAATTATGAGCAGTCAACGCAGACTGTCATTAACTCAATGAATAGAAAGTTCTTTTTCTGAGACATAAGCATCCAGGTTCTCTGCTGTTTCTTGTCTAGTTTAACTAGAGTGCACCAGGCATGCAGGACGGCAACAACACAGTGGTGGGTGCTCATTATTCTGTTACTGTGCCATCTCCTAACACTGCAGCCTGTGTTAAGTGCTGTGAAAAAAAATAAATAAAAAAGAAATTATGCCAGCTTCAAGACTGGATAGAGCTTGACTTTTTGCTCTTTCTGATAACAGGTGGGAAAATGTGACAGCTTCTTCACAGGAGTTTTAATGATTTCACTGCAGTGGAAAAAAATAGTTTTCAACAGTCAATGGGGGTGTTTATTTAAAATATCCCGAACTGTCACTTATTCAGCCACATAGCAAGGTTGTTGAGGATGAATTGACAGAGCTGTGAATCAAGATTTCCTGCCCACATGCTTTTCTCTCTTGTCAGCCTTGTCAAATTTCTCTTGCTGAAATCAAGGAACATTCAGTTCCTTTAAAGGAGTGATCTATTCTTTGTGAGCACAGTTCTTTTTTTCTTCCTGCCTCATAAATATTTAAAAAGCATTAATCTTGTTTGTTACCTGACTGATAAGAACTGGGCAAAAAATCTGTCAATGCAATTTCATTACTGAAATTAGATCAGAGCTTTTTGAGCGTTGTTAGAGTTACTGGGTAGAATTTTAAAATATACCCAAATGACTTTGGAACAGATTCACCATTTCCACTCTTTAGTAGAACCATTATTAATTCATACATTACACAGAGTGGATGCTATTAAAATTTACACTTCTTTTGTGATATATTCCAATAGCAGTTATTTATGTTGCAGAGTGATGCATGGATTGTGACTCCAAGACATCATGTCCTAGTTTGGGTTATTGTCATACTCTGAGGCAATGGAGTACAGATTTTTGTCATCTTTACTTAATCCTGTAAATAAAATGCTTAACATGAATGTAATTACAAAAGAGAGCAGTATGTGGTCCATGCAATAATTTGTTTTGTCTATATTTGCTGCCATTATTGTGATGGATTTTTTTTTTTTTATTTTTTCCCTCAATGAGCTATTCATTTTTTGACAGTGAATACTATGTAATCAGATAATCTCAGGAGGAAAATGGAATCTGTTAAATAAAAAAGTTTATTTGGGCCTCTAGGAATTAGGAAATCAGGGGTTTTCAGTAACTCTCTTAGACTTTTAACACTGGTAGTTGATGATACTATTTTTTTGATATCTGTAATGGCTATTAAGAGGTCAGGGATGGTTTAAACCCTACTGACAAATCAATACTATACAGCTGCTCACACACCCATACCCACCCAGCAGGATGAAGGGGAGAGTCAGTTAAAAGGTAGTAGTGGGTTGAGGTAAGGTAAGTTTAATGATTGAAACAAATATGATAATAATTATAATAACAATAACATTAATTATAAAAGCAACAACAGTAATAGAAAGGAAATAAAAGAAAGAATGAAAGAAATAAAGCTCAAGGGAAACAAGGGCTGAACAATACTATTGCTCACCATCCACTGGTGCCCAGCCTGTCCATGTTTATACATGCCCCCAGTTTATACCCTCTTTTCCAGATTCCTCTGTTTTGTCCGTTTCAGATTTTTACCCTGATACCTTCTTATGAGTGTCTCTTTTCTCTTATATTTTTCAGGCACAAGAATCTAAGAAACAGGAGTAATGTCCCTTTAATTAATTAAAAGCTTGTAACTTTTTTTCTTAACTCTTCCCACATCCTCTGTATCATGTTTTCTAAAATGGATATTACTTCAGACTTCTCTATTTCACAGGGTATCCCCATTATTTCCAGTTCCAGGATTGTAGGATGTGCCAGACTGGCAGAGAGGGGATGAGAGCTTCAGGAACAGAAAGGCAGAGAGGGCAAAACAGCTGAGATCAGTGGAAGTAGCCTATGGGAGAAATGAGGAAACAATGAATTTTACATCCTCACAGAAACTGTCAGTGGTCATCTTGGAGTGCACTAACTCCTTCACCCTCAAACCATGAGGATTTAAACTACAAATTTATAGAAGAATAAGTAGGGACTGGAATAGTTGTATGTAAATATTTCAAGTTTTGCTGAAAGAATCAGATAAAAAGATGGCCAGAATGGAAAAAAGAGTGTGAATGTAGTGAAAGGACAGTTGGAAAGAAATATTCCCTCTTGAGAATGTTTGTGGAGTCCCTTAAAAATAAAAAATGGATCAGAGAGAAAACAGTGTTGGAGCCATTCCCAAATGTTTACATATATTCATGAATCCTCCTAGACTTAAAAGAGATTTTCTCTGTGAAGACTACAGCATTGAATTAGTTAGGTCATCCAGAAGTGAGAGGCTAAAATTCCCCTTACACATGTGCTTTTCTCTGTTCCAATAAGACAACTTGCAGTTTCTAATCTTAAGAATTAAGAGTTTATCAGTCTTTATGAGCTTGAAGTCTACATATGTAAATTTTTGATTTTTTTTTTTAATCATGAGCTGTGCTGAACTGTTTCATTTCATTTTTCAGAATCCCCCATCTCTCCTGGAAAAATAAGATATTGAAACTGAAGTGCAATTGCTCTCTGTTCTATGTAGTCTGATAAATTACACAACAGCATGCAAGAGTGACATTCCCAGTCTATTGCATTTGATTTAATACTTCTAAACCTTGTTATTATAAGTTTGGCTAGGAAAAAAAATTGGATCTACAGATGTGCATCTCTACAGCTTGAAAAGTATGGCTTCCTTCCAGCATGGTCATTTTTCTTCTGCCTGGAAGAAAAACTGAAGGGGATAAACTTAAACGGTTGCATTGCAGCAGGAGTCAGGTACTGGCTGCCAGAGCAATGGTTTAGGCCAGCAGTGATCCACTGCAGCCATAGAAGGCATCTGTAATTTGGTCTGGGAAACCAAAACAGACAATACAGGTATGCAAGGAACTATCCCTTAGTGGTTGAGGCTGCTGTCTCTCTTAAAATATTGCAGAGCCAATCCTTTTGCAGCCTATTGTAGTGGGGATAGTCAATTGTCAAGCCTTGTCCTTTATCTGCTCATGAGCAAGGCATGTTTTTGTATAACATGACCTTTGGAAATAATCTCTGCTTTTGTGTCTAACAGTGCTATTTTTTGCCAGCTTCTGACAAAAGTACAACTTTCCAAGTGTAGGCTGCTAGATAAATCTGAAGGAAATTATAAATATGAGCTTCCAAAATAAACATGTATTTCACTTTTTAGCTTTGAAAATCACACTTATCAGACACACACTTATGATCTCTGCCTGCCTGCCTTCACATTTCTTCTACTCCTTTGTCTACAGGCCCTGAAAATAATTGCTGATAAGAAATGATATTCAGGACAGATAGAAATGTTAATGATTATGTCTGCACTACACCTGAGATCATGTAATAACCCATGTCTTACAAGGGCTAATTATATAATTAGGCTGCGATACGGATGAAGTACAGCAATCATAAAGCCCAAGCTGAAGGAAAGAATTTTGATATATACATTTTTGATAGAAATTATTCTCTTAGCTGCTGTTCCAGCACTTAAATTTGTGAAGAAGTAGAAATGCAAGATACTTTTTCAATGCCAGTTCAGACAATAAATATGTTTTTTAATGTTTTATCCTACCTACTCTCCTAAATTGTCTATTTTTAGATTTCCTTTATATATTTACAGTAATTGACCCAAACAGGACCCAGATTTTATGTCACAAAGCCAAAAAAATATTCATAATTCTGAATGAAAAATCTGGTTTTCTCACACATAATTATTCCACTGAATAACACATACAACAGCCAAGAATTTGGTGAAATAGTTTCTTAGATTTCTAGAACTTTTAAACTTCTGACTGCTAATACCTATGGAAATGAAAAAATGCATTATATCCACTTTTTTTTTTCATTTTTTTCATGTTTCGCCTTCAATTTTTTTTGCCAGAGACAGGGTATTGGTCTATATCTACATTGGTCTACATGGAACCATAATAGCCTTTTTTTTTTACTCCATTCTTTAGCTGTACAGGTCTTGCAAATATTGGTATCAGGCATCCAATGTTCTTAAACGTTTTTCATTTTGCATAATAGAAATAGCATTTAACATCACAAATTTTAGGAAAAATATGCTTACTAATATCTCCCAGAGAAATAGAATAGGTAATGTTTAATTTTTTAGATAATATTGATGGATGATAGAGTCTGAACCTGGTAGAGTATTTTGACAACCTCATGATGGTCTTTTTGTTTTTATTTTTTTAAGTGTAAAGTAGGCCTAGTACTGTTTCATTCATGGATGTCAACCCTGCAAGGCTTGGTAAGGCAAAAGAGGTAAAGTACAACTACATATGTACATGATCATGAGAAACATATGCATGTAGTGGCAGTGACATTTTAAGTTCTTTAGGATTAAGGTTGCTCCATTCTGGAATTATAATTTCCTGTCTAAAAGCTCTACTGCACTTAAAGTTTATGTAGATCCTGTAGAAGAGATTTTAATCACTTTTCTTGATACTTCATTTCTTCTAGAGTCTGTGCCTGCTGCTAGAACCTTTTTAAGTCTAAATATTGTATTAAAGTGAACTTGGGCTTTTGAATTCAATGGGAACTTTACACAGGAGTAGTCACTGGATTCTCAGCAGATATTTCAGTGACTTTACCTAAGGAAAACAGTAAGAAAATTGCAGGAATCCTCTTCCATTCTGATCTCTTAGTGTGGATTTCCTCATACTCTGAAATCTCTGCCAGTTAGTATCTGCATCAGAGATTACCGTGAAAAAGGTCTGAATGCTTCCTCATGGGGTTTCTGTTTATCATTTTTTGAAAAGGTAACATGAACTTTTCATAGTTTGGTTTTTTTATTGTATTTGAAATGGTTACTGTAAAATCATCACTTTTAGCCACAAGGCTAGAATAATTTTTTATTTAAGGTTCTTAAGCTCTATAATAATACTGCCTCTATGGCAAATAATTAAGTAAAAGCTTTTATATAAGGGCTTCGTATTTGCCTTGGGAAAACTGTCCTGAAAATAGGGTTAGCATTTCAGAACTGCAGGCATCTGATGCTCTACAGATACCAGTGAATAACAAAATTAATCCAATAATATGCAGTTCCTTTAAAAGAGAAGAAGTAATAGGTCTTACTTGCTGAATTAATTGATTTTACATGTAAATGTAATCTTTTTCTAAAGACAGATTTGTTCCCAAGAATACCATTTGAAGTAATGAACTTGCCTAAATCTGATGGTGTTTCTACCTCATGTTTGAAAGCTTGGAAGATGAAAGAGAAATTTACAATCATTTTGCAGTTGAGTTTAAATAATTAATTTGCCTGCTTACTCTTCAAAGCATACTAATAAAGTGAAATCTGTTTCATGCTGAAGATTTCACAGTCAAATATAGTAAATGTGGCTGGAAAATATAATCTATTGAGTTAAGTTTTGATTATCCCATTCAGAGTTGTTGCCAATGGTGTGGAGACTGAGTTGCTGCAGAATTTTCCGAAGTGTAAAATGCATTTCTATTGTTTGGCCATTTGCTGTGCAGAGAGATCTAAGGCATAATATCCTTGATGTGAAGAGGAGGTGTGAGTGAAGGACTTTGGACCATGTATATCTCAAAGGTTAGGAACAATGCAATCTTGTCTGTCCACAGGGATTGCATAATGGATATCATATTGGAATCCATAATAGAACTTGCATGATCTTCATGAGTGATAAGGTTATCTTCCATTAAGCAAAAATTTTTAATTTTTACATGAGAAGAAATATTTTCCTAGAAAGTAAAGCAATACAGGATAAATACCCTAAATTCAAACAAAAATTCTACTCTGTTTAATGCTATGGGGATTTGTTGTTGTTGTTGTTGTTTATGGTTGGTTTTTTAAATAAAGAAACTTTTTTTTTAAGGAGGTTTAGTTTGTCTTCTGAAAGAGGCATTGAAGAGCTAGCACACTTGTAGATGTAACTAGTCTAGCTAGAGATGTGCCAAAAAATGCAATATACAGGTGCTAATATTAGGCTTTCATGAATTGGATACATAAGAATAAAAGATGTTCAATGATGTATCATCAAAGATTCAATTTTAAACAGTTGAACATGAAATTTCCTCCCATTTTGATGGAAGTCACTTGAATTATTTTAGTCAGAACATGGGTGAAAATGTTGATACCATTTAATAACTTCCTAGCCTTGAGGAAAACATAGTGGGAGTGTGATAATGAAAATGTTAAGTCTGATTTATTCAGAAGTGACACTGTGATTGGCAAGATGAATGACTAGTTGCTTTGCTAGATGAGGGTTTTCTTATGAAAAGCTCCTTAAGGTGGCAAGTTGGTGTCTGTCATATACAAGGACACTTTCATATTTTGTATACTCTTTATCATTACATTAGCAGAAAATGATGATACTGAGCAGGAGACAGTTTGTTAGGAAAAAAATGTAGAGCAAGAAGAGTTGATTTTCTGCAGAAATATATATATACCACCATTGTTTCAGATGCTTGGGATGAAATAAGTGAGAAAATTTATAGAAAATAGAAAGGAACAGACAAGATTTCAAAGGATGTATCAGTATGTAAGAATGTATTCATCAAATGTGAAAATACCTTAGAGCCCCTAATATATTTTACTCCCTAAAGCTAAAGGTGATTGAGATCACCTTTTGAATGAATAATTCTATTTGTTAATGTGTGGATTTGCAAATTTACTGGATTATGAGTTTCAGTGAGAACAAATAGCTTTTGCAAGTCCTCAGTTGTTCCCTTGGGAAACTAATGAAGGTATTACCAGTGCATGCCAACTGTAATCAGTTTGATATTGTGTAATTATAGCGGATATAGACAACCACACTTTATTATTTGAGATATTGTAGTAGATACTCGGTAAAAACTGTGGTAGTAAAACTGTGTACCAATGGTTTTAATGCCTTCCAGAGGATGACGTTAGAACTGTAAAAACTGTTTCCAGCTGAAACACTTCAGTTTGCACTACAATATAACTGTAATTCCCCAATATGCTTGTTGTTTGCTGTGGCTGTCTCTAAGCTCACCAATTCTTCAGAGAGTTGAAAGCTAAAGTTCACAGTACTCATTAGAGGTTTTAGTGAGTATTACACTCTAGGTGATATTGATTCTAAATTCATAATGTAAAAATATGGTAGAAACATTTTGTGCTCATAATGAGTATGACTGGGATAAAGCTTTTGCTTTTTACCAATTTTATTTTCCTTGTAGTATTGGAATAAATGATGACATTTCAAAATATTTTTAGAAACATTCTTAACACATTATTTTAGTGTTATTAATGACTTCCATTCTTTAATTGGAGATGTGAGCTGCTGCAATTCCACAGCATGAACACTTTCCTTATTAGAACATTAAGCAAATCTTCTGCACCGCTGAGGTTTAGAAATAACAGCAGCTCTTCATGTTTGTGTAGGGAAACTTTGCAAGACTGTGGATGGCAGTATCTTATCTCTCTGGAATAATTCTCAATTACTTCCAAGATAGGCTTCCTTTCTTAATTACTTGTTAGAATATTTAGGAGTTCTAAGATTTTTCAAGGTATGAAATAAAATCAGTTTTCTTTTTCCTCAGAATGCTTTTTTCTTCTTGATGTATGGTGTCTAAACATTTAAACTCTAAGTTTGTAAAATGACTTTAAAAGAAAGGAATGTTTCATTAAGTCCATATTTTAAATTAACTTCTAATTGTTAGATGGAAGAGTATTTTGTTATAGTTGTATTTAAAATTAAGTTTTGAAGTTGGAATTATTCAATTTTGTGGAAATAACATAGGATATATTAAGTTGGATACTCAACTATGGATAATTGTGGAACTATCATCTTTGATAGGAAGCAATCGTTAGTCTTTTCTTGGTTATAATAATTTAAGCCTACATTTCCAGTAATTACCCCTGAATTGTGAAAATACTTGATCATGTACAGATCAGTAAAATTAGTAACTTAAATTAGTGGCCTAAACAATAAAAGAAATTCCAGCTTTTCTAAGTGACAGGTTTCATCTATGGATGTACTGCTAGAGTTTTTTAAAATCATCTCTACATGATTTTAAATCTAGGAGATATGTGCTTATCTCTGCAATAGAGCTAAACAAATATTCAGCTATTTTCTCAAATTAATTTCTTTTTGTGGTGTGTTTAGCCTTAAGCTTTCGCGTAATATTGGAAGTTAAAATCAATTTGTTTTCCTAAACAAGTTTTGGGATGAAATTTTCTGCTAAAAGGTCTTAGATCAGCACAGAGTCCCATTATCAAAATGTCTGCATGTAGATGTGTTTCAGGGTTTAAACCTTTTCAAATGTTGGTATCAAAGGAAAAATAAAAAACAACATCATTCAATACATTAAAGAGAGAAATAAGAATGTGCTGACTCATGCACTTCTCCATCACATAATATATATTTGAAATGTGAATAAATTACGCCATTTTTTGGAATAAATCAAGGCCAAAGATTTTGAAAGATGTAGAAAATTGGCTTGAAAAGGGAAATTGGGAAGGCATCAGAAGGAACTGTTAAAAATTACAGCCAACTTCTGGGCAGTTGATTCTGCATTAACAGCACTGTGCTCTGGGGAAAAGTGAACCAAGTTTTCAGCCTGATTCTAATTGTCCCTGATGAGAGTGTGCCTGATGTAGGGATTGGAGTGAGTGCAGAGGCACAGCATGCACTGCTCCCTCAGCCAGGCAGCATGTGTGCTGTGTGCTGTACCTGAGTGATTGTCCGTGGTAGGAGTGCCCAGTCTGCTGCTGATGGCAGGGCAGTGACAGATGGACGCACTACCTGATCAAAGAGTACGTTCTTCACTCATGAGGAGTGAGTGTAAAATGCAGTGTGACTGTCAGTGTCTCAGATTGCCAAGCAAAAGGAGTCAATGTACAACACTCCTGCAATCCCTACAGTGCTCTGTGCTCAGTCACTGCAATGGCTAATGTATGCTGATGTCTCAGTCAGCCTAACTAGAAAGCATCTTGTTGTTCATGGTGTTCAGTAGGGGCTGTTACCCCTATAATTTGCTAGTCTTGGGTTAGGTTGAATAGGCTGCTCTTCTGATACATGCATTTGATTTTAATTATATTTAACCATTCCAACTGCTGTAGAGTGATATTGTAATAAGTTAGTCAAGACTCCATCATCTTCATGCAGGAAAAGCCTATTCTTTATTATCACAACTCATTTAATGCAGTTTTGCAGACCTCATGCACAACTTTAATTGGTTAATAGCTTTCTTGCCAATTACTCTATTGGTTAGTAAATTTTATTCTACTTGTCCATCAAATCTCTCTATTCTTGGATTGTTTACATATTTTCTTTACTGATCCTCATGGGATAAATCCCTTGTTATTGCAGGTGCATTTGGTTTTTAATCTAGGAATAGGTTGTTGTACTAACGAGTTTTCATATTAAGATTGTTGTCGCATGGGTACTTGCAAATTTCTTAGAAAAGGCTAACTTTGGCAATTTAGCAGGGCAAGCCTGACTTTATGAGGCCTTTCTTTTATAATTGTTTTACCTGTCACAATGCAGTTTGTGATAGCATGGCTGAAGACTAAATTGTGCCATTCTGTTTCATGCCAACTATATAACAATTTCTATTCAGTAGGAGTTCAAGTTGTGTTATCTTAATAGCGAGAAGCTCACTTGCAATGTAACATGGAATCAGGATATTCTAAGTTGGATCTGAGAGATTAGTTCAAATGTTTTCTCTGAGTAAGTTCACAATAAGAAGTCATTAGAGAAGACAAAAAGGGGAAAACAAAATCAGACAAATTGTCTGAATTTCTGAAAGCATAACTCTTGAGAAGCTCTTTTGATCACAATTACCCAAAAGGGTTTGGTAAGATGTGACATGACAACTCATTATTGAAAGAACATACCTTTAAATACATAAATAAATACTGGAGTGAGCAAGAAGCATCAGTGAAGGAAAGTGTTTACTGAAAAAAAAGAATAATATATAACTTGTAAATAATATATTTAACTTCTTTTTTCAGGATAAAGCACATGCACACTTCCATTGAATTCAAGTTTGTATTATGCAACATGCATGGGAGAACAGAGAATACATGAAAAAGTTTCTGAAATTAAACATACATGCCTAATATTATGGGATTATGCTTCTGCAATTTGACAAGCAAGCTGGGTTAAAACTAATCTCTCTGGTGACCAGCAAAAAAAAAGAAAAAAAAAAAGAGAGGAATTAATTGACTAAGATTCTAGCTGAATAGAATATTCTGCTTAGCAAAATATTGTGCAAAAGGGAAATTAAATGTAGACACTGAAGAAGTTATTTTTCATTAGAGATGCTGCGAAGATCTTTGACCTCATGCTGATCATTACTGCTTGTACAAAGCACTACCAATCACCTGGGATCCGAAAGGCTGCATTTGTGTGAACCTGTTCTATCAAGTCTTGGCTTTCCATGATCTAGCCTGCTGTGACTGTGTTTCCTGCTGTTTTCGTTTCTCAACTGACAGATATGTTACTGCTGTAGAAACTCTGCATGATGATTTAGATATGGCCTTTATCTTTTTTCAACATCTCTGGATTTAGTTGAAAAAGGAAAAGGAGAGCTATCTAGTATATTTTAAGCAGTAAATCTTTAGTTTTCAGCACATTTAGAACTGTGGGATTTTGTTTGAAAATTAAATGTAGTTTAAAAGGTACTGTTCAATTTCCGGACGCCTGAAGTTGCCATTTACTATTTAAAAAAAAGTACTCTTGAGACATTACTTTAGAAGAGAATGTTAAAAAGTAGCTTTTGGTATGAACATGCTTAGATATTGTTGAAGAAAGTTTTATCTCTTAAGCCATTTTTGTAGTCACTGATGAAATTAATGAATGTATTAATGGAGTAAAAAAAGGTAATATCATATGCATAGCATAAAAATAGCTAAGGAGTTAAAATATTAATAAAACTGGGGTAGTCAAAATTAATCAATAAAGTATCTTTTTATATCTGAAGATTTACACTAATACTTGTTTTTTCTGCTGTTAAGAAAAAATAAAACTAATTTCACTTGTTTATTGCACTTGTAAAGTAAAAATCTTTAGAAATATGTTATTCATAAGGTAGCAGGGTGTCTTTTGGCATTTTACTTTACTTTTTTTTTTTTTTAACTCACAATTACTAGGAAAGTTTAAAAAAAAAGTTGAACATGAATGAAAAAAAGCCCTCAACTTTTTTTGCATAAGGGGATTTTTATTTGGATTACTCCTTTTCATCCATGGTACAGTGAAGTCCATTATTTCCTTTCTACATAGTTTTGTGTTTCAGAAAATCAAAATTTCAGTCCACTTAAAACAGGCCAGCATGATTATAAATAATAATTTGTGATAGCCATTCACTGATCTTAATTTGTGGTAATAAAAAAATGAGAACTTTTTAAACACAGCTAGTGTTTTTTTTACTCCGAACTGTGGCTTCATCCCATTGTAGAAGATGCTTCTATTGTTCTTGTACATGAAAGGTGGTTGGTGCTATCTACTGCTTCTTCACAAGATACTTTTTTCTTTATTTTTCTCTTAATTACCTTATCAGTCATTATTAGACATAGTAAGAAATGGGACAACTCTTCTGCTTTATTTACTTAAATACAGTTAGCTGCTGAAAAAAGATGTGCTTACTATGTAGTTATTTGGGATGGGAAATCCATTTCAGCCAAGATTCAGAGAATCTGCTTTGTTAAGCAGCTCTTGATTGATACCTCTTTAGCCATATTGCACTGCTGTTGTCACTTCCTGGCTGAGGTATTAGGATTTCCAAGGGTTTATTGTGTGCTACTTAGCACTGTGCTGAGCTGTGCAGTGTGCGCCGTGTCCTACGTCTTTCTTTATCCTGGGACATGTCAAGCTTTGCAAAATGTGTTTGAGGCTGGAGAGGAAATTTTGTAGCAGGACCCTGTCAGAGACAGCAGTTCTTTATAAAACGGCACAAGGAGCACAAAAGTCTATTTCTTAAGCTGCTGACTTCGGGTTACCAAATGGAGACAAAGTGGTCACACAGTTAATTTGTAAGGGGAAATATGTATAGGAACACAAAGAGTAATAACATGAATAGTCCTTGCTTCATGTGTCTCCTTTGTTCTGAGGGTCGATTAGAAGCTTTGATTGACGTCTTCTTAAACACACTGTTGAAGTGTGAAGACGCTGGCATGCTGTGTGACTGAATGCTCCATTTAAAACAAAGCACGGGTAGTTAACCTGCCATTGCAGCAATGGTGCAGGTGCTGAGAAAAATGAGTAAAATCAAAGCTAAAGCCACTGGTAAAGAAAGTTCACATTTCTCGGTCCTATTCTGTAACCGCAGAGTCAGAGTCAATTACACATGCTTACCTGTCCACACTCTCACTGCAGTGTTTACAGTCTGCTAGGGTGACTTTGAGGATAGAAGGAAGAAGTAGGATGAAGGACAGAAACAACTGATTGTTCTCCTCAAAGCTGAGTTCAGTACTAAGAATGTGTATCCAAAGTGATGGCTGGGAAGAATACGTAATCACAGCTGTGAGATATCTGACTGGTACATTTCAGTGTTTAGGGCTGGTGGCTGATTGACTTGAAGCTGGTTTTACTTAACTTGGATTTAAAATTTTGGCCTTAACTGATGCTGACCTTATGTGCATGGTTTCTTTTCTTTGTAGTACTGCTTAATTGCTGCTTTTGAATTGATTCCCTGATTTCAAAACAGGAATACATATAAAAAAATAATACTTGTTAGGTTTACTTCCTATTACATAGGATGGCATATGTTTTCTCAATATAATACTAGTTCTGTTCAATTTTGAGCTTCTGTCTAACTATGCTTAAAATCTGATCCTTTGCTCAATCTCTTTCATTTTATTGAAAACAACACTGATATCCATAATTTTATACTGTTACACAATATTTAGAGAGGTTTTATTTTGGCAGTTTTTGGTTGTGTGTAACCTTCATTTTCATGCCCATATTTTTTATGTGTTGGCAATCCCTCTGTGTCCTTATGCAGACCCTTTAATCACCCATCTGTAAAAAAATCCCACACTGAGGGTTCCCTTCAACTTTTCTTTTCTTTTAAATTGTGCTTATATAAGAACTTGTACTTAATGACCAACTCTCTACAAGTGGCTTCAGTGAATACAGAGAAATGAGATTGTCTGGAGCGATAGGCTTAGATTTAAGGTTGATGGTACTCCTTATGTATTTGGGCCTTTTTTTGACCAGCACTTGAGAATCTGATTGGTGTCATATAAAACTTTATGTTTAATTTCTTTTCACTGTCTGTCTTCCTCATAGCTGGAAGAGTTTGATTAGTTAACTTTTAGTTCAGTGTTTCTTCAATCCAGAAGTTGGTCTCAGTTATAAAGTTTAATTTAATTTTGGTTTTAAAAAATTGTATTTCTTCTTAAGAATTTATGAAGGGAAAGTTTGACAAAAGACGCTGGCCCACCACTAAATCACTCCTTCCATTCTGCACAAATACATACTTCTCTAACTACTTCTCACTGGGGTATTAATAGCCATTTATTGTTTTCAGTTTTAGAAAAGGATTTTGTCTGCAGATGCTGATTTGTAAAGTTTTCACCTCTCTCACTCTACTCCCTTGGTTTCCCACTTCCTTCTCCCCACTTTTAAATTTATTTTCTTTGTTCTTCCTGACTCCATTTATCTTTATGTGCTAGAACAAAAATACTGATTAAGACTGAGGGTTTGGTTTTAGTATCATTGCTTCAAGTTAAGAGGTTTTTAAAAGGTTTTTAAAATGGTCTTTTTGAGATATGGGAAAGATTTGATCTATATTATCATGCTGGTCACTCTCAGTTTAGCTTTCTTTAGAGGTCAGAAAATGCATATGGTGCCAATCCACATTACACTTTTTAGGCAAGGAATATTTTTTTCCTTTATTTTCTTGTTTCATATTAATAACTTTGAGCTCCAACCTTTGCCTTAGGAAATGGGCTGCTGGCTTTGGACATATGTACATTATTTAACACACTAATGCTGTACTTAGTACTCATGAATTTTTGGCTAGACCTTTTGCTCTCACAATGAGTGTGAAAGGTGATATTGGTTAATTCTGACAGATGAGGTCAGGAACATGAGTAATATTACATCCTATGAAAGCAACTGAGAGCCTCCTCTAAGGTGATGAACTCCCTGGTCTAATTGAAGACTACATGGGCTCTGCATATTTGAGGACAGCAATCTGAAAGATTCCCTCATTTTATAAAGAAAAAGCATTCTAAAGAAGTTGGGAAATCTATTTTCTGTGATAGAATGAGGCACACTGAAAAACATGTTTGTCGTTAAATTATTTTATATACTGTGCTTTGGTGCTTTTATGGAGTTGCGTTTAAATACCAACAAAAAGATAATACCAACAAAAGCTGTATTAATTCTTGCTACTTTTTGAAAGTTTTGGGTTTTTTTTACTGGTAGTATTACTTAAGAAAAATGGTTTTAGAAATCAAGTATCTAAAACTAAATGATTTGAACTAATATTACAATCTGTTTTGATGAGTCTTATTTTAATGTAAATTTCCTAAATCCTTTTATCTGCTACTGTAATAAAAGCTTGCTATACCTGAGAAAGAAAACTACTAGTTTTCACCTCTCATTTTTGTTTCGTGCTCTCAGCTGTGTGTTAGTATTCAGAATCAACATTAATCATAAAGCATTTAAAGATTTTTCAAACAATCAAACCTATCATTTTACTGAAAGAAGACAGTGGGGCATTAAACTAGCATTGTAAAATAAAATGTATAATTGCTGTCATTGTTGCCCGCTTCAGAATTTCAAAAGATATCTTTGGTAATGGAACACAGTTTCTCAGTATTCTTGAAAATTGAAAGGCTAAATTTTGTTTTTCCCAAGAGATTGTAAAGAAAAAATGTCCAGTCCCTTGAGCTAGAAAAAATATATTTAGTCAGCAACATGACCCAACAATTGTAGAAAAGTGTGTGTGTTGGGGGGGGTTGGTTCATACTTCTGTAAAGCTAGATAACTGCCTGGGTAAACTTATGTGTTTAGATTTATAGCCTGTGCTTGGGTGTTTTGAATGGAGTTGGTTGCATTGGACACTTGTGAACATACAGAAACCTGCTTCATGAGTCAAGGGTGAAGGTCTAACGTCACAGAATTGGCTGAAGGACAAACATCTCTGCAGCATTTTGGGAGCACCCATCATATGTAGTGAATAAACCTGGTTGAATGAGGAGTGTAGTTTCATAAAATGTGAAAGTATAAGAAATAATGCATAGGAAGATTTCAGTAGCTACTATGTAGTTGAGCTTGGCGATTGCAAAGGTATTTTTTCCTTAGCACAGCTCTGATCAGAAGGCAGGCTGTGAATCAGAAATAAGTTACCTAGAACTGGCAAAACTATCCTTGAACAACTGTTCTTTAAATAGAGAAAAAGAGGTCATCCATAATGCCTTTGGAATAGTACATACTAATATGCATGACAGAAACAAACAAGATACCATTGTCAATTAAAAATGGTTTTGTCCCTAATTATTTATATTAATAAGGTGATAAACCAAGCTTTTAGGCTTTTTAAGAGAAACTGGATAAAATATTTCTCCTCGTTTCTCTTCAGTAGCATTCTTACTGGATTATTTCTGTGCGTATTTTCTAGAATTTTTTTGGTTACTTAGGTATTTTTATGCATCTGAATGTTGTAAGCCAATTATCTAGGGCATCTATACATACAAAAGCATGTGACATTCCTTGAGTGTTACTTGATATTGTTTGTGCTGGATCCAGTTCTTTTTAACAGCCTCTTCGATGACCTAGATGATGGGACACAGTGCATACACAGCTACACAAGACTGGGGAGGCGTGGTTGATACTCCAGTTTTTTGTGCTTGACTGGATGTAGAAATGATCCAACAGGAACCTGATGACATTCAACAATGGGAAATTCTAAGTCTTGCACCTGCAGAGGACTAACCCCATGCACATGCTGGGGGATCAATAGCTCGAAAGCAGCTTTGCACAAAACTCTAGCAAGTCCTGGTGGACACGCTGAACAGCAATGTGTCCTTGCAGCAAAATAGGCAAATGGTATTCATGGATGCAGTAGAAAGAGCACTGCCAGGAGGGCAAAGGTGGAGATTTTACTCTCTACTCTGCACTGACAATACTGCATCTGGAGTGATGTGCCCAGTACTGATCACTCACGGAGCCAGTTCAGAAAGGGCTGCTAAGGTGATTAAGAGCTGGAGTATATTTCAGATGAGTGAAGTCTGAGAGAGCCAAGATTGTTCACCCTGAATCTGGAGTAGGGATCTTGTTATTGTGTATAAATTCCTGATGGGAAGGTGCAGTGGTTTGAAATCAAAACCAGTGAGAGACTCCAAGTCAGAAATACAATTTAATAGGAAGAAAGAAAAAAAAGTAAAATAAAATAAATGCAATAATACAGAAGACCACTGACAGAGTCAGAATACAACCTGAGCAGGGTGGTGGGTGCAGTCCAGATGAGGTGGTCTTCCTGAAGCAGTGATTCTGTAGAAAGGTAGCTCTGGTCCTCTGGGAATCCAGTGGGTAAAGGCCCTTTGTATTGTCCAAATCCCAGATTATATCCAGGTGGGAATGCTTGGCTCCTCCCCCTGGGCAGAGCATCTCACAATGGGCTGATATCTTTCTATGGTCCTTGATGGCCCATTAAACAGAGATAGCTCTCAGAGGGAGTTACCTGTGAGTCATGGGCAAAGCGTTGATGGCCCATTAGCAGAAGACAGCCCAAAGGCAGGGGACCTGGGAAGAACACTGCCCCACCTGGTTTCAGCAGTTGATGGAGATGGTGATAGAATAAATACTTTGTGCACATCCTACACTGAAACCCGGGACAGAGGGTACAAAGAAGGCAGAGACAGGCTATTCTCAGTGAAAGGCCAAGAAAGCACAAACTAAAATGCAGGGAATTCTGTTTAAATAGAAGGAAAAAATGTTTTCATTTTATGGGCTCAAACATTGGCACAGAATGCTCAAGGAGGTTTGGGAGTCTTTAACCATGTAGGTCTTCAACATATGACTGGACACAACCCTGAGTAATTCATTTCAACTTATCCTGCTTTGAACAAGCAAAATATCTCCAGAGGTGCCTTACAGCCTCACCTGTTTCTCCGGTGCTGTGATTCAATGAGTATGTGTTATCTGATGTCTAAGAGCAAGGTCCCGGTAAAATTGCCAAAAAGGTGTTTGTTGAGTTGGCTTTTCCTCTACTGAAAAGCAGTCATAAAACCCTAGAAGATTTTTGGAGTTACATATAGAGGATATTTGGGAGGAGAAACAAAACCATGAACTTTGTTCCTCATGTTGCAATGGGAAGAATGATGGTACAAAAATCAGGAACATTCATATTATGTTTTAAACTAATAAATATCTTGATTAACGCCTTCTAACTCAACTTATCAAAATCCTGCTCACTGGAATCTCCAATTTCTAATGATAGAAAGTTGCTCTTCCAAATGAGATGGATTTTTAATTAAAATTGCTCTCATTCTTGAGTGGTATACTTTATCACAATATGACCTCATATTTCATAACTTTGAAACTGCCTAATTCTAATTTTTTTCCACTTTATAGGGAAAAAACTGAGCATCCAAGATAATGTGTGCTAAGAAGTTACTGACATGACGGATTTCAATATCTCTAAGTAATTAGCTAAGTTATGCTTGTCTCTTTCATTAAAGGCACCATTAGACAGCCAGATGCAAAAGATGACTGTGGCAAATGGTTTTACAGGTAATTCTTGATAATGTTAAATGTGGTTGTCATTTCAAATGATCACTATGCATCTTTTCTTAAATATCCATCCATCTACTTGAGCTGCCTGCTCAATAAATTGTATGTAGAAATCATTAGGATAATTTCATGGAAAGAATTCTCCTAGTTTAACTAGCTGCAGAATGTTTTCCATTTCTTTTTTTTTTTTTGTCTGTTTTTTCTTTTCCATTCTCTGCTGAGATTGGTGAAAAATCTATATTACAGATATTCCTCTCTTCTTTGTTCTTTATTACATTTCTCCCTATTTCAAGCTTCTTTTGGAGACAAAGTATACTACCAATGTGCTGAGTAGAATATTGTAAATCTGTGTGAAGGGTCATACATTGTCTTCCATTTCTGCTCATGCTTGCCTTTAGTTTTAGTGAAAGAAGTGCACCCAATGTTGATGGGGGCACTGATTCCTGTCATAGCACAAGGCTGAACTAAAGCACACTTTCCTTTCCTTTCCTTTCTGTACACACTTTGCCAAGTGAAAGTCCATATTATTTAGGGTTTTTTTCAAATCCTCTTGTTGCTATAAATTTTACTTTGTACAGAAGCTAGAGCAGGAGGACTAAATTAAGGATTTTTTCATCTTCACTTCTTGAAAAAAGTTGGTTGGTTACTTGTCTTTTTCAGTATTGCTATCATATGAGAAAGGTGATGTGCTGATAAAGAACACAGAATGCAGAATTATGGCTGCTACTGAGTGCTTCTTTCTGGCAGGGTGGAGTTAGAGGAGCAGATATTCCCAGCCTGAGAGGAAATTCACTGACAGTCACCCTCTAAGTTTAAAGTGCACATTGTTTGTGTGGTGAAAATGGCATCCCATGATGTCCCTAATTTGTCTCATACCTTCTGGAGTTAAGAAGCTTGTGAATAGTCTTGAGTAAGTCTCTCACTGTGCATTGTTCACACAGTGTATCTGCATCCTGTTTCTTTTGTCTGCACAACAGTAAAGACTCCACTCTCTATTTAACCCCTCTGTATTCAGTTTATAATATTGGGCTTTCTTCATTCTCTTTTGAGTAAAACTTGCTCGTTGGTAGTGGTGAGGGGGTTCAGTCCTGTAATTTCTATCTGTATTAAATACTGTGTCTCAGTCTTGTTATTTATCCTGTTTTTGAAGCTCAGGAATTGCAGCATGCTTTTAGTCCCATTCTTTGACATCAGAAAAAAGATCGCTCTCTCATGGATGTGACTGTCATCAGTGCTTAGAAATTTGCCTTTGTTTTCTTTCAGAACATACTATCTTTCTTCCTTTTTTTATTTATTGTCATCTCTCCTTTTGACAAGCTTTTTTCTTTTATTTAATGGTGTTTAAGCAGGTAAATAAGAGACTCTTTGAATAGCATATTTTATTAAAACAAAACGCCTAATTAATTTCTCCTGCAGTTATGTGCTCCAGTAATCCTTTAATGTGGGCTCCTTAAAAATTATGTTATTACAGATAGGAAGAACTGATGTAATCTAGAAAAGTCAGGTGCTTTTTGAAAGACTTTTTTTCCCTGTTTTTCAAAGGAATCAGTGTATTAATTGCCTACTGCACACCTTATGTATTTCTTTAACTTCATTATCTCAGAGCTTTTGTTAATGGGGGCCTTTTAAAACGGGAGCAATTAAGTTTAACTGGGTTGATTAAAGTAAATATTTGCCACAAATGTAAAATCATTATCAACTCATCTAATTTCCCTTATATGATCTTTTATAAAGCATTAAAACAAAAATAGGAACATTGCTTCTTTGTGTATATTCCCTGAAAACACAAAAGTTTTGAACTACATACTTGGAGAACAGGAAGTTAAGTGCAGTGCCTCACAGGCATATTCAAGTGGGGAAGATAGTTCCTAAATATCCTAAAATAAGGTAGATACCCTAAAGATATCCTAAAACATAAAGAAGAAGGAGAATAACAAAGATGAGTAACAGTGACAGTGACCATTTGATTCCCCTTGAGTGTACTGGAACTTTTAGGTGCTTTCAACACCACTCAGACACAGCATGGAAGTGTGCAGAGAGCCACTAGCTTTTGATTGAAAGCAAAAGGGACAGACAGAAGCTCGAGTTAACCAGAGAAAAGAGAGGCATTCAGGTCTGCAAATCCAGAGCAGATATAGGAGGAAAACAGAGTGGCGGAAAGGATAATTTAGGTATATGAACTATTTAAGTGAAGAAAGAATGGGGAAGAGCAAGCATTTAGGGATTAAAGCTCGTGATAAAGTAGCTGGGAATAAAGATAAGGGGCAGATGTTTGACAGCTGACTGGGAAAGTAGGTAGCTGAGGATGTGCAGATTGCCTTCTGAGGTGCCCTGCATGGTGTATTCAGTTAAATTAGGATTAGGAAGGCAAGGGCAGAATTGTGGTGAATGTGCAGAAGGGTTGTATCCGCTAAAGTTCACTTTCTTTCTGAGTTCTGAATGGACTGCAAAACTTCAGAGACTTATGATTCCTCTGTAGTTAAAGAACATTGATTGAGGAAGGCAGCCTTTGATTTTCTGATCCCTCTGCTGTATTTTCAGTACATTTTATAGTGCAAATAGTTATAGCCTCTTCGCCAGATTTTTGTCATAATACAATCGTTCCCTGTCACCATGTATATTTCAGTGAAAGTTTGGACACTTGAAAGGTCTTTAGGTTTATTGCATTTTCTTCTTTCTGACTTCTCCAAACTTCTCTTTGACAAGCTATATAATCAATAAATTTGCAGTGTACATAGTGTGAGTATTCCCACATAGTTACCTAAGGCAGATTTTTGGTTGGTCAGTTATTTTGTTTTCTTCTGCTGTTCTGAAAAATTAAAAATGACTCTTCCACAAAGTGAAATTACAGTCATTCTATGATAGAAGTAAGAGAGAGTTGTTGTCATAGAACTGCTGTCTTTCTTGAAAGTCACTATGTAGTGGACAAAATGGTGGATTCTGTATCTAATTATTGCCCTAAAGATTTCCTTATTGCCTTTGTACTCCTTTGCAACACTAGGTAGTTACTCAAGCCCTACTTCTTACAAATGTTTAATAAATATAATTTTCATTTTTCAGAGTAAGAACCAGAAATTTCTGTAGAAATGTCTGTCAGAAATGCTGAGCACTTATAACTGTGAAGCCAATGGGAATGCTATTTTGAATGGATGAAATACCATACAGCAATCACCTTCTAAAAAATCATTCACTAGAGTTATCAAGTTAGGTGTGAAAATTAATAGGATTTTTTCCTTAGTCTGTCTAGGCCTCAGTCAACTATTTGTAAAATGGAGTGATATCATCTTTCATTTTGCTGGCCATTTTAAAGATTGATTAAGTTTTGTGAAGCAGTCCTCTGTTCTGAGAAGTGCTATAGAAAGTTGTGCTGGTTCAAGACAAATAAACAGATTTAACAGGTTTGCTATAAGTTTTAACAGTTTTCAGCAAATATTGACTAGCTGATCATTAATAACCTTTCATTTATTACATGTATCAATGTTACAGGGATTCTGGAAGGGAGGGAGGACAAAGACAGTCAATTAGAAATTGCATAATTTATATTCACTAGTGGAGTGAATTCATGGTTGAGTAGAATACCCTAACAGTGATGGAGTTAACTTCTTATTACTTTACTGTACAATTTTATAGTCATATTCTTTTAACTTCCTTTTGGTTTTTTAAATGTAAACCTGTATTCAAAATGCAACTGTAAAAGAAAAAACTGGTTTTGAACAAGTTGTTGCTTTATTGAAGATGATGGGTAAATTTCCATCCCTTATCATTTCTTCCTCTATCTTTCCCCTCATCTGTGATGAATGAGATAATATATGACTAGTTTGAAAATCAACTTAGAAATGAAAAAACTTGTTCATTTATTTCTCCAATGAAACTTCACCTCTGGCTGCGCTCATGTGACCCTCAGGCTGGGGCAGCATTCTGAATGATCACAGAGTCTTTTCAGATTTACTAATGTTACTCATTATTGCATCTCCCAGAAATGTGCCTCAGTGACAGGTTGCCCTTCAGTAATGCTTCTGCCAAAACCACAGATGATATTGGTGTATATCTAGTCAGCTGCATTTGGCATCCTGGCATGTTACCTTTAGTGTGCTTTGAACAGTGGTTAAAAGTTCTTCTATTGGACTCGCTAGATTGCTGTGATTGACCGCCAGTGATAGTGTATAAAATGTTTTTTAGCTTATTAGACTTAGAAATTGTTTTAATCCAACTTGATTTTTTTTTCACCCAGAAACATGTTTCCCTTGTTTTTATAATGAAAGCAAAACCTGTCCAATTGATTTGGTTTCAAAGATGTTGCAATCAAATACTGCAATGAGCACTGGAATATGTATTCCTCTCTGGATGATTTGCATGGGGTGCCTAATGTGGTTTGTGGGCCTCACAAGTCATCTTCTTTTTTAAGGTACACGTCAAGGTGCATCCAAAGCATCCAAGCACTGGGCAACAGGCATTATGTGATTGAAGTCTACCATCTCACTAGAAAAATAATAGCCCTACAAGGTTGTCCTACATTTCATCTAAGAAATTAAGATTCTCTTGGATGTGCTTTCTTTAAGGGAAAAATGATCTCAAGTAAAATAGACTATGCACACAATATATTTTTTTTATCTCCCTTTTGTGAAATTTCTTTCAAATTCTCTGTCTCATTTTGTTTATTGACACTTAATATCATCTTAAATTGACTTGTGGACAATTGAATTTTATGTTCCCTTTCCTTGCCATTTTTTTAAAACTTTGTAAACAGTATAGCGTATTTTTTAGCCTCAGTCTTAAGTTATTTAATCATCCTAATATTATTAATAATATTGTTACTATTTAATAATGTTGGAGGAAAGTCTCTTGCGCTGTTAAATAATTTTTATTCAAAAAAGTCACGTAAGTATCATATAGATTATAGGAACTGATGATGAAAGCAAATAAAAATGGAAATAAAACATTTTCTGCTGATGTGGAACTTAGTTGTTATCTGTTCAGATTTCTATCTGCAGAAAATATTTGTTAACTTGCATCTCCAGCTTTATCTACCTGGCAAGCTGTGCTATCACTGTTGGAGGAACAGTGAGCTTCTAACATAATAACTTTCAGTGAGAAAATTGAAATAGGTTATAAAAATGTATTTTCTCTTACCTGATTGCTTAATAATGCTTTGAATTCCAAGGCTGAATGTGAGATGCTCTAGTTTGGCTGGTGTACCTCTATTCTGGGCATGTAGCAATTTCAGCCCATGTTTTTTCTGATGTTCATTGTTCAACAACGTGAGCTGATTGGCAACTTATTAGCTTTATGTAAAGGGGAACAGTAAAATTTCATCATTTTTCCTAAAAGTAAATCACAGACTGATATGTAGATAACATTGCTGCAGTTTTGAAACAGTACTTTATAATCAGATTCTTCATGGAATGCATCTGAACACTCAAGAAGTTGATAACTGCAGCTCAGTAGGTAATTACACATGGTGTGCAATCAACTGATCAACATGATACAAATTATACTCTTATGCTAGTTTTAATCCAACAAATTCTACTTTAATCAATGATATTATTATAATTTTACTTCAAGACTAATAAGAGCAGGACTTGACATTTTTCATAAGCAAAATACTGAGTCGCAAATTCAGAATTTACTTTTGGTGTTAATTGTGTCGTAATGATGTTCAGTACTGACGGTGGCTCTGCAGAGGTGTTCCCTTGCACAGAAGTAAAAGGTGATGACTGCTTAGTCCCATGCCTTTCTTCTCACGTGAATTTATAGCACTAATATGTCCTTCCTATGTTTATTCTTTCTGGCAATTCAGATTTGTGCTTTACCTTAAAATGCTAGACATAAACCTGTTGGATTGGGTCCAGAGGAGGGCCACAGAAATAATTAAAGAGCTGGAACATCTCTCTTTTGAGGAAAGGCTGAGGGGGTTGACATTTTTCAGCCTGCAGAGGAAAAGACTCTGAAAGGGGGATTATAAGGAAGATGGGAACAAACTTTTTTAACCAAGTCTGTAGCAATACGACATGGGATTATGGTTTTAAACTAAAAAAAGAGTAGCTTCAAATATAAAAGAAGAAATTTTTTATGATGAGAGTGTTGAGGCACTGGAACAGATTGTCCAGAGAGGTGGTAGATGTCCCATTGTTGGACATGTTCAGTCTAGGGGGTTGGAGAAAATGACCTCTAAAAATTCCTTGCAGCCCAAGCTATTCTACAATAATATTCTATAATTCTATTACCAGTCCCTGGGAAGTCCTTCCACTAGCAGCATTCTCAGAGTCATCCCAAGATTGTACCTAAGGATCATGTTTGCCAGCATTTTCCTAGGCGTCTGGAATAGTACTGAGATTTTTCTTGTGTTTGAGATGGCAGTTTTAGCTGTGTGTAGCCACATGCAAAATCTAACATAATTTGCCACCCTCGACTAAGGAAATGTTAAGACCCAAGTTCACCTTTGCAGATGGTCAGTCCCCTGTGCTCTCAGCTTGCCCTTACAGCATGTACCCACTGGAGAGCAAGTTACTTGACAACTCTACTTCCTTTGAACTGCCAAGGAAAGCAGGAAGAGGAATCTAGTAGTACAACCCAGAGTTGAGTTTTATACATGCTTCATTGTGTGTTGTAACAAAAGCTGTTGCACTCTTCCTCAGGTTAACAACCAGGTCATCTGTACTGTCCAGAAGTACTGTATGGGCAGAAAAGAACATTTCAGCCATCTTTCTAGTACATCTTTCTTCTTGGGAAAAGTAGCTCCAGTTGTCTCCCAGTACACTGGAGGCAAAATCACTGGCCAAATAACAAAATTCCAGTAAACAGTCAAGTAGCTACTTACATCAGATAACTGCTGTACATTTGTCTTATTGGTTGACGGCCCATGAGGTTGTTCTGGAGGTCTGATGAGTGCCAGAGTACACAGCAAACCACTCTAGGAAAGCAAGGACCTAGATAGCATGGTCATCCTGCCTTAATTTGGTCTTGTTTGTCCTCAGAAATATCACAATTACCTGCAAACAAGAGTCTTCCCCAGTGGTAATGCTAGTTAATCTCAGTGTGAATGGAACAAAAGGTCCTGAGGAGCACCTGAAAGCTCAGCAATATGAAGGGATGACAAAGTCTGCAAGTCTTGGCCCTGGGTCATGCTTTTCTAGCCCACATGTGGGCAACAGCATGAAACATGAGGTGATTTATCTGTTCCCATTATATCTAAGCCTAGAAAATACTACACCAGTGTTCATAAGCTGTTCAGAAGTCTGAAGCATTGAATTTTTTTCTTTTCATTTTTCAGGTTGCTGACAGTCTCCCTGCTGATAGTTTGATAGATTGGATGCTTTCTGCAACTTTCCATAGCAGGTTATTCTACCCCTCTCTAGGCCCATTCTTTCCTCCTTTGATTTTAGTCAGATTTACATCTCTTTCCTTAGCAAGCTACTATAAACATGTCTTCAAGTGCATTTACAATATATTTTTAATATCAGCTTCAGAACACAGAGCATAATGCAAAATGACCAAGCTATTTTGAATAAACAACTGTGGATTTTTAAATTCATCAGAATCCTTTTTTATTTCCTCTTTGGAGGATCCCTGTTTTTGAATTGTTTGTGCTGTGCTTTGCCTAGGGATGTGTTTGCATAATAAGGGCTTTGATTTGAATAGATGAATAGCCCTGGGTGTTTGTGTTTTCCCTCCATTTTCATGATTATAGCAGAAAAAAAGTGCAAGGACAGTTTTAGCTGAGTAATTTGGCATATTTTCACATTGAGACTTGGCTTTGCTGGCTAGTACAAGACAATGCAATTCAAGTAGATATCAAAAAATGTGAATTGAGAATGATGGGAAGGAAAAGAAACTTCAAGAAAATTATCTATTTTGTAACTGTGCAACAGTCAATAACTACAAATTCATTACAGCTTGAATGACAGACAAACAAACCTCAAGTATGGTCTAAAAAGCAACTGTAAAGAAAAAGCTGCCTATTTAGTCACTCTGACTGTCATCTTTGTGTAAAAGACTGAGAGAAGTGTCCTCATATTGTAGAATTATTTTCTTTCCTTTTTCTGTCAACACAGTGATATTCAGGATTACATGGCAGTGAAAACAATATCTGCATGAAACATCTACTGACCTAAGAGAGCACTTTTTCTCATTGGATTTTGGACTCTTTTTACTCCAGTAAAATTCTTTCACACCTTAAATGATTGTTGAAGTTGCATTTAAAATAAAATCTTTACTCATCAGATTATTCAAAAGAGGTTGAGTTCTCTGTTTTTGCATTGTCCTTCTGGGGAGGTGTGATGACTAAGTGCCATACTATAAACATAGCTAAAGGTGTCAGTTTTGGACTCTGAATGATTTTGAGTTGAATATGACAAGAATTTGAGGGAACAGTCAGAAATTTGAGTTTTGATATCCAAGTATAAATGTAAATAAGAAAGGAGAGTGGCAAATTTTCTTAAATACATCTCATCACTTGTCCTTTGTGTCTCTTTTTGTCAAGACATTGTTTCTTCTGTCTGAGCTCCTTGTCTTTCACTGCTGAAAATGGAGTCCTGCATAATAAACTCATGTTTTAAACACTAAGTTAAGTCTGAAACTCATGGTGAAGGTTGGTTGTAAAGATTTAATGTAGGAAAAGATGGATGATAAGTCTGTCAGAGTCTCTGTATTCTATAAGAATCTATAAGAATTTTAAATTAATTTCGTTTTTTTAAGATTGTGTTTTTGTAGGCTTTTTGATGTTTTGTTTGGTTGTTTTTTTCTCAACCCTGGAAGAGATAGCTAGACTATTTAATTGCCTTTGCTTAGTAAATATGGTTATACATTCCTGTTCAATGTAATTTCTCGACTCATTTTTATCATGTGCTTCACACTGCTTGATTCATTCTGGTATATAGAAGAGTTGAAAGGCATTTAGGATCTGTTGAGTTGTAAAACAAAGTTCTCACTTTTTTTAATTAAGAGAAAATATTGATCAGGTGTGGTTATGAAACAGTTAACTGCAATAAAAATACAGATTGAACTTTGAAGATTTTTGTCATTTCAGGCATACCTTAAAAACATCAATCAAGGATATAATTTGATCAGTGATGCTGTAAATGTGACTTCTGTATTGAAATAAACTCCACTAAGGTTTAGACTCCTTCAGAGTTTGCACCAAATAGCTGTTTTTATGAATGGCAAAGTTTTGAGCATTTTTGTACAGTATAATTGTGTCCCCTCTGATTCTAAGAGAGTTATTAGAGGTAAGCACAGATCCACTGATTCTTCACAAATTCTCTATTGTAAATATTTCTGATTCTGCATCACTTCAGTGTGTGATGTTTTACAACCTACAGTCTTGTTTCTCCCTGTCTTACTCTATTTAACTTTATCCATCTTTACATTAGCAAGTAGCTGTATCCAGCAGGAATAAATTTGTAGAGAAAATCAGTAGGGTCCCAGGACACAGCATTTGTATATATGGGAGATGTGCTGAATGATAGGAGGAAAGCCAGTGTTACTCCTATCTTCAAAAGGGGCAAGAAGAAGGACCCAGGAAACTATTAGTCTGTCTCTGGAAAGGTGATGGAATGGATCATTCTGGAGGTTATCTCCAAGCATGGAGGAGAAAAGGAGTTCATCAGGAGCAGTCAGCATGGGTTCACCAAAGGGAAATTGTGTGTCAACAATCTAATAGCCTTCTGGGATCACATGACAGGATAGATCAATGAGAGGAAGGCAGTGGATGTTATCTACGTCAGTAAATAAGAGTGAGGCTCAACTTCCTAAGGCTTTGGACTCTGTCTCCCATAACATCCAAATAGGTAAGCTCAGGAAAAGTGGGTCAGATAAACAGACAGTGGGGTCGACCAAGAACTGTCTGAGTGGCGGAGCTCAAGAGGGTTGTGATCAGCAGGAGGCCTGTAGTCAGTGACATCCCCCAGGGATCATACTGGGTCCAGTCTTGTTGAACTTTTTTTGTCAATGACCTAGATGAAAGGGTACAATGTACCCTCAGCAAGTTTGTTGATGGTATGAAACTGGGAGGAAAGGCTGATAGACCTGAAGTCTGGGCTGCCACTCAGTGGGATCCTGATAGACTGAAGAATTGGATGGACAAAAATCTTATGAGGTTCAAAAAGGACAAGTGTAGGGTCCTGAACTTGGTAAGGAATGACCCCCAACCCAGACTGGGGACTGAGCTACTAGAGAGTAGCTCTTCAGAGAAGGACATGGGAGTCACCAAGACTGGGTGACAAGTTGACCCTGAACAGGCAGTGTGCCTTTGGGGCCAGTAGAGCCAATGGTATCCTGGGGTCCATCAGGAAAAGTGTGGCCAGAAGGTTGAGGGAGGTGATCCCCTCCTCTGTTCAGCCCTGCTGAAGCCACACCTGGAGTGCTGAATCCAGTTCTGGGCTCCTCATCACAATACATGGCTCTACTGGAGAGGATCCAGCAGAGGCAACAAAGATGGTCAAGGATTTGGAACATTTTCCTTATGAGGACAGACTGCAGACTGCAGGAGCTGGGCTGGTTTAGTCTGGAGAAGAGAAGACTGAGATTAATGCAGATAAATATCCCTAAGGCAGGTGCCAAGAGGATGGTGCCAGATTTCTTCAGTGGTGTCCAGTGACAGGTGGAGGAGCAATGGCCATAAACTAAAATAGTGCCTATAAAATAAACACAAGAAGTTCTACCTCAACGTTCAAGGAAGAACTTCTCTCCCTTGAGAGTAGCAAAGCACTGGAACAGGCTTCCCAGGAAGGTCATGGAGTGTCCCTCTCTGGAGAAACTCAAAACCCTCCTGGATGAGTTCCTGTATGACTCTGTCTTGGCAAGGGAGTTGGGAGTTGAGTGATCTCCAGACATCCTTTCTGACCCTAAAAATTCTGGGGTTCTGGGAGTTGTACTGTGGATTAGTACTGACCTGATCCCATGGATCTCTTCCAGGTACAGAACAGGTACGGTTGCATGAGATGGTAGTCAGGGAGTGGAACTTCCAGTGCTGGTTCATTTGATTGGGATCCCATTCACATTCCCTAAGAGGCTTCTAAGATATATCATGGGAAAGGAGGATGATAAGATTGGCTGCAAAAGCACACTCCTGAACAAAACAGTTAGAATGTAGATGCACTATTTGTTTCTCTGGTTTTACTCCAAAAGCTCAAAGCTATAGAAACAAGTTGACATACATTTGCATCCCCAGTTTGTAGATTGCAACTAGCAGCTGGCAGAAGCTTAGGGCATTCCTGTTGCTTGATTTGAATCTTCAGTTTTATTTGTCAGGGAAAGATTGTACTTTTCATCTGCAAGGTTTTCAGTGTGAATTTATCACAGTGTTTGCAGAAGCAACAAACTGAATCAAATAATTTTTGTAAATTTTCTCTAGTGTTTGACAAAGCTCTGAACAAAAAGTGCTTTTACAGCTGTCACTGTTAAAAATGGAAATTTATCGAGACCAAGCCCTCACAAAATCCTGAAAATTGAATTTATTTTCTAATTTAAAAATGAGGAAATATTGCCCTGTTGTATTTCAAATTGAAGGGAAATATTGGTGATAGACATGGTGAGACAAATTGTTCAGAGACCACTGGAACTGTTTATTCCACACAATCAATCTTTCCTACATCAAATCTCTGAATATCATGACAGCTTCAATCTAATTTTCAGGTACTAGGCAGTGACTCTTTTTGGTTCTTCTTCTGCCATGCCATAAACCATTGGCTCCTCTGAAGGTTGGAAAAGGAATCTACAGCCTTTGTTTCCCCTGTAGTGACATCATCTCGTGCCATTTTTCTTTCTCGTGGATTAGTGATATCCAGCAGGATTCTAATTTATGGGGGTTTTAATCTTAAATTGCGTTTAACCGTAAAGTTCTGGTGCCTCTTAGAGTAAATAACATAAGCATTTCTGTATTAATTTTTCATATGATGTTGCTTGGCAATTTAGCAGCATTAAGGGTCAGAGTTTGGCTCCATGTTTTATGTGCTTTATTATTTTTATGTCACTTTTACCACCAGTCTATTGAATTGGAATTAATGAGGATTGAGAATACATCTAATGCACACTTTGTAGCAAACTGCTGGAATTACTACTCAAGTAATTTGTTGCCCACTATAAGATTTTACTGTATCAGCTATGTTGTATCAAGTGATTATAAATTTAATAGTTTCGGTGGACTGCAAGTTCTCTGATGAAAATGGAGTGGTTTAGAGCAAATGCACCATGTTTCTCCTGGTTAGTGCAAACCCACATTTTCTATGTTTCTATGTTCCAGCAGCTCTTTTACTACTATTGTAGATTGTTTTGTGGGGTAGTGGTTGGCAGCCGTGGTGGGTATAGGGCTAGGGTGTGTTTTTGAAAATATTAAGGTGCAATAGTGTGGGCTTCTTTCCTGCTTTTCCTTTTCGATACTTATAAATAAAAATTTGCTTAGTGTTAACAGCTGTCTCCTAAACTGGTAACAGGAGCTGGAAATACCTAGTGTTAGTCTTAATTACATGCTCCAGGCTCTCATTTTTTGCACCAGCTCTGTCAAATGCAGGCTATATTTTGTCTGAGATAGGAATATTTAATCAGATTGACAAGAATAAAGTCAAGCTGAGGAATTTGCTCTACTGTTTTTTTGAATGTGTTAGAAAGCTCGTGTGCAACTTATCTGTCATGCAACTATAACTAGACAAATGATCTTTGTATTTCTGCAGGGCTGGATTGGTGTGCTGGTTAGGTCTTAGCAAAGTGTCTTGCAATAGGCTGCGGTTATTTTCAGTTAATAATGGCTTGTCTCAAATGATTTTTCATACTAATTGCCCTTTCTTTGCCCTCTCCTTTCTTCAAAAAAGCATGCTGCCAAGTTTAGTTAGTAGAAATACACAGATTTTTATAGACTTATTTTAAAAATCACCCTTCCTTCTGTGTTGCATTTCTTGCAACAACTATAGTAAGATTTGATGGTGAAATGCAGATAAGAAAATAAATTAGTTCTTTTCAATGAAAATATTAGGGATATGAACAAATCCTATGTTCCAATAAAATGCTATAGGTTCAGATTTAGAATACTAATATTACAGATCATGACACAGCCTAGTAGACCAACTAGAAGTGGAAGCCAAGCACTACTTAGAAGAAAGGGTGTAGAAAACATAAGGGACTGTCAATTGAACCTCTTGCTGTCACAGAGAAATACACAAAAATAAGATCTACACGTTTTCACAATTCAAAACTGGTTTTAGAAAACTGGTTTTTCTGGCTTCCTACTGTCCGTCAGAAAAGCTTTTTCAGTGCCTTCCTTATCAGTTGTCTTCAGGTTTTCAGCCTCATTTTACTCATTCCCACTCAAGCAGCTTCTGTCCTTGTGTCAGTATATTTCTTCTACTTTCTTTCCTTTCTTTGATATTATCTAACCATGTACTTCTAAAGAATAACCATGCTACCTTTCCCAACTTGTTTTGCTGGGCTACCCAAGCCAGTTTTTCTTCTCATCGCTTCTTTTATAACATGGGCAATTTGTTTTTCTAGTCATTGTTGGAACTTCCTTCCACATCTTTTCTGGTATGAGTTAATTTAATTATTATTTTTTTTTTAATAGGGATAATTGGCACCAGATGACGTGTTTCAGATGAAGACTCTCCCACACAAGGAATTTTGTAAAAAGGCTTTAATAACTCTGCTCTTCTATAAAAACACTTCTCCCAATGCATCTTAAAATTGCATTTGCCTCTTTCAGAGCAGCATCATGCCGGTGATTTATAGTCAACCTGTGATCAATAAATACAGCCAGGCCTTTTTTATCATTTTTAGCTGATGTACTCTCATTCTGTATCACGGATTCATGTTAATGGCCCCTTGCCCTTGTTCTATTATACTTCATTCCATTTCAATTACAAACCTCAAAGCCACCTAATTTTTTGTGGATAATATTCTGTTCTTCCTTTATATTGATGTCTCCCAGCTTCATGTGATCATCCATTTTCATCATAGCAAGTCTACTCCCTGAGCTAAAGCCATTTAATAGAAGCATTATATATAAGACTAAATATATGACTATATAGATATATATATATACTTAGCCATGAGGACTTCTGTTTTCCTGCATGACGTTGCTAAGTTTGCATAAACATTGTAATTTAGCTAGTTTCTTACTCACTTATGTGAACCTTCAGCAATCTTTTATCTTTTATTTGTAATTATTATATTTCCAGTGTTAATTTAGTATCTAAAGTTAAACAGTGAAAGACAGATAAGCAAGTCCACAAGGGAAAAAACAAGAAGTTTTCTAGGTTGCAACAAACTCCGTACAACTGCTTTAGTTCCTAAGGAAAGTCTACTTTTTTATGTCATTGTTAAGGCTGGTTATGTTTACCTCTATTCTTTCTGGTAGGTGTTGTTGTTGGTTTTGTTTTGTTTTGCTTTTTATCAGAGGATGATGATGTTTTAAAACACATTTTGTGGTAATGTTCTGTTGTGTGCTATGTCCCCAGTAAGCAGCCAGGCAGCAGGACAATCACTTGCTTACTCCCCTATGCTATGGAAAGGAAAACACAGAAAGATGCAACAAGAATCATGGATCAAGATGACATCAGTTTAATAGGCGGAGCAAAATCAGCAAAAACAAGCAAAGCAAAAAGAGGAATTTATTCCCTACACCTGCTGATGTGCTGTGTACACTGTTTTAGTCATAGATCTAGAACAAAGCATGCTACAAAGAAAAGTGACTGCAGCAAGAGCATGTAGAGAGAAAAATTATGTAAAATTATGTAGGGGTTTTTCCCCCCTATAATATTTGCCCAACTAATTAGTCTATCAAAAAAAACCCCCCAAAAAACAACAATGGAAACAAAACAAAACCACAAAAAAAAAAAACCCAAAACAAACAAACAACAACAAAACCACTCAAAAAAACCCCACAACAACAAAAAAATCCCAACAAACCCCCCAGCTATTTAAGCAATGTGGAAAGGGAGCTACCAATCTACAGGAAAGCTTAGACCTTAAAATCAAAACATTTTTGTATACTTACACCAGTTTTTCCTCTTTTTTTTAGCCTTGATTGTTAAGACTATGTCTAACAAATGATATAATGAAACGCATGAGATACTCTTTTCAGTTTTTTAGTGACTACAGTTCAATTTATGGACTGTCCATGTTTGACTACACAGTTTTTGTTCTCTGTCTTAGTTGTTTCCTATTTCACCATTGAGTTTTAGACACTTACTGTACTTCACTTGACTCTCAGGGAAAACAGGATTTTTTTTCACTGTGATTTAATGAGTCATAAATTCATACTGTTTCCATCTATATCTTAATATTCCTCTTATATCTGAAATATCAGATGTTCCAGGATTTGCCAAGATTCCTACTACTAGAGCTTAACATCAGTGTCTGGTCAGTCAGTGCAGAACCAGTGGAGATTCAAAAGTGATTAAACTGAAGTAGGTGCTCTGAGCAACCCAAGAAGTGCACCTTGAGACAGAATTGCAATTTTGGGTGGTGAGTCTGTTGTAAACCCATAAATCTTTAACAGGAGGGGTAAGATGCTTTGTGTTGCAAATTACTAACTGTAACACATTCAGACTGAGGGCATGCAGAGCTGCTCCCTCAAAAAAATCAAGTGGTAAGGTTTTTGGCTAAGTGTCAGTGAAGTTTTGGCTCTACTGTTTTGACTTCTGTTTACACTGTAGCAGGAAAATGACATGCCTACTGAGCAACTGGTGTTGATCTGACCTAGCCCTTAACTCTGGAAATATTTTTTCCTCCTTTACATATTGCAAACTTTCACTTATCAGTCTCTGAGTTACAGCATGGGGAGAGCTAAGGAGGCATTTCAGTTGAACTTCGACAATCACCTCACTGAATTGTATTATTCATTTTTCTAATATTTTGGCATCTCTAGAAATCCAATTCATCTTTCTGCCTGAAAGTTGCTTGAGATGCTGAATTTTGGCCTCTTTAAAAATCTTGATATGCATTTAATTTAATAGAAAAACTACAGGTGTTCATTTCTATAAAGATTTTGTGCTTTATTTATTCTTAAAACTGAAATAATATCCCTCATGACATAGGTAGCCTGTCTAATACATCATGTAAAAAAATATTAATGAATGTCTTGTTTCTTAAAATTGACTAGTATCAAGCCTGCCTAAGAAGCATTTGTAGACTTGGCAAGGCTCCTTTTTATGCTGCACCAAAGGCAAAGGGTAAAGGGAATCAATGCTTGATAATGCACAAAATGCCCTGAGTGGATGCTGTAGTTGTAATAGATAATACATTGTCAAATTTGCAGTGTAGATAAACTTATGCCCTCTTTGAGACAGATATGTTCAGGTGTTTTTAATAGTTACAGTGTGATACTATAGTGTTAAAGTCCTGTTTGGCATTGAACTGCAGCAAAGGGGTTGTCAACATTTTTCTTTAGGTTTTTTTTGTCTAAGGACTTTGAGATTTTAAAGGCTCCCCCCATCTCCAGCTGTTAGAAATCACTGAATTTTAATTTAATTTTCTAGGCTACACCAATGTAATTTACTTTTCCCATCCCTTGGTAATTAGATCCCCTTCAGCCTGAACTGTTGCATGTTCTGTTAATTCTAAGCATAAGATTTAGAGATCTGCACATTATTATGTAGCTAATATTATTCACCTACCTGTTAGCTATATGGGAGTATGACAGGTTATTTAAACAAATTAATTTGTATTTTCTATTTTCCTCTGCTGGAAAGGACATCTAGAGGTTGGTGCCAGCTTTGGAGACTTTGAGCTGCCATTCTTATCATACTAGTATGGATTTCAGAAGGGTATGAAACAGTTGCCTGGAAGCAAACCAATAACAGTGAAAACTTCTTTTATTGCTTTTGATCCCAACCCACTGAATACAATAAAAGCTCTCCTGGGATTAAATATATCAGATTCTTGAACTGAAATACTTCTTCCTCTCAGATACTCCCTAGAGTATCCCATCATGATTGACAAAGCCTTTAGTCCAAAGGCTGAATATTTCAAAAGGGAGGGAAATAACTCTCAGTCCAAAAGGGATGTTTTTTAGAAAACATGGGCCTTTTCCCCCCTCAGCATTTAACCTTTCTACACAAATTATTTTGGATTGATTTCCAACTGTGTTGAGAAGTTGAGCTTGTGAGCCTGAACACTCTCAATCCCAGATCATGCACTCAGAAAAGAGCAAAAGTAGCCTGTGTTCTGCTGTATCTTTTCATTTTCCCCATAAAGCAGCTCATCTTTATGACTAGAATTCTTCTGCTGGGGTTACTGTTGACACAGAGCACCAGGCTGGAAAGCAGAGATAAGGTGTGTCATTGCTATGGTTTGTCAGATACACTGATTGCAACCTCTGCCCCTCCCCTTCCTTTTCTCTGTTGAACAGGTGCCGAAATCCTTTAAAGACTGATTTTAGTGACTGGCAGAACGAGTTTCTAACCCTCAGCTTCATTCCCTTTTGCAGCTTAAACAAGATTCTGAAGCATAAAATAAATCTTAATCTTTCCAAGGAGTGATTTAATCTGAGGCTGGTAGCTGGCTCAGTACTGAGTTCCTGCTGGCTTTGATAACAGCTCATGATTTGTGAAAATTTAGCATGGATTGATGTCAGCTTGCAACTCACATTCCAGGCCTCCTTGACTAATGGGAAGCAAAAAGGGGCTTATATTTGATTTGGGCTCAGCACCATAACATTTACAATGCAGTTCATGAAGTTCTCAGCTTTTGTATGTGATCCCTCTTTGTTACCCACTGGGTTTCTTGGAAAAGAAGTGGGTGTTCAACAAGGTCTTAACTTCTCCACTCAGTCTTCTGTTATCCATTTATTTCCACCCCGCAGTCCTAACAAATGCTTTGATTTCACACTTTCAAGCACAGTAAAAAGACAATTTTAGCTTTTTGGTTTACAAACAACACTGGTATATAAATGATACAGAGTACCACAATGTATCTTCAGTTTCATTGATATAAGGTGTCAGTGTTAGTAGGCTGGTGTAATTGTCACACAGAAACTAACATAACCACAGTTATGTTCGCTATTTATGGTTAAAAATCTATTTAGAGGAGAAAAGTGCCTTAAGAATTTTAACTGTGCATCTGATTTAGGCTGCAAAAAATGAATTTGTAGTTTGCAGTGATTTGGGAAAATATATGAACTTAAAATTTTCTATTTGAGCCTTCAATTATCTGTTCAATAATTGCATAATAGAGATCAAATTATATTTAGCTGTCAGATATACTGTCATAAATCTAAACTGTTTTCACTGGAAGTAGTAAAATTACTTCAGTTTCAAATTTTTTATTAATGAGGTCAGGAATTTTGACAGTACTTTTCAGTAATTGCAGATTTCAATAAAACATACTGTTTTCAGAGCAAGGTTGGGGAGAGGCTGTCGTTGGGGAGAAGCAATTCATTGAATGTTGATAAGGTGCATGATTGACACCCCTATAATTTTATTTGTTCTAAGCTTTGGAACTTGGCTATTTAAGATGAAATGAAAAGAATTGTTAACAGTGCTTTTGGTCTAAATTTCTGAGGCTGGAAGACAACATAATCCATATTAATGCCATTATCGTCAATGCTTTCACTTATTGATTGTTTGGGTGGTTTTTTTCCCTAAGATCTACAGGCTTATTTTGTTTTGTAAAATCATTTTTCATACTAAAGAGACAAGTCAGAGCAGACTTCCATTTCTTAAAATTCTGCTCAGAACTTGTTTGAGTTCTTCTGACTGAGGGGAAGTTCTACTTTTTCATTCATTTACATTATAGCACAAACCACACGGATAAGAGACAAATATTTGCTGTGAGATCTGCCAGTAGCACTGCTGGATCAGAGTTCATTTAGAATGATGCTGGACCTGTGAGTCATAATGTCTGCTCAGCTGAGTGGGAGAACTAACCTTGTGTGCAGCAGGATCATATATCAACTTAAAGAGGAAGGAAAGTTGCCACAGAACCACATTTCCAACCAGCAGCACCACTTCACAAAAAAGTAATTCTCTGGCATTAATTTCTTGTCAAGGCTAGTGATGGGTTGCATTTGCCAAGTAAGATGTGCTCAACGGAACAGCAGTATCTTGGAAACGCAATGCAATGTGTCACTTTTTCTTTCCTTCTTTTTTAAAGAACATTGCGCTTTGAAAGTGTCGTTCTGTGAATACTTGCTGTAAATTAAGATAACTCTTCTCAGAAGTGCAGACATTGATCTTGGCTTCTAAAAGTCTTAGACTATGCATTTCTAAAGCACTTTGCTCCTTAAGGTATCCATAAATCAATTTTCTGTAGGAAGTGACTTTTCCCTTTTCAGTTACAAGAGTATAATCCAAAGTCCATTCCTACACAGGCCTGGACCTTACTGAGCCGTTAAAGATGTGCTTAATGTGAATTAGGAATTACTAAACTGCTTCATGTAAACATAACCCAAACCAGTGTGGGCATTTGTTTAATACTAATTTTCTTTCTGAGCATATAGTATTTATTTGCACTTGCCCTCAACGTTCTCTATGGGCATCTAATGAGTATCAGGGCAGTCTCATTTTACAGAGGAAAGGCAAAGATAAGGGAGGTAGTTGTTCTGCCCATGGGTATACGATGAGCAGCCGCCAGCACCAAAGCTCAGGAGCTGTGTCCTTCATGCCACTGCTGACCCAGTGGACTTTCACCTCTCTTGCATGTGACATTCAGATCTCTTGATGACTGAATATAGGGCAAAAGTTGCAATTCACTGACCTGGCAACTGAATTTCCTTCTCACAGGAGGCATAGTGTTCCTTTGGGACCCCTAGAAAGGTGGAAAGTTAGACTCAGAGGGAAGAACTACCAAAATATCAGCTTTTGATACAACTTTCATGTCATTCACTAAGTTGTTGTTTTTCTTTTTTTTTTTTTTCTTCATGCGAATAAAGAAATAATATTTAGGGATTGCTTCCTAAGAAATATTTCTTGTCTGCAGAAATATATTTTGCCTTGTTCCCATTCAAGTGTTGGGCAATATTTATGGGGGAATCATTCTCAAACTTTTATTAAAAAAATCTGTCCTCATACTGCTTCTACTCTTCTTTGCATTGGAGAATGGTGTGTAGGTGGCTGCTAAAAAGGAAACTGTTATAAGTTTTTCAAAAATCTCTCCAGGTAATTGATGAAAATATATCCTCTGGATCTTGCATGGAATACATATATGGAGGTGGAGGCAGCATGCATACTGACAGATTAACCATCTAAATTCATTAGAGGTTGTTTCCTAATGGGTAAATGATAAAAAACCAATTTTAATATTTTCATGACTGCTTAAAAATCTTTTTATTTATCTGGTGTTCTATATGTATCATTTGACAAAATATCATGAGTATCAGGATACCTGCTCTGATACAAAGTTGTAGAAAAACACTTGAATTAATTTCTTGCGACATAGCACGTTGTCTGACTTCATTGTCATTTACATGGGCTGAAATAAAAAGTCAATTCTTAAAAATCATTTTAAGTGCGAGAAGATCCTTTCTAATTAGATGAAGAGTTCACAGATTCACAGAATCATGAAGTGATTCAAGTGTTCAGGGCTAGTTTGGGTGGGGGTTTGAGCAATCTGATCTAGGGAAATGTTTCCTAGACCATGGCAAGGGGGTTGCAGCTAAATGACCTTTAAGATTCCTTCCAACCTAAATTATTCTATGATTCTACATTTCTTTAATTTCTCCTTTTAAAAAAATAGACTATTACCTATTTTTGGGTTTCAATGGAGATTAAAACAATTAGAAGATATTGGGAAATTTGCGTGTAGTAGCAGAGACTTTCATGTTAATGTTAAACTGAATACTATTTTATTACTAAAATTATTTTATTTTTATTCCATTTACATGATTAGGAGCTATATTTTTAATTCTGTGTCACAGTTAACCCTTTTCTTCACACTCTGCAATGCAAAAGAAACTGTCTTTTAATTTCTCTAGAGTTTTGTCAAGTGACACTACCAGAAAAGAGAAAATTTACACAAAAGGTCTGAAATAGATATTCCACCTAATTTGACTTTTTCTCAGTGAAAGGAAAAGGGAAAAAGTCTTGGTTTTTTCCGATGGAACAAAAACCATTAGGACATTGCAGACACCCTGTGAGCGACCAAACTATGACCTAAAATAATTTATTCCTAGTTAAGGATCTGATATTACTGGATAATATTACTCAATGATGCAATTTCAGCGCTTAAAATGATAATTCATTTAGGCAACCCAGTCTATTACAGGTTAATGCTAGGTGTACAACAAAGTTAAATCTGTTTTTCATGAAGTGAAGAGGAACATTCAAGAGTCTTTCTTTTTTAAACTTTCTTGCCGTCCAGTGTAGTACGAACAAAAACATGCTTCTCTGAGTAGCAACATTACATTGATTTTCCTTTTATTTGAAAAAATATGATTTGTGTTATACCTGAAGATACAGTTCTGTACTGAATTCATTGACTTTGAATGTTTATCAGCTTATGACAGGAAACTGCTTAGGTATTTTGAAGCTCACTCTTGTCACTCAAATCTGAGATAAGAAAGCTAATGGGAACTTAGATCTGGTACACGAGAGAAAATATGTGCTGGGGGACAGCTGGAAGCTCTGGATAGTTGCTGTGGAAGGACTTACCTTCCTGAAGTATTAGGACACTGGTATGCTAAGCACTAGACCCAGGGGGAGGAGAAACACAGTGGTAACCTGAAGTCTCATGTTTGTTTATAATGGCACTAACAGCATGTGCAGTAAGTGTAGGGTATTAATTTTTTATTTGCTGGATCGTGTCTACACTGTTTCTTTATTTTTTTCTATTTTTAGGATGGCTGTTAAAATACACATAACTTTTGATTCTATGGATTTTTAAAAACCAGTCTTTATAATCAGAAAGACCTGAAAACCCCTGTGAGTTTCAGTGGAATTATGGATGAAGTGTATGTGCTGCTGGTTGTGAGACAGAATCCAGACCTGCTGCAAGGTGTATCTGTATACAGTATACTGTACTCAGTGTTTTTTTCCCTTTCTTTTTATAAATAGAAATTATTTTATAATTTTAATCCCTATTCTTCAATTTTAGAAAGCTGTCTAGTGTCTTACATTTTTGAATGCATAGATCTGTAGCCCAAGAGTTGTAGGTGATGGTAAATCTTTTGTTATTTTATATTTGCATTTTCTGGTAGCCATCACTTGGGCACAGCTACCACGTGGGTGGTTGATCCTTTGTAACATTTTATCATGTTGAATTACTCAGTGTCAATAAAGAACACAGATTAAAATGAGGAAGAAATTGCCTGTGTGGTTCTGCCTTAACCTTCAATAGCAGAAGCACAGTAGTCTGATCTTATCAATGAGTTCATTCTTCGAATAAACTGTGAAAAGGTTAAGCCTTTTAAGCATAGCCAGTGCACAGAGGCGATTAGATGCATCTGCATTCTAGAAATCTCTTTCCTGAAGGTCCCGTGTAATTAATAACCTAACCAAGTTATCTGGAAAAATTTAAATATCCTCAGAAAATTCTGACTGCAGAAATTAAGGTTGCAAATAGGAAGAGTTCCTTCCTCTAAAGGTACCTTTGGATATCTTTTCAATTTATTTTACTTTAAAGATAAGTTTCAGAGAGGCAAATTATTTCTTCATAAAGCAATTATTGTACTGAATACAAGGAATTCATTGGCAGAAAGAATGATGGATGTATTTTGATTAAAACCACTGCAGGATCTTTAAGATTAAACACGTTCTTTGCAGTACAATATCAATACTTTTTATAAGTATATTGTATGGAGAATTATATTTTTTCCCAAAGTTTTAATTATGTTTGAAGCTTTCCTGTCTCTTCATTTCTCCTCTTTATTCAAAAAAATGCTACTAACTGAACAGTATGTCTACACAGAAAGTATATGGATTTAAATACAACTTCAGCATCAAAAAAAACTATTGTATTTATTAGCACAATATTACTATTATTAGACTCAAGATATTAGGAAAAGGAAGAGATTTTTCTTATTAATTACTTGTACATTTTATTGTGTATGTTTCAGAAATACCATGTTTTCCTGAGAAAATGGCTGTGTCTTAAACTCTGATGGAATCTACATATTTTGCATTTCTGTTGTAATTGCCCATGTGGAAAAATCTGGTGAACTCTGAATACAAAGTAGTTTATAGTACCTTAAAGCAGAAGCAAGATAAAACCTTTCATCTGCAGTGACCTTTCTGTTATCATTTCTGCCTACTTTTTAGTAATTCCTTTTTGCTCTGAATTCTAACTGTCAAACTAAAATTATCCCTTGGACATTAATTCCAAGTTGGATATGAAACAGTTAAGAGGGCTGGAAATAGCATATCTATAGTACAGCCATACCAAGATGCCTCTAGATTCATGAAAACTGTTCTTCAGGCAGTTTTTGTTGATAGGCCAGGTGTTTTATCAGTGTGCCTGGACAATTTCTGATTATTGTACTGTAATTCAGCATTTCCCTGGGGTTGTCTGGTCTCTCCACAGGGATGACACCATAAATAGAGTGTTGGTTAGTCTGGCAGCCATTCTGAATAATACAGTGTGGGACAGAGGTTTAAAAAGAGACAACAGAATTTCATCTGTGCCTTCCAGTGTTTCAATAGCACTTTTTTTTTGTATTACAAATTTTGCATTTAGGCCTACAGTAGCACATTTGTTGTAGTACCAGATGTCTCTTCAGACACACGTGCATGTTTAGACGGAGTTGGCATAGTGTAATCTTCTTTCAAAAGAAGATTAATGGAACAGAACTTTTTTTGTCTGCACAAAATTAATTGAACAGTTATAAGAAGACAGATCACTACTTTGTAATAATTACAGTTGTACTTAGTATAATTAATACTCTGGATTAGAATTGGTGTGAAATAGCATTATTCTTTTGCATGGTTAAGGTATATTTGTAGCACCAGATTTGTCTGAGTAAACACTGTCACTGCATGCCACTCCCAAGACTATCTGTCTTGGGTAAGGATTTTCAAGAGTGAGAACTTTGCAATTCTGAGCTTCACTGAGGTAACACTTAAATAACATCCTATGAAAACTAGCATCGAATCAGTGGATTGCTTATTACCTGAGTTGTTTTTCTTCATTTTTTTATTTTTTATAATGGAGTAGTGTGAAAGATGTACCTGAGACAAGCAGTATACACCAGCAATTTCTTCCAAACCTTGTCTGAGCCTGCTGGTGCCTGAGTTCATGAAGAAAAAAATAATCTATTTCTAGCAAAGAATTGCAAAACTTTTGCTCATTTTACTCTCTAAAAGAACTGTGACAATTCTTTTATATTGTAAGAAGAAGTGCCCACACATAAAATAACAACAGTAAGCATACTATGAGTGGAACTGAGTTTAACCTTTTTCAGCATGGAAATAACCCTGGTAAGTTTATTTCTCATGAAGAGATTATCAGTACATTATATAACAGGGCTGGTTCAATACAATTAACGCCTGATTAAGTGCTTCAAGTAACAATCCTGGTGTTAGACATTGTCTATGGGAACACTGTTTGTGAAGCCTATAGTAATAGTGGCTATTCCACTCATGTCAGGAAATAGGCTGTCCATTTCCCAGAGGCAGTTTTGTGATAAGATTTATTCTTCAAGGAGAAGATCATCTTGTGACATCCCACAGGCTGTTTAAAATGTTGGACTCAGAAGCATACAGTGGAAGAGTTCTGTCTGAATGTTTCAAAAGAGGATGCATTATAATTTTGGTTGGGTACGACAGCTAAGACTTTCATTAAACTGTTGGCGAAACACTTGGATGAAAGGGAGAGAGATGATTTATGTTCAGCTAAAGAAATCAGCTGAAGGGTGGCGAGAGGGAAGAAAGCATATGAAAATTTTTTAGACTAAAGACAAGAGTACATGGGTGGAACAAATGACATATTTGTCTTTATTTGCATATTTCTAGTAACAGCTGACAAATAGGCTAATGTCTTTCCATGTACAATCTCCTTGCTTCTGCTAATTCCCAGTGTGAAAGCGTGAAAGCCCTGAGCAGCAGACAGCTCTTGTCAAGGAAATTTGAGGGGCCAAGAATAGAGTGTGTGATGTAGAACAAACCCTCCAAGACAAAGATGGTAGTAGTGTGAGACTGTGCCACGATGTCACAGCATAGATTCCTCTGTTTAGTGTGTTTTCATCTAGGGAAAGTCAGTGAGGATCTTTCAAGTACCACATGTGTGTGTTTCCATAATTTTATTCTCTACCTTATGGCTAACCTTCTTCACTTTTTCCAATCTATTACAAACCCATAGAGAATAATTTGTATGGTAATTTTTGTGAATTAAGTATCCTGGGAGATAGAATAACACCATTAAACTATTATCACATTTAGCATTCCTGTTGCCAAAAATGGAAGGCTAATTTTACTTCATTAATTTCTTATGAAATGGTTTGCTTTTTTTTTTTTTTTTTTTTTTTTTTTTTTTTGTGGTGGCCACAGGTATCCAATTTATTCTCAGGTCTGTGTAGATATTTTAATTTTGAGTCTTAAAAAATATACACAGGTTGCATCAATTTGGAACAGCTTGCATGTGAAGGTGGTTAGAATATTTAGAAAAAGTTCTTAAAATAAGTATTTTTAGCAATAGCATAGATAGTTCTTAGTCTCCTAATGGTTCTGCCTTGGTCCACCATGATCACTATCTATCAATGAGCACAATCATCTCATCCTTATTTGCAAAACATTATTAGAGTCAGCAGAAATGTTTGGCTGAACTATTGGATCAAAAGCTGGCTCTGACTCTGCTCACTATTAGATGATTTTGGATTAAGTTCTTTCTTGCTTAAAACATTAAACTTTCTTTCATGATCATGTAACTGTGGCAGCAGCCACATCTCCACTTCATATTTCATCTCTAGTCTTTCTATTAATCATATTACATTTCCAATTAAGTTCTACTTATGAATTTGTTTCAGTGTGGTTCTTAGGGGAATCAGTAAATGTGTTTTATAATTAAGTGCTCAAATATTAGAATTTAATAGTTTGTAATTAGAGGGTTTTTAAATTAGAAATCTGTCTTCCTATACAATTTGAGGAGGTAAAATCTAATTTACATCTTCACCTGAAGGAAAATTCATAAAATGAACTAAACTAAAGCAGGGAAAATACATTTTTAATTAAATGGAGGAAACTGTTCATGAAGTGCAACTTAGGAACATAAACTAATAGTGTATAACATCATATATTTTCTTTATGTTAGAGAATGAAATACAGTGGTTTAAAAAATTAGAAACATTACTTAAAGCAGTGAATTTCAATTTGCCATATGAAGCGTCCCATGGCAGAAGTATTCCCATTATCTTCAGTCCTATTATAGAGATGAATATGTACTTTCTCAAGCACTCGAATAAGGACTAATAATATTTGCCTTGTTCAGTGGCCTGCATGGTGTCACGCAAATAGATACCTGATACTGAATGTGTCTGGGTGTATATCTATCTGTTTGTAACTATTTTCTGAGGCACAGGAGTCTTACAAATGTTGATGGGTGGTCAGGGTTGTGTTCACAGTCAGAAATCCCCTTTTCTCCTTCACTGCAAGCAAAGTGCTGATTCTGTGGGAAAAACAGCACAAATTCTAGGTGGCATATTGGCTATGGAGCAGGCATTGAATTGCAAGCTCCAGCACTCAAATAATGATTTTTCTCTGCTAGCTAAGAAAAGAACACTGAGTTAAGACCAGTACTAGCAGGCTTGGTTTAAGATGTAAGTAAAACAAGCAATTGCCTGCAGTAGCATATTTATGGGACTGGCCTTTAGGAGAACATTCATGATATTTTTGTGCCGCTTGACTCTGCAGAGACAGCACCATGAGGTTCCCAGAATACATTTGTTACTGGGCACAGAAGCTTTTCTCAGATCTGAATCCTGAGTAGATGCTGAGCCATCTTGATCCGTTCTGAGCAGGCAACTTATCCATGAAAAAATACCTAGATATGCAGGCTCGGCTGAAGACATGGGTATTTTTTGGCAGCCTGCCTCGAGAATTAGGATATCAGGTCTCCAGTGTATCCTTGCAAGTAGGTCTAGACACTGCCTGTAGCATTTTCTCTGTGTTGTTTATGACCCTGAGGGAAAAGAAGATTCAGAAACAAACTCTTTGTTGATGTGTCTTCATAAGAGTAATACAGACCTTGCTCCAGCTTCTGCTTCCCCTCCATTGCTGCTGTAAGGAAAGGTAAACAGAAAAAGGTGGCTATGGAAAGGAGAATGAAGTTCCTGAAGACTTGTTCTTCCCTTCTGCCTTGCATCCCCTCTACCAGGGAGAGCAGTGGTGCAGCATTGCCTCAGGATTGGGACTGTGTAGCCAGGACATGATGGTAAAGAGGGACCTGGGGTGTAGGGGAATGGGAGCCTTATGTGTAGGGTCACATTTGGTTATTGAAGTAGAAGGGTGATTTTGTCAGCTTGGGGTGCAGAGAGGGGTGTCGTAGGGGAGCCATTCTCCCACCTCTTCAGGATAGCCTGAGCTATCCAGGAAGGGTGACCCAGTCCTGGGGTTAAGCAGGGAGCCTGATAGAGAGAGAGAAGGTACCTTGGCAAGCAGGTATGGCTTAAACTTCACTTAAATCTTCCAAGCAAGGTCCCATCTGAACCTTAAGGTCCTTGTAGGCCGTGAACACCCTTTACAGACTGCTAAAGTTTCTCTGCTGTGATTATTAGCAATCAGTGTTGTTTTTATCATTATTTAGCACAGTTCAAGATTTGTACAAGAAATACCTCACATAATGATGTTTGCTTTGGAAATCTGACCCCAACCTTTACCTCAGTTCCCATATCCTCTGATGGCACCCCTGCAGCATCTCATCAGTCTAGGTGTGGCTAGCCACTCATGAGTAATGGCTGATGAGGCAGGCAGAAAGTCCACATCCACACAAGTATCTACACGAGCTGGTATGTTCACAACCTTTGTCTTCTTGCTTGTGCCATGCTGGCACATTGAGGGCAAATCACTCATATCTGTTTAAACAACTGGATCATTTAAGGAAGCTCTTGGGTTTGCCACCTTTATGACACACCAATATGTCTGTAATTGCAATTATGTGAGTACATATATTATCAGTATATAATATATTATTTTACCTCATAGTAAACTGCATTAATGTAAATTGTAAATTGGATCACAAGTTCTGCTGAAAATGGTTTTCTATTAATTAATTTAGTGGTGGTGGTGGTTGTGGTTGTTCCTGAAAATTAGTGATCTGACATTACTCTGTGCTCCTATTGTGTTTTTGCTTTTTGGCTAACCAAATTGATAATTTCCACTGAATTATATATTGAAAAAATCAGTAGTGAGTGATGCTGACTGTTTTGGTAAGAAGATCAGCTGGAACAGCACAGCAGTATGGATCACTCACTATGATAAAAAATTACTTATGTGTTATGCCCTTCATTAATATTTCAGTATTCAGACAGTAAAGGGAGCAATTTATCTCAGTATAAGTTAGAATACTGTTTAATAAGATTTTCTGACGAGACAAGATTAATGTTAATAATGTTTTTTCATTGACAGGAAAATAGTGTTAGCATTAGTAACTCACTTTTTCTGTTAAAAGAACCGCATTTGTTTTACAGCTATTCAGAACAACAAGGTTAAACTGGGAAAAAAAAGCATGGACTATAAACAAGGTCAGGCCTATAAAAAAGTAAAACATGAATCTGTTTTCCTAGACTAAAATCTTATTAGAATGAATATTCTGCTGATCAAAATGAAGGTGATGAAGGCTATAAAGCTATTCAAGCAGAATAATTCAACTTTAGTAGCTCTCCATTCCAGGAAGTGGCTATTTCTTTTTCTTTTAATAGTCTCAAACAGGGAATTTGAAGCTCATCTAATTAAGTTTCAAGTTTTCTGTGTTTTAGAGTCTCCTTGATTCTGAAAATAATACATGCAACATCTTTTTGATTCTCAAGTTTTAAGACATAAGTGGGTTTGGTACAGAGTTTCCTGAAGGTATATTGAGCAAAGTTTGTATTCAAGAAAACAATACATTTGCTGTGCTTGGGTAAATGTTTCCCGTGCAGAATATATTTGGGTTCATTAAGATGACACACAGACATGAATGTGAAATATTTGATTCCTCAGTTTGCTCACACACATCTAAGGACTTTTCTAGGTTATAGCAACATACATGCTGGTGCTTAATATGGCACTGTAGTACTGATAATATTTTCATGAAGGTTTGTATCGATTCAGGTCGAAATTAATCTACTTCATATCTAGTACTTTACAGATATGTACAAGAATAATTATGAGTGCAATACCTGTATGTCTTCATTCTGAGTATGTATACACAAAGAGTATGTTCAATACCAGCATTCCTAAGCTTTATGTCAGTCCACATGCACATATCCAAACAAACAGCATAGCCATGGCGAAGCTCTGGCATAACAGGAACCTTTCTGATTGATGACTTCCCATTTTAAATTGTTCTGTGTTCATATGCAAATTATGTAGTCTTTACATTGCCCTCAGTCCTGCTGAATTTCCAGACTACTAGTCTCCATGCTTTTTCTGTCTCTGTCAGTATTTAATTAACTATGGAAGGAAAAGAAACTAAAACTGCAAAAATAGGAAGGCAAGTAACTTGTAAACTGGTGGTAGGAAATCATCCTGTCTACATTTGTCAGGGAAAGGAAATCTAGTTTTGATTTTTTATTTCTCAGATGTATGGAGTATTTCGCTAAGAAATTCCTAAATTTACATGCAAAAATCGTTCTTTCTTATAAAGAAAAAAATATGGCTAAAACAGTGGGAGAAAATATTTCTCTCAACATTTCTTGGTTTTGCTCTTGTTTAATTTGAATAAACAATGAAAAATATCAGGATAAGTGTAACACAGCTGTGAAAGTGAAAGTTGGACACAACTGAACACATAGTATCTGAGTATTTCTTTCACTGCAAATGTTCATCCCTCCCTGAACACTGTTATGAGCTTATCTGAGGCAGGATCTTGTCTGTAGCCAAAATAGTGGCTGGACATCACTTGAGCTGATCACATAGGCATGGTCCACATGGTCTAATATACAGAAATGTAGTTTTGTGAGTACTGTTTCTGTGCTTTATGATGAAACACATAAGTGTTAAAATAACTTTGAATATTTAAAGTTCTTGCTATTTTGCTAGCAGATGCTGATTTCCTTTATAGTTTTATACTTGCTTTTGAAGAATCTGCTGTCCTATAGAAATATCAAGAGAACAGAATGTACAAGTCAGTCCCTTTGAGTCTGTTTTTTCTGCACATAGAATCTGTGTGTACTTATGGATGCAAATGAACAGTTTATTTTTGAAGAAATCCTTTATTCTCTGTGCTAAGAATCTGGGAGATGTACAAAGTTTTCTCTGGTAGGAAGACAATCAGCTGACTTACTTACACCATGTCTATTGAGCTTTAAGTTAAATTTCAGCTCCTCTAAAATGGAATCAAAGCTCTTGAAAAATTCTAATCATGGCTGTCAGATTTATGTTTGCTTGAAACAAACACCAGCAGTAAACATGGCCTGAAAGATTTATTCAGGGAATAAAGCATAACATTTACACAGAAAGAGGGCAGCATTAGAGTGAAGAGAGATGATCAGAGCTGACCTTTGGCAAGCAGTACAAATTTCTAAGTATGAATGCCCCAGTCAAATAAATTAGTTTCCAGAACAGTTAATTCTTTATGAAAGAGAAGGTCAGGCAGAGAAAATATGCTATTTTAATGTATTAAACAAAAATGCCAGATTTCATTCTACCAAATAACAGTTAAGAAAAGTAATTGGTGGTATGCTAAAAATATTTTAGAAGTATGAACCTAAAGTCAAATTACTCCAAAAACTGGTAGTGGACTATTGATGAAGGAAGAGTAATTGCATTGACTGAACTAGAGGTCCTTGATTCTAGACATTTTTTCTCAAAGTCTCACTCGGACTTTGGGTGAATGTCTTTGGGTAAATGTCTTCTTCCTCTGTTTCATCTGTGAGAAGCAGGAATAGCAGCAAAGACTTTTATTATATTGTTTGCAGAAGATATTTTGGTTTTGTGGTTTTGTTTTTTTTAATGGTCAGCAGACCATCTGATCTGACCATCAGACAGCTGATCTGTTGTTCTGCAGATCAGGTAGCCTTTTCATCTTGCAAATCTGTACTGAGTATTATCATTTATGCTCTACACGAAATGGCTTGGCTACAGATGTGATCCTTGTCTTATATGAAGCGACTTTGCTGTAAATATGACATTAGTATGAGCCAGTCAGCTTACCAGATTGCTATTAGTTTGTAATAAGCATTTAGAAAAATGAAGTATCATTAAAGAAAATCAGCTGTTTCATGTAGTTGCTGCATATTTATAGACACTCTGCTTAAATGAATTAATTAGTCCCTGATTGGGGGAGGTATCTCCACCTCCTGGCATCTTTCCATTCTGTTTCTTCTTGTGCTATTCTCTCCTGTAATGACACCCACAAGATAAAATTACTACTTTTAAAATCATGTGGTATAATACAAAATGCTTGTATTACAACTTGAACACAGCCAGTTCTCAGTACTTGTGCTCAAAGAAGATAGTTAACTCATGACAATTAACTTCTACTCTAGTAATATTACCTGTTAATTAGAGAACAATCATTGTGCAAGCTGTGTTACCCAGTCAAAAAGAGAATTTTCTGGTTATTTTTTCATCTCGTCATTTAGGATGAATTGGATGCTGTTCTGTGATTATATAACCAGAAATGAAATTACTCCTAGCAGTAAGACTGAGGTTACATTAGTAGTTATTTATTGCTGTGATTTTCATATAATTACAAACCCTTTAAGACACTTGCCTACCTGAGCACTGGCATTGATGGTCTTCTATAAATTAATATGTCACTCTAGATTAATTTATTTTTTTATCAAAACCTTCAGTTTTGTTTTTTGGTGAAAGTAAAATAGCTTTCTGCTTTGTCAAAGGGTTACTCATGGCAGCAATTTAAGAAACACTTAGATTTCTTTAAAAGATTTTGCTTTCAAATATTCATAATTTGCCCACCCATCTGTCAGTTGTGTACCTTTGTATAAAGAACATTACAGAATAATAATATCAATTCATTAGAATGAAGGTGAATACTTCTGAGGTAACAATGGAGGTTGGTTTACAACAGTAAGCATAACAGGCTTTCCTTAAGAAAACAGACTGCTAGAACAAGCAACTGAATGAATTCTTTAAAATAGAAAACAAATCATCAAAAACTAGGAGTTGCAATTGGAAAGAGGCCTTCAGCATAGCTGGAGATTACAGGAAAGCAAAAGCAAATGCATTTGACCTTAGAATGTTACTTGTCTTTT
>VWZU01016071.1:2640901-2758071 GCA_013397095.1 Sterrhoptilus dennistouni
TTTTTTCTAAACAAAAAAGGATGATAAAAGGTAATTGAACTTTAGCTCAGAGTGAGATGCTCTTGAGCATCAGTTCCCCATATTTCCAGAAAGTTCTTTGGATTAGAACATTCCTCAAATAAATCTAAATTGCCATAAGAAAAAAATTTATTGAGTGTTAGCCATTGATGAAAGTTTGATCCAAGAGATGAGACCAGGTGAGATTTAAGCAAGACTTTCAAGGAAGCTAACACAGAATAAATGGCAAATACTTTGCAGTAGCATTATTGCATAATGCAAGTTAATGGATGTCTCTGATGCATTTGTGGTCAAATATCAATGGAAATTCCTGACCAAACTATTGCAGGTCTTAAATAACACTGGTAGGTACAACTGCTGTTTGTTGTAATGGTTATATTAGCAGCATTTTTTAAATGTCACTTAGTGCACACTAAAGCCACTGGGCATCCAGCAACCCTGAAAGAAAGGTAAGAGTGTGCAAATGAATACTCTGACTCAGTATATTGTGTTTTCTAGGTGGTGTCAAATCTATATTTGGAACTCCTTAGTATACACTGAAAGAACAAATTAGGGTTCATATGTTAAATTGAAGAATCGGTGCATAATGGCTAATGAGAAGTATTTTTCTCAAACAAATCATGTGACTAGCAAAATCTAGCAACAATATAATGCTTTTGTCACCATCAGATTAATAATCAATTTTGTCAGACTTTACAATAAATTAATATTCACATGAAAATTTTAACATTGCATGTTACACTGCACTTTGACTTTGCAAGTTGAATATTGAAGTTGTTTATTAGAATGAGGTGTTGTATTTTTTGGGCATCATTCTCACAAATACATGACAGATTTTTGTGGAACACGAAGTTTTGTGCAGTGCCCTGACCATTAGACTATTGAAATTATTTCTGTTCCTAGGTTGCCAGTGAACAGTTTAATTTAAAACTGACGTCGTTGCTTCTTATCCCAGATAGCAGGAGTAGGATTGGAGCACTACCTGGATGGTAGATGCCTCTTCTGTGGAGTAAAGCTACAGTCCACAGCAGCTCCTGGGCACAGTATTGTAGTGATGTGACATTTTTGCAAGTCACAAAGCAGATTCTTAAATCAAACTTGTCCTTGATGATCACTTGGTATGTTAATAGATTAGATTTTAGCTTCCCTTACACTGTCTAATAAATGTCTCTTTTGTGCACTTGCCTTTTCACCTACCTGTGGGATTATTATGATACTCTAATAAAACATCAGGCATTTGCAGTTTATTCCTGGAGGGATTTGACTCTTATTTTCATCTCTTACTGCCAATCAGCAGCCTTATATTGAAAGGTAATTAGATTATCCTCTAGGACTCTTCCCAGCCTTCACTGACTGCATATAAATTCAAGGACTCAAGTTTGCTAAAGGACTGTGCTTGATAGACTGTCATGACAAAGCTCTGAAACAAAACACTTCAAAGGTATTTCCTGGAAAAAATATTAATTTTAATTTTGTTTGGGTTTTTTGCTTGTAATTTCTGCTTCTAACAAACTTTTTCTCTGAAACATGGCTAAAACAATGACAAATCACTTTTCCACTCCTGTGCATTGTTGATATTAAATGTGCATAATAGGCATAGAATCTGATACCTGAATTCAAAGCCAAGTTTATTTTGGCTAATACAAGATAATTACCTGCAGATACCTGTGTAAGTCACTTTATCTTCATTAATGATGGGTTATGATGGGTTAATTAACCCATTAATGATGGGTTCATTATGAGATAAAATTATATGCTCATTTGAAATGATTTGCTGGTTTTACTGTGAAGCTTCTGAAAAAATCATATCCTGCTATTACCTCTTTCTTACCTTCATTGACTGTGTTATGTTAAGTGGTAAAATCTTACTTCCCCCATAAAGGCAATGGATATGTACCATGTACACAGAAGAAATTTTATTCAATAAGAACTTACCATTTCTGCAAGTCACGTTTCTGACTAAAAATGCAGCTTAAATGCATCATTAGCAATCATTATGGTGGAATGATACCATTTTAACATAAAAAGAGGTCTCTTTGAGATTTAAAACAAACAAAAAAGCTACTTAAATTAGTATTCACACCCTGGATAAAGACTTTTAAGAAGGCTTGACCACTGGTTAAATTAGGTTAGACACTGGGTCATTGGTACGTCGCCTAAGCTAAAAGCGATCTAAATTAATCTGTGTTAGAAGCTTGTATTAGCTTAAAAGATCCAATTAAAACTGTTGCAACTTTTGTTCTGAAGTCAGAGGCATACAATCAGAAGACAGATATCTCTTAAAGACCTATAATTAATCTTTTTTCTCCTAAAGAATTCTGAATTCTTCCTTTAAATAACATTTTTTGTCATAAGCTAGTCCATACTACATCCTTGTGCAGTTATCCTTCTACTTCATTACTTTCATGTTGCTTCTGGTAGGTTTGTAGGTGTTTTAAAATTGTCTTCTTTTCTGTTTTAGCCAGTCATTACCAGACATACTGATTTTTAATATCTTTATTTCATAAATTTCTGCAGTCCTTTGATTTTTTTTTTGTCTTTTTTTTTTTTATCCTTGTTCCATTTTTGAAATTAGAAATTTTCTATTATGGAGAAAGAACAGGAACTAAGTTTCTAATAGATTATTTCCAGGTATTTATAAGCTTTTCCTCTGTTTTACACTTGATACTTAACTATTCCCAATACTGTTGTTTAAAAAATATGGGGTTTTTTGTTATGGAGGCCTTGAAAAAAATATATAGAATTTTTGTGAGAAATGCATTTTCCTTCAGAGAAAAGATGCATTTGTTTAAAAAAATATGGAATTAACTAAATGGAATAGGTAATAACTTTTATTTGGCCCTATTCTTTGAAACTCATATTTAGGGAAATTTTGTTAAAAATTATTTGTTTTGGTGGGGTTTTTTTAGCTCTATGTACTCTTTCCTTACCTTGTTCTGTTCTTAGCAGACAAATTAAAATTTCTATCTGTGTTGTGTATTACAAGGTTACTGTTAATTTTAAAAAAAATATTCTGGAAGAATACTTCTTTGTATGTCCTTACTTAATACCTTGTGTTTTGTTGGGCCACTTGGAAATAAGCCTACACGTAGGAAAAGATGTGGTGTTAGGAAAGTGTATGGATTACTGCTTAGTTCTGCACCTGAAATATGTACCTTCTGCCTGCAGAATACTGGAGAAAGAAAGGTTGAAGGGTAAACCCCAGGACATGCACTCAGGGACACAGAGATGCTGTCTTTTTTTTTCTCTGAGGTTTTCAAAGCAAACAGGTGTCTCAGCTATTATTTCCTTTTCTATAGCTAAGCAGGAACTTCTTACCTGTATTGTGCTGAAAGTAGCAGCAGAATAAACTTGTGAACTTTTCCTGCCGGTAACTGAGAACCAGCGCAAAGGCCAAGAGCTACACTTAAGATCTAGAGAGCTAATGGAGGGGTCACTTGGCTTTTATGAAATAGCTTTCCATGGATTCTGATGTAACAGTGATCAACTCACAGGCTACCAGTTTCTAAAGATATTGGGGCTTGTTTTATTGTTCTTAAAATCTCAGCTGTTTGATGTAAGCAATATGTTATAACAGCATTAAAGTGATTAATCGACTGATTTTTTGAATGGGTGTTGAACTTTGAAACCAAAGTGTAAAATTGGTGTAAGGCTTCTGGAGAAATGTTTACAATGATTTTAAATGCATAAGACAAGTTCATTTACACTGTGTTGGTAGATATTTTTCATTTGAAGTTGTGACTTTTCCATTTGAAAGTGTTGTTTCCTTGCTCATAAAAATGTTCTGCGTATCTTTTAAGACCATTAATTCCTTTTAATGGAAAGTTTTATTTAATTTTAAAGAAATTGATACTTCAGCAAATTTTACCTATTAATTTGACTTTATTAGTTATTTGTCATTTAATACCTGTCAGATAAGGAAAAAAGGAGTTATTTAATTATTTATAACAGTCTGTGTTCATGTCTAGTAGGTAGGGAAATAACCTTTCTCACAGGCAAAATTCTTCCCAGAGTATTCATAATAGAATAGCATAAACATCAAAAGATGATTGTGGAGTCTTCAAAACTCCCACACATATATTTTAATAATTTCCAGCAACAAATTATTTGTTTTGAGCTTCACAGGTGATGTCATCAATAGAGACAGTAATGTAGAAGCCAACAACTCTTGTCCTGTTGCCAGACTTTGAATGGTGTCTTTTAAAAAAGCCTGAGAAAGGCATTTTTTGGCCAAATTGCCTGATTTCCCCTCCTGAGGTCCATGCCACATGCTGTCTAGCCACAAAAGAGAGGGAAATTGTTCCCAGTTTTCTAATAAAGTAAGGTACAAACATGTTTTTAGATATTTTAATTATTATTCTGTAAATAAGTTGATATGTGAGCTAAAATTATTAGGAGCAAGTTGCACTGAACTGCACAACATATTATGTCAAGCAATAATTTAAACTACATCTTGAAGCTGAATCACTATTTTTAATCACTGAGATTCATATGATGCATTTGAAGACATAAAAAAAGAAGCATTTTTTTTCCTTCAGGTCTGTGTTCCTTAGATAGCTTAGGATGCAAAGCATATAATTTCATCTATTTAAAGCAGCTTAATTGGGAGAATCTAAGGACAAAACCAGAGCTCTAGGTATGGCCTTTCCTTTCAAACGTGATAGTTTCTTCCCATCCTCCATCTTTTTATTAAATTAGTATTCGCTCTGTGTTGTGCTTGTAAAAAAGTAAGTTAAAATTATTTTTGGCACTGATACTTTTCAGCTGTAAAACTTCAAGTTGGATATCTTTGCAAATCATCTGTTTTCTGTGAACTCAGATTATTTGATGTGTAAATGCCACCAGGAGGCTCTTGTAAACTGCTTGCTTTTTGGTAATCCAGTATTTGTTGTGCTTCTGCTTATGGGCATGTTGCTCAATTTTATCTCATATATCTCCCAAGTAGTATCTGAGTATGCATAAAAAGAGAATTTTTAAAAATGTAATTTTTTAAAAATTTATTTTGAGGTTAAAAAAAGCTATTTCTATTTATTTCAGTATGCATGAAAACAGGGAAAAAACCCAAAAACTGTTTATATTTAACTACTTCTGGATAATAGAATGAACTTTTCCATGATTACTTAAATAGCAGATGGTAATGCTAGCTCAATACACAGGTTTAAATATAACACCTGTAACATCATTTCTTTTTGCAAGTATAAAAGCCATGTAGGATAAATTAAAGTTAGTTTATCTGGGCTGATATGCTAAGAAATTAAGTTAAAAAAGAAAGAAAAGCCTATCAACCCTTTCTATTTTGGAAGCAACTTTTATCTCACTGCCTCATTTTCTACCTTATCCATATATTCTTTTATCCATTTTAGATGAGGAATGAAGATATAAAGATGTTTTCCAAATGTACTTGTGAAATTCAGTTCATATCTGGTTTTCCAAGTGTCTCAGGCATTAAGGATTTTTAATGCTGTTGAGCACCAGTTTCTGGACAGCAGATTCCTTTAAAAAATGACTTGTGGTCTTCAGCCATATTGGCCATTAAGAATCACGTTAAAAATTGCAACACTAATTCCAAACCTTTTGGTAAGAGGCTCTAGTATCCAGAGTTCTTCAGGGCACTGCCTGGTTCAGGCTCCCTTGCTCTATAAACCTCAGCATTACACTGATATGTTTCTAGAGTTACTAGTTCTGGGATTAATTTATTTATAGCCAGTGTTGGTATCTGGGCAGTGGTGTAGTAAAAAAAACCATGCAGAAACACAAGGCACCCCTGGATCAATATCATTCACTCTTTTCTCAAAGTCTGAGAAAGATATTCATGTAAGAGCTGGTCATTGTCAAACCAGTGTCCAGTTACCTGTACCCCTCCACACCCATCAGATGTGCATGCAGAAGCAGGTACTGTGTTTTATATTTGAAGATAAAAGGCTATTTCAGCCTCCATGACAAAACATCAAGGCTTCATCAAGCAGGATCTTGTTCAAAAATAATTTTGTCCTTTTCAAACAGACACTCTTTGGGCTTTGTAAGGCTGTAATTGACACAGGAAAAAAGGGACCTGGTTCTTTGTTAGAGGAAAATAGGTTGAAAAAGGTACAAGCTGCTTTATTTACAAAAGCTTTTAGTTATCTGTAGCTGAAATTGGCAGTATCAACCTTCGCAGCTGTAGAAATAAGGAAGGTGAATAAATGTTATAGATGGGTATCATAGGTATGGAACTGGGAGATCTAACGTCTTCATCCAAAAATACAACAATACAAAATTAACAAACAGTTCAGAAAACCTGTGGCATCATTGATGTTCTTGGATGATACTTAAGAGAAAAGAATCTACATTTTCTCTAGGAAGAAGAATGTGCAATAAAGAACACTGCCTTCTTCCTTAAATTAAAAGTGAACAGCAAGAGGAAAGAGATGAATTGTGCTGAGAATTTATTTAAATGAAATTTTGAAATTAATGGAATGCAAAAAAATGTTGAGAGAAAACAAAAAACTCTGCTATCATTATCATTTGATATTATTTAAATTCTAGCCAAAGTATTTTTTAACAGTTATAGTGCTAACTAGTCAACCTTGCAGGCATGTTTAATGTTCTATCAAGTGAGTCTTCTGAGTTCCATAGGAATTTGACAGTAATTACAAGTATTCTCTCTCCTTGCAAAACCTTCATGGTACAGGTGATTCATCATCTGAAGCTTAATAATAAAAAAAAACAAAGTGTCTGGAAAAAAAAATTCTGCTGTCGTTGTTTGTGTATTTTATGTTAGCATTTTCTGGTGTAATTCTGGCTTTCATGTTTTATAAAATAGGTCTTATATTAAGATTCCTGCTTGCCTCTGTCTTCATTTTCACAGTTTGAATAATTATTTGGTGTGCTATAGTTACCAATCATTCCTATTTGGGTATTCCTGCATGTATGAACTTAATAGAGGTATAATCAGAAACCAGGCTCTAAGTCATTTATAGTGAGGGAAGAATTTTGGTCCAATTCATGGTCTATTTTTTATAGTAATGGGATTTTCTAGGAAAGATAAGTATTTTTCATTTTTGTGAAAAATTGTTATGCACTTCTTCACACAATGGCACTAGTAGGTACATTTTGTCATTATTTTTTAAACATAGCCCTCAAAAGTTACAATAGGTTTGTAAATGAAATATACAGTTTGAAATCTGTTCATCTTCCAGATCCTTACTTCCAAGCAAAACAAAAAAAACCCAAAAAATCCTGTTAAACTCCAGCAGAGGTTATCCACAATTAAAGTAATAAGGATAATTTTTACAGTAACTGTGGCTTTGGGACTCATTTGATTGGTTTGTGAAGGTATGACAAATTTTTTAAAAGAAACTGGTGAAAAAATGTTTGATATAGGCAGGGTTCTCTAACTGTTCATTAACATCCCAGTCAAAGTCTTTAATAAAAAACCATTTTATTTTATTAAAGTGGAGTTGCATGGAAAAAGAACTTGGGATACATGAAGACAGGTACAGGTAACTGATACTTATTTTGATTTTGCTGTTAACTCAGCTGATTTTAAGGGTGAAGAACTAAGCTGAGGGTGGTACTTTCAGAGGGAATTAGAAAAGAAGCTAGAAAATAGTTCTTTTATGATAACATATTTTGTGAGGCTCGCAAATGTCTGTGACCAGGGGATGTCTCTTATCCTCCCTCCTTTTTACAGAGGAACAAATGAGAGAAAACTCTTGCCAGAGCCTGAGCAGTTGCCTGCCCTGGAGCAGAAGGGCTTAAAATGAGAGAGAAAACTCCTCTCTCTCATCTCTATACTTCTGGACAAGATGTGGCTCAGCACTAGCAGCATTTTGAGAAGATGCCTTTCCTACCCCCTAGTGACAATATTCAGAGAATTGCTGTTACTTTCGCTGTACAAAGTATAAAACCTATTGAATAAGTAAAAAATGAAGTGATTACTTTTCAAAAACATGCAGGACCAACCAGCATTTACACATACTCCGTATAATGAGCTGCAAATACAGGCTGTCACTGGTGGAGTGTTTTCAAGTTAAATCCTTTAGCCTACTTCAAATCTGTCAAGAGCTCTTGCTGGAACAATGAAATGTTAAGGGGTTCTGAGCAGAAACATAATATCTCATAAAGAAAATCTTACAAAAGGAAGAGATTGAGGATCTGTTCTGAAATTGCAGATTTTTTTTTTGTTACTACAGCTGTCAGTGTTTTATCAGCTTATCGGGTAAGGCATTTTGTCTTAGCCTGTCAACATATTTAAGCACTTTACTGCTAGTCTTTTGACATTAAGTGGAAATTTGTTGTGCCATGACAACATCTACCAATGGAGTCTCAAAAGCATACAGAGAATAAAATGCTTTTATAATTTTTACATTGAAATAATGCATATGAGGTAATTTATTTATTTTATATGTATATTTTCCATCATACTATTTTTACTTTTTTCTTATGAAAGTAGAAAGGAAGTAGTGTATGCTAATATGCAATTCCTTAGGTGCATATTTTGATAAAGAATTTTCTTTTTATTTACTAGAGAAAACTAGTAAAATATTAACAGTAAATAAACTGGTAAACAAGTAAGAAAATAGCTTACAGAAAAATCTGCTTCTATTCAAAGAATTAAAAATGTAGCAGAGTATATTTAATGTAAAGGCTAAAGTGTATTTTGTGTTAAGGTAGATTTTCATTATACCACCTTCTTTTCAGAACCTCATCCTTACTTCTCAATACAATATAATTTTTTCTGGAAAATATTTAATACGTGTTTTAAATAAATTAGCATATTCTAACATGCAAAATATTTATCTCACATAAAAACCCATAGATGCTTCTATGTGCTGGAATAGGTCAGAACTATATTATTTATTAAATTTTAAATTCTTCAGAACTTGGTCCCTGTTGAGGTAAATACTTTTTGCACAGTTGTATAAACAGATGTGGAACAATTAAGTTTTTAATTTAGTTCTTCCTTACTTTAATTCTGGCTCAATGCTTTCCTGGAAAAGAAGGTTCAGGCATTTGTATTCCATGTGTTTTTGGTATTTTTAATTCCTACCATTGTATCAGTACACCTGTTCATAATTTTATTATAAGTTTTTTCCTACTTGGGATGTATTCTTTTGATTCATAATATCAATTTATGTGGGGATTGATGTCATTTTTGCCAAGGCTCAAACTCACTGACTTCTGGAGGGGTTGTTTTCTGAATAACACAATTAAAACTGCCAGCATGAGCTCCACTGGATCCTAGAATTTCTGTACCAAACTGCAGTTGTTTCAATATGCAAGTAGGCTTTCAACTTCTGCAAAAAAGCTTTGCAAGTGAGATTAAAAATAAATTATTATTATCCTCAGACTTAAAGTATGCAGATTTTAATGTTCTTGTGTAACTATAACACCCATTGCATGTATATTCTCAGATTAACTAAAATAAACTTAATACTATATAATGATAAATGAAACTAAATACTATATAACCAAAACTGTGTTTGGGTTATGCAAAAGGGTAGAAAAAAAAGAAAAGATATGCGGTGACTGTGTGAGATCAGTTTTATTGTTTTTTTTTTTTTTAATTAAATACATTCTTATTCTCAACTTTGGCTCTGAAAAAAGGCTGTAGTGTTTAAAATATGTCTAGGTAGATACTTCATCCTCCTTTGGCTCAAGCAAAGATCAGACAGAGTATTCAGGGTTTAACTCAGATTCAATCAAAATATGTCTGAGACCTGTTTATTCTTAAAGCTAATGGTCTGCTGTTCTGGATTCTTCGTAAGTGTTTGATCACTATGCTCAGAAATTTATCATTCACAGATCAAGTTACAAATCTAGCACAGAAAACCTGTGTATATATATGCATATTTGTTTGTACGTTATTTATAAGAAGCAGAAGAAAAGAGTTTACTTGATTGGGCAAGCAACAATTCCAAGTACACCCTTTCTTACTCCTGTGAACTATGGGAATGTTTGCGGCAGATTATTTTTATACGTCTTTCCCCGGGGATATTGCTTGGTTTACCCTGATGTTCCCTATTCATTTTTCAGGTTGAGGAGAAATAAGAAAGAATGCAGCAACACAGAGTGTTTGGGGACTAAACCTGTGTCCTAGTGCTGTCTTTTGTATCAGGAAAACTTTTACTGACCTTCATGTAAACTTAGCCTATAGAATGTTTAGAGAAAATTTTTCTCACATAATAATACCTTGTAAGATGACGGGAATTCATTTCTGCAAGTTCAGCTGTTCCTATTGGGGATCTCTGAGCCCTCTTTCCATCTTCTGTGCTTTACTGCTGACAAGGTTACTGCTTTCCTCATAACACTACTCTTAGATAAGGTACAATAACTGCAGCTCTGCAATCACAAGTGATGAGTTTATACAAAGGTAAAAATCCAAAGGGACAGGGAGAAGAAAAGACCACAGCACCAGAGGCGTTTCTTTGTATCTGACTTCCCTCTCCAGTACTGCTGATTTTTCTCTCCCCCAACTTCTAAAGAGACTAAGTAGCACAAGTCAGAAGCTTAACTGCTTTATGTTTGTTCACTAGTCTGTAAAATAGAGAATAATGTGTGTGTAATACTGCTTTCAGGCTGAATATGTTAATGTCTAAAAAGCTTTTTAAGAATGTAAAACACTATGTAAATGTGAACTATTAGCATATCTTTATACTTTAACAGGAGGGCAAGATTCTGAAAGAGTTCACTTGACACTCTTGAAGGAGTTCAGCACAGGCCAAGCTGTCTGTGAGAACAGTTTCCTGAGAGAACCTCTGAAGCAGCAAAAAGCCCTACACCCCGAAGTCCAATAGACTTCAACACACTTGAAACTATATCTTGTGAGACAGGCTATTAGTATTGCTTCTTTTTCCTCCCTTATTAATTTTGGGGATGGTTTTAATAATAAGCTTGACATACAGACTTGGGGAAGCGCCTCACAGAGTATTGTTTAAATTGCAAAATTATCCACAGTAAAAATAAAACACCCCATACCACACAACTTTCCTCATCTACCCTGCGTATCCCTATACAAATCCAAGCTCTAGATTACTTTAAAACTTTTGTTTGCTGGAGGAAGGGAACAAGAAGTCTCAGCTATCTTGCTCACCCTAAGACATAATAATATCATAAAAATAGGTGAGCAGACAAGACGTCAGAATAATTGGTCTTGTGTTTGATCTAGTACACAGTGGGAAAATCTTTTTGAGAGGTGGGTAGAGACAACAGGATGCAGGAGCCATGGCACATTTTCGCTGTTTCCATTCAAAAGCTCTTTATCTTCCGGAGAGAAGAGTTAGGTCTTAAACATTATTATGATACAGTTTGTGAAGGTGGAGAGATGTGACCCTCAGTGTTTTTGTATTTTCTTTTAATAACATAATATAACAAATATCCTTCAGTTTATTAAAGGGTTTAAAGTCCGCTGTATCTTTTGTTTGTATCTCTCATATTTCCATTAAATAAAATGAAAAAAACATTTTTTGCTTTCCTACCCAAAGGAATCAAGGTTTACTTGTTTGTGGTTTTTATCCCTCTGTTTTTTAATTAAAGAATGGAAACCTTTTGTTCTAGACAGTTTCTATGCAGTCATAAAAAGTGCTGTGTCAGAAAAAGGACACTGGAAGGCCATTCAGTACAACTGAAAATTTCCTGCTCTCTGCACACCAACAGTACTGTTTATCAAGTTGTTTTTTTTTATATTTCATGCTGAAGGAAAGACCAAAGATGTTTGTGTGCTTTCTTTGGCCAAAATGTGGTTTATGTTTCTATTTCTTCAGAATAGCAGTTGGACCTGAAAAGTTGTGCATTGTCATTGACATCACATTTCTCATTTTTGTAAATAGCCACACACTTCAGGAAGCATCAAATAGCTGGTGTGCTTTGCTTGTGATAGCACTTTATGAGCCTTCTTCATACATGCTACATTTTAATAATACATGACTCTAATTAAAACTGGCCTGAAATGCTTTAAAATGTCACATGCGAAGCCTTAATATTTGTATATGCTCATCTACTCTTCTTCAGAGAAGATATGGAGATTAAAGTCCCATCCAGTGTTTGGCTTAAGTGATTTTGTGGTCTTTATCTCAAATTCCCTCTCTTTCCAAATGTAACAGTGGAACCATATTTATGTAGTGCTACCGATTTCTGGTCATTGACCATATAAACCTAAGATTTTTCATTGTTGAGATAAGTCTCTGATGACACACCTGAAATTCTAGGAACGGGTTAAGATGCTCCTGTAATGGTTCCCCGCAGCCCTGCGATGCTTGAAAATATGATAAATGAAAATGCCTAATTCTTGCTGTATGAGTTCAGTTAAAAAAAGTAGCAGTGCCTTTGGAGTTATTGAATAAGAAAGGCAGAATTTCGTGCAAGGACTCTGGCTTGTTGGCTTTTTCCAACACTGCTAGAATTACATTTTAAGGCAGTTAACTCACAAAATCAAGAGTAAAACTTAATCTCATATTCAGTAAAACTGAGGCTCATATTATGCTGGCATGTTTGTGTAGAATACTGGTTTTATTTCTTTAAGTCTGTAGCAAAATCCTGGTTAATTCTAAAGCATAAGATGGAAGACAGTGAAATTGTTTTTGATACTGAAATAATATGCATATTATACGTTTTGACAGAGAATTTTTTATATAGGCCAAAAAAAGTTGGTAGTTTGGTTTACTCAATTCATTCTATACCATCTTATCTGATTATTAAAGTTTTTTTTATATATAGTAAAAGGCTTGAATATTAAAAATAAACTAAACCAGACTATTTTGAAGTTGAATATTTTATCTTTATCCCTATGTTATATCTTTATCCTTATGTTAACCAGAGTAATAAACTAATAATTTAATTTTCATATTGTTCTATGGAACGTAAACTTAATAATGCATTGGAAAACAAGGTGATTATTTCTAAAGAAGTTGTGATTTGTTCAAGAGATACCACAGTAGTCAGTAATTGGTGTGTGGCAGTTTTACTGAAATGGACAACTATAAAAAGTATATTTTCTCAGTTAGTTAAGATTTTAAAGTGCTATGCATTTTTTGTAATAACCCTGGCAATAAGATTTTGATTGTGTGCTACTGGCTGGGACTGTGACTATTAATAATTTATTTCAACCATCTTTCTTTCTGAAACAAGCACTTAATCAAACATATTAGTTATTATGAGTATATTTCAGAACCTTTCCATTGCTTTAGATATATTATCATTTCAGAGTGACTTTTCATATATTTTATACTGTGTTATTACACAATATATTAGAGCCAAATACTCATGTTGTAAAATGGAGACAAAATCAAGAATGATTGTGTGAAAACTCCATTTTATGTAGCCTTCAGAATTAAGTGAATAGCAGGACAGGTAAAAGGTACTAATTCTGTCCTATTCATTTCTCACTTAGTAGTTTTAGGAAAAATACAATTAAATTGATAATAACATTAGTCCCACCTCTAATTTTGCACTTATAATATTAGTTAGTTTTTTTTTTTTCTCCTAGCTAAGTTTGATGATTTTAGATTTAACTGTTGATAGGTTTTGTGTGTACAAATACTGAAGATACATGGCAGGACCAATTCATTTGCCCACACACTCGTCTCCTCAGAAGACAAATCTATTATTTTGATTGATCTTAATTTTATGGAGAATGCATGCATATATTTAGTACTTATGAGTACAGGCCTCTACAAATATTGTATTGTTTACTTATTCCCATGGAAATTAACATTTCAAAATAAATATATATGACTGTGTATGTTTTAATTTATGATACAATACTTCAATTTATCTTTTTATTTAATACATTTTCTGTGTGACACTATTGTTTTTACCTAACACCAGGACAACCTTATATTGTGGCCCAGAGCTCCCCTGTTAACAATATTAGTCAGTATATTTTGTCTATTTTCTTCCTTTCCCATTATTTTTACCAGGTATGGTGTTCACTGAATACTGTAGCAGATTCCAAAGGTTTAAACTCTGAGATCTTTCATTTGAAGCACTTTTTTTGTAAATTACTAATTAAAACTATGTGTGTTTTTCTGAACACCTGATAATGTCAACACAAAATATTGGTCCTGCTTATTAACAGATAATTGGATGCGGTTCTAAGGCTTAGCTTACACAGAAGCATTGACTACATTGATGTTTTTTCTCCATGTTAAAGGCATCTTAATTTATTTGTATGCTCCTCTCACTTTATATTTTCAGTATAGCAGACTCACCCAAGTTTTGGATTTAAAGCTGCAATGCTTAAATATAATAAAATCAGTTTTCTTCCACAAAATTGCTTCCTAGAAACTGAATGAAAGACAGGAGAAATAAAAGTTAAGTCACAAAATAGTATTTAAGTTAGAAATATTTTCCTGGGACTATGAATGGAATATGAATGTCACTTTTCCAGCAGTTAGTTTTTTCTCATGAACATTTTTTTTCATTTTTGAGCTAGTATTTGAATTAAATTTAGATTTGGATTGCTTATGTACATGGTTTACCTTTTTCTAAAGGGGTTTACTTTAAATGTTCTGCTGCAGCTGGGAGCATTGATCTAAGGACAAAAAGGTTTCAATGCCAGGAATATGATTAACAAATTTTAATTATAATTTTGAAGAATTGATGCCCTTATTATCTACAAATTGTTAGCTGAGAAAAGAGAATCTGGATAGAGAATTATAAGCTTTTTGAGTTTACTAAGCATGATATTCAACTGTGTGTGTACATATTTGCTAAGACTAATTTAGGGAGTTAATCTGGTTCATCCCTCCAAATCCATGCATCTTGATCCTTTGGTGCTCACGCATACATTTTGTAGATGAAAATGCTGAAATAGTTCAATTACCAGTGTAGTATTCTTGCATTGTAATCAGGAATTCAGTGTTGCATATTTTGAAGTAATAAAGCAACAGGAGGTTTGCAACGGTACCTGTGTGCAATGGGAAGACAAATGCTTTTCCAGAATACCTGTGCCTGATGTTTGGGGAGTAAATAACTTTAGCGTTTAGTCTTTAGTCCATGAAAGCTCTGGATATGTAATGTTTGGTGAAGGCCAGTTCTGACCTCAGGTATTTAAAAATATGCACCGTGGATTCTTTAGGTCTTTGTCTCCAAAGTAAGCAGCTGATACATTACTGAGTCCACAAAACAAACCACCCTTGAACAGAGCAGTAACATGTCAGCCTGGCTGAAGCAATTTTGGATGGGCTGGCCAGAGTGGTACAGGCTAATCCTGAAAACTGTAGGGAGTTAGGTTGTGTGGTTTTCCATCAATTTTTAAATAGAAATCCTACAACGCCCTACGGCTTTTGAATTTATCTGGTTAGTTACAACTGTGGCTTTATTAATTGATGCCTCTGGTAATTAATTTGTAACCTAATATGAGTTCATGCATCTTGTTGCAAAAAGCATGTAGACTCAAGCAGTATCCATCCTTGCACCCAATTCTCAGCAGAATCTTTAGATGGACTTCCACCTTCCCACAAAAGAGTTGAGAAATTGAAGTTGAAAGGTTTTTCAGTTCTCTGGAAACAGAAGGTTTTCTGCAGGAACTGGAAAAGGAGCTGAAAAAGCAGATGATTTCAAAGCATATACCAAGAAAACAGAAAAGGAAGCTGTATAAGGTAATTTGTGCACTGGTTTGGTTTAATATATTCAACTGAATTTGATACAATCTTCACAAGAACTAGTACATTTTCTGAAAAAAATCAGAATTCTTTTATTGAAACTGATTATTTTACTTTCAACTCCCTCCTTATTAAAGCTAGGGAACAGTTTCCCTGAAGACATTTGCATCTATTAGCAAAGGAAATATATGTATTACTAGAAAATACTTAACCTAGGACAAATTGATGACAGCAGGATATTGAGCAATTAAATCTGTGTTCTCAGGGAGGATGTAAAGGAAAACCCAGATAAATGTATCAGATACTTAGGTTGTCTAATCAAGCTGCTAAGTAACTTTTTTTTTTTTTTTTCTGTGAAGAATATATATATATAAACTTTTGGACTCTGAGTGTTTTTTTGGCTGTAGAATGCTGTATGAATAAAATTCAGAGGTTTCTATGGAGAGTAGGAGAAACAGCATTGTATTTTTCTACACAAAATCTGCTATTTTCAACAATGGATTACCCTAGTGAATAGAAGGGAAGGAGCAAGCACTGAGTACTCTGACAGTCTGATGACAGACTACAGAACAACTAGAAAAAAGGTCATTCTGAACATTTAACTTTTGCTCTTCTTTAAACAAGTGTAATAACTTTCTCATTTTGCTTCATTGTCTTCCATTTTAAGTATCATCAATCTCAGTATAAATGTAACTGAAATATATTTAATCAATTATATTTAATACTGTATCATTCAATATATTGTGAGCATATCTGTCCAATAATATGATGCCCACAGTTATATTCTAGACTGTTCACTCATAAGAAAAATTACAACTTTGTGTGTACCATGCTAAGTTTCCAAAATGAAATTGTCTGATTTTCAGTCTTTTATGTCATAAAATTTAGCTGAAATTTATATGATCACCTATATGACCACCATGATGAATATATTTTAAAGTTCATTTAATAACTGGTCTGCCTTCTTATAGGTGATCTCTTTTTTCTACCTTGATTCCATAATTTGGAATTCCTGGGTCTGTATCTATAATAATAATTTATATGCTGGAGTCTACTACTTATGCAGACATGACAGACAAACAGAAGCAAATAAAGGCCTTTCAGTCATTTAGAGTATAAATGTGCATCACACCATTTCCAGAGTCCATGTATGTACATACATACTCAGTTCAGTGGTAGTTAATTAGGCTGGCTTGATGATTTAGCTAAAGGTGAGTGTTTGATGTCTTTATTTTTTTTCTCCAGTTCCACTGACATGTTAGAGTCTTCATGTGCTTAACTAATGATACATTCCAGACTGTTTTTCTAAGTTATTCTTCAAATACAAAGAGTAAATACTGTTTTGCAGTGCAATATTATTTGAGACTGATTGCCTCCAGTATTAACCAAAATAGATGTTATTTTCCCTTAGAATTCCCACGTTTTTAATTTGAAAGCATTATTTAATCTCAATCATTCTTATATTGAAGAAATTGGTGCTTGGGAAAATGCTGACTAATTCCTGAATCATTCCTGAATCATGCTGCTGAATAGTGAGTATTTTTTTAATGTAATAACAAATTATGGTCAGAGATACGAATCTTACACTGGACTGACACACATAAAGTACATTGTCTTCATGTGAAAACAGTGTTGAAAACAGAATTCAAGCGATAGCAAACTACAGACATATCTGCATATCAGTAAAAGATTACCTACTTTATTAGGGCACACTTGTTCTGTCTGATATTTAAACACCTCCCCTAGACACACACACACACACACAAACATGCCCCAAAAACCCACCCTCATATGTTTCATGGCAGTTTTCTGGAAGCTGATAATTATTGGCTAATTGAGTGGAGATTGGAGTGACAGGCTTTGGATAAATCGTCAAGTATAGTAATTACTGATTTTTAGCAAAAAATTACATCTGACCTTGGTTTCATTCTATTATCAATTTGGAAATACGAATGTTTTAAAACTTGAGTTTGTCAGTCCGTGTGTAAAAATAAAAGAAGGTTATATTTCAAATTAAATGGGGCATGCTTATAAAAAAGTACATTGTGTACTATTTTTTACTTACAGATTTTTTTTAAAATAATATTAAAGATATTTCCATACAGGAATTACTCATATGTATTTTATTTTCCAGAGCAGTCAGCAATCTAATTGTTGTGGTGCTCACTAGTTGCAAAAAGAAAGGCAGAGTTTGATAGCAGTTTTGTAAATTATTTTAATGGTCTGTCTCCTAATATTATCCAAAGAATTATTGTAGGTGGTATCAAATAGTATCTTTGTTTTCCCTCTAGAGAACCTGTAGGCCACCAGAGTTTGGTATTGCGGTCCTAGTGCTCTCTATGGAGAGGCGGATGTCTCAAAATGGGCGTGAAATACCCAGCTGAGGACTCTGTATTTGTCTGGTTTGGAGAGGAGGAGGCTGAGGAGTGACATCACAGCTCCCTACAGCTTCCTGGGTAAGGGAAGTTGAGTTTGAGATGCTGAGTTCTTCTCCCTTGTACCCAGTGCCAGGACATACGGGAATGGCCAAGACCTGTATTGTTCAGGAGAAATCTAACCTCTGAACTAGCAGAAAGCATTGAATACCCACAATCATGTCCCAGCCTGAGCATGGACTTTGACATGTTTTGAGGAGAAGACATGTACTTTCTGATGGGGGTGAGAGCTGTGGATCACCTTGAGGTCATTTGACCATCTGAATAAATTTGCAGGAGTCAGATGTGATGTATTGTTTTTGAAAGTCTTCTGTGTTCATCCAGTTTTTCTGGCAACCCACAGGATGGCAAAATTCCCATCTCTGACTCTAGTTATTCACAGAGATCAAATATTGAGTCTGATGCAGGATGTGCTCCTCAACTAAGTGGTTTCAAGCTTGGATATTTTTTCTCCTTTGGCTCATTTTTAGAAATGCCCAAGCTATTTCCCATGGGAAAACATGCTAGAGCACAATGTCCTGAGAGCAGCAGCACTCCTTCAGAGGGGAAAGTCCATCCTAATACTCTGTCTCCAAAGCAGCCAGTCCAAGTCTAAAGGACAGCACTTGACCAGCGCAGTTCTGCTTCAGTCAGGCTCCTTAGGGTGCTTCAGTGGCTGGGACTGGCCTCTCCTGGGACCCACCAGCCCCACCACCTCCTGCTAAGGGCCCAGGGGACATGTCCCAACTCAGCCTGGGACCCTCAGTCCCTGCCTAAGCCGTGATGTACGTGTGCCAGTCTGATTACCCCACCATAATTATACAAGTATTCCCAATACTAATTAACTAACAGTGCAAAGTGTATTGGCACTGCGTGGTAGAAGAAATATTTATAAATTGCACAATGTGTTTTTAGGTTAATAGACCTAATGTATGGTATTAAACTAATTGACAGCCATAAGTACAGACATTTTTCAAAATTTAATAGAACATTAACATTTAACTTCACAAATAAATTCATTTTTCCTCATGGTCTTGGGATATTTATCAAGGTGTGATCTTATTGACTGGTTTCTTTAGAAAGCAAGAAGACATTAGGAACAATTTCATAAGGGTGCCATCTAGGATGTTGCACAATAGCAACTCCAATAACTTAGGGTGAAACTAAGACTAATATTTTGTGGATATATTTTTCTCCATTGACTTCTTGTACCATTTTTTAAGACCTATATAAATAAGTTATAATGCTGCTTTTAAGTTGGTGAAGATATGAATGCTGGCCTCATGCTAACAACACACAAGGTTTTCATTTTTCATAAAAGTATCAAGAACAGTAAAAGTACAAAATTGCTGTTAAGGTAGCATGGTCTGAATAAAAATGAAAATAGATATCAGTCCTCTTGGAAATCTGGTCAGGATTTTATGAGCCGGTGTGTATCAAAATATGCAAGGAAATACTCTCACAGATAACTGAAAGTTAAATAGGGAATGATAATTGCCAAGAACTTGGTTTCTAAGAAAAGATGTACAGAATATAAATAAAGAAGCAACATTACCTAGTCGGTCATCCACGATATGAATAATTTCCCATGGAGTATCTCCTGGAATAAATAGATCATTGGCTACCTCTTCATGAATTAATATAATTTTCCTTTAAAAAGAAATCCAAAGACATTGATTGGGGTATTTCTTTTTTGTAGCAGTTGAAGGTAGTGGTAAAAATGGCCTTAAAATTTATTCTTATGATCAGACCTTACAGCCAAAGAGATATTTTCTCAAAGACTCATGACAGATGCAATAGATAATTTACAGAACAAGGTATTGGAAACTGTAAGTTCTCAGGGTTAAAAAAGTATGATATGGTGGAAATCAAATGCAAAGAAGAAAGATTCTGACATCTCTAGAGGTATCTTCACAGTCATAGCCACCATTTCAAACAGTGTAAATTAAGTGGCTTAAAACCAAACCCTTTTAGTTGCAACTGAAGTTACTATCTATACAATGTGTACAGTTATTTTTGCAAACAGCTGTTATTTTCTATAAAAAAAGCATGATTCAGTGGGGAACAAAAAGAATATCTAACATAACCTGTGGGGTTTTTTTGATCTATTGCACTTATACATTGCTGTGGTAGTACATAATAAATACATAATTTCATTACTGTATGGAGGTTGATACCAAGATTATTTGTGATAAAACTATTCTGTGAGCAGGGAAGGTATGTTAATATTTCTAATTTGAATATTATTTCTTTGTATTATAAATCACCATTGGTTATTTTATCTCTACTATCCTCTAGCATTTAATACAGATTCAGGAATATTATTAACCATCTGTTAGCATAATATTTAGCATTCAAATTTCTTTTAGTGTATATGAGTTTCTGCAATATTTTTGGCAAATATTGTATCCCTAGACTAACTGTAGCTTCCATAAGCCTCAGGCACTTCTATGATGCTTATACATTAATTAGAGAGTATCCTGTATATTTCTGAAGGAATCACATCTCTCTAATTAAAATGTAAAATTCAGAACTGAAGTGATTATTATTAGGAAGCTGAATTCAGTTTAAAAAGTAATAAACACTGGATGCAGACATGCAAATAAAAGTCTTAATGATCTTGCAGAGGATTAAATTGTAACCAGAGAAATCATAAGCAAAGCCATATTTTTATCTTTATAAGCTAAGGGTTTCAGCTACAAGGAGAAAAAAAAATCTTTTTTTTTTTTTGATGACATTGTCATCTATAAATAGTGTTGACTTCAGTATTTATGAAAAAGTTAGATGTAACCTTGTGAAGGACACCTTTAATCGCTTTATGTTTTAGCATGGAAGGCAGTATCCCTTGCAAAAGTTGTATCAATAATAGCAATTTGGGTTACTCAGAAAAAATGAAAGAGGAAGAAAACACTGTCTGGTTTCCCAGTCCTCTTTCTCAACAAAACTGCAGCCAAAACCACCACCAAACCCAGAGAATCCAACAAACAAGATTTTATATTTCATATCTATATTTTTTCCCCTAGAATGATAATATTTCAATTTTATAGTTAAAATATTTTAGGTAGATCTCTCTACATTTTAAAGGAGAATTATTACCACTAGAAAACAGGCATTTCTGGTTAAGATTAAATAGAACTAATCTACTTTTAATTTTTTTTCTTATTCTGCAATTCTTCCTTAAAATTGTCTTAAAGTTTGTGTTGTAAATATCAGAAAATCATAACATTTTAGAAAGTCTGAACACTACATATATTTAACATGTTAATGAGCTCTACTTTTCATGTGATTATTGGATATTTTTTACAAGAATTATGAAACTCCTCCTTTTTGGACAGAACAGGTGCATGATATTCTGCAATTACCTTTTCATTAAAGATGTCAAGAGTGATGCTTACCTTGTGAGGTTTATGAGTATCTGCATCCAGTCTTTGGCAGTGCTCATGTTCACATCCCTGGACTGATGTTTTGCTATCCTGTTAATTTGTCCCAGAAATAATAATAGCCATAGAATGTTTCATCTTTCTTGTGTTGTCAGGTATCACAGAAAAGGTGCCAGTCGATAGATACAATTTGTAGGTGCTTACACATTGTGATTGTATCTTTAACTTATTTTTTTAAAACTTAGCAGATTGTTATTGCTTGGTTTGGAGTGGTTATTGTCCTTTGTCATGATGGTACATATTTTCATCATGTTGACAATCATGGCGAGATCTCCTGTTTCAGGAGTCTAACTAAGAAAAAGGAGGGCTTTGTTTCAGACCTGAAACAGAATTTATATAACAATAAGCATGTGGTGAAAATAGGTGTCTGAAAATGTTACAACTAACCATTACGGAGAAATTGTTTGCTTTTCTCCTCCTTTTTTCCACCTTATATCTGCTGTATTTCTTCATTCTTTTATCTTTACATGATTATTCTTTCTGTCCTGGCTGGCTGCCTGACTCTTCTTTTAGAATCTGTTTGTACTTTATTCTCCCACTGGATAACACTGGATGTAACACATACATGTTTTTTCTACCTAGTGGCTCCGTAGCAAGTAGGACATCTGCCTCTGCAGCATTTGCTTCTGTATTATGCTAAATGGCACTGAGAATGCAGCCATGAATGGGTGTCAAACTGGGATGTCCTGCAAGGCAAAATGAAACCTTTAGAGGCTACCACTGGCTCATGCAGAGACTTTGTAATTGAATGTTCTACATCATTTCACACAGTTCCAAAGTCTCATTTGTTGCAGTTTACATGGTAATTTAAAATAATAGGGGAGGGCAAGGCACTTGCAAACTGGTCAGAAAGGGCTGCTTGAACCACATCTTTGGTAGAAAGGTGTAGAGCTTGTGAGCTTGTATGGTTGACTACACCACTTCCCTCTAGCAGGAAAGGCAAAAACCAGCAGTATCAATGAACATGATGTGCCCGGAGTTTCTTCACATTAGGGGTAGCACAAACTGTACAGAATATCTAAAATGATGTGAATTTCTGTCACTGCAGTGGCAAAAAGGTGAAAGATAAATGAGAATTTAGGTGGGAAACAGATCTGTATAACAAGTTAGGTATCAATGTCTGGAATACGAATCATACGAACAAGATCTCAGCTTTGCATTTGTGTGTCTCTCTAAAAGCATGAATGTTAAGTTCCATATTTGGGGGCCAAATGTTTGTGTCATGTAAATTAGCTCATTCCATTAAGACCAATGAGTACTGTGAAAGCACAAAGATTTGGACAAATAATATCAATGGGAAGCCTCTGGTGTTGCTGTACTTCATGGTGTTTCTACAGGTTGTGATGATTGCACTGTAGCAGGTGATGAGATCAATGTACTGGTGTGTGATTTAGCAGCAAGTGTGTAAGAGATGTGGATTTATTTCTCTTCACATCTTTAAAAACTTCGAAATGAACGCTGATTTCAGCATTGCAGCTCTATTTGAGGCCTCAGGCCATTACTTTTTAATCAGTATTTGAAGAACACCTTTTTTACCTTACGGAACATTTTTATGAATGTGGAAATGTACAGGTTTCTCCAGGCAATAAAAAGCCATTAGAATCAGGAGTGAGGGGTGCTGCAGGGTAGAGTAACCATTCTGACATTTCTGAGGAAACTTAATTTATAGAAACCTAATTTATACTAGATGATAGGAGTTCTTACAGTGACACTCTAAACAGGGAGATATTTTACTTATGAATGAAAATCCCAGACCAGTAAAAGAAATTTATTAATCATCCCACCATTAAAGATTATATGGTCCCATGTAGTTCTGTGGGTACATAGATTACCACATGGAATCCCAAATCAGTTCAGATTTCTCTAGTACATATGTACAAATAAGCAGGTAGGGCATGGATTAGGACTTCTTTAGAATACAATATAACTATAATGAAGAAATTGGATTTTACAAGATTGAGTTCAAAATAATCTCATATTTTTCTTTTCAATTAAAACAAAATTACATTACCTATATAATTCATATTCACCCAGGGATTTTCTGTGGTGGATAGGAGATTTAAAATGTGCTAGCCCAAAGATCTGTGGACTGTACAAAAACCAAACATCTTCAGTTACTCAATAGGATACAGAATTTTTTCATTTAATATAAGAGAGTATCACATAAATACAAAAATCAATAAATAACTTGTTAACCTTAGACACTCAGGTGAGAAAAAAACAGGAGAATAGATAACCCATGCACTCTGCTTAGAAACCAAGCAGATTCAAAGTACATTGAACTAAGATGAGAAAAGAATTGAGAAAAAATATCCTCTGTGAATAAGGTCCTTTAACATTTTGTGACTATATTAGTTTACACTTAAATTAAAGTTAATTATAAACAATATTTTTCAAAATTTAAATATTTTAACTCCAATTCCCTAATATTTAGGTTTTTAATGTTTTTAGACATTAAATATGAAGGTATGTAGTTAGTATGTTTTTCATTTTGGTTTGTCATTACATACATCAGACTTTTTATTTAATCTGTCACACATTTGTATAATTATTATAATTTTAATTGTTAACAGAGGGATATTTTTCCCTGGGGAAAAGAAATTCATCTTTTCAAATTCTAACAGCTTAGGCTAACCAAATCTAAGATAAAATACAAAGCCAACAAAGCAGTCTAGTTTCTTTAACACCAAATAGATTAGTTTAAAATTACAACTCTTGAATATGATTATATAATTTGGTATATATATTTGAGCTTATTTCCTGTGCAGTAGGGAAAGGAACATTTTCAGTCACTTCTATCTAAAGGGATAAAATCTGCAGACATTGTACAGAACTGTATTGAATGTCAGAAAGAGTGATAAACAAAAAAGAAAAAGGCAAAGTAAAGCCCTAAACATCCTGACATTATGTGAGATTAGAATAGTGTTGACAGTTTCAAATTTAGCTTCAAATATACTAAGCCTTTGAGCCACAAGATTTGTTTTCAAAGATTTCTCATTTCCCAACTGGTCTTCACCTGATGTGTAACCCCGCAGTTCTTGCACTGTGAAATGGAGAACAACTGTTGAGATCTCCTTTAAAATGCTCCAAATGCTAATCTGTAATAAAAAAAAAATTTATAAAAGACTAATATTTTATAATAAGTCTGAGTTTGAATTCCATTTTCTATTAGTGTTACCAGAAGAAGAAAGAACTATAATAAAACAAGAAGAGGCAAATGAAATATCTCGTCAGTGAGAATGACTACAGGATGAGGACTGGTGGAGCAAAGTCCCTCCCACTGTATGTAAAGATCAGGTTCATGACCACCTGAGGAACCAGAATGTACATAAGTCTATGGCACCTGATGACATACATCCCAGAGTCCTGAGGGAATGGACTGATGTAGTAAGACCCTGGGATTCACTGACCTGTCAGTCTTACCTCTGTGCCTGGGAAGATCATAGAATAGATCCTCCTAGAAGCTGTGCTAAGGCACATGGAGGACAAGAACATGATTCAAGAAACCAGCATAGCTCCACCAAGGGCAATACCTGCCTGATCAACCTAACAGCCTTCTCTGATGGAGTGAATTCATTAGTCACCAAGGGAAAAGCTATAGATATTATTTATTTATTTATTTATTTATTTATGCAAATTCTTTGACAAGGTCCTGAACAACATCCTTCTTTCTAAACTGGAGAGAGATGGGTTGAAGGAGTGGATTGTTTGATGGATAAGAAGGTGCTTGGGTGCTCACATCCAGAGGGTAGTGGTCCACTCAGAGTCGACAACTTAGAGGCACAATGGACATTGGTGACAAGTGGTGTCCCTCAGGGGCCTCTATTAGGATCAATGCTATTTCACATCTTCATCAATTGATAGAGAACACTCCCAGCAAATTTGCCAATGACACCAAGCTGAGTGGTGCAGTTGCCACGCCTGAGGGATATGATGCCATCCGCTGGGATCTGGGCAGGCTCAGTAGGTGGCACCATGGGAAACCCATAGGGTTCAACAACACCAAGTGCAAGGTTCTGCACCTGGGTCAAGGCAACCCCCAATATCAGCACAGCCTGGGGGATGAATAGATTGAGAGCAGCCTTGGGGAGAAGGACCTGGGGCTGCTGGTGGATGAGAGGCTGGACATGACCCAGCCATGGGCACTCACAGCCCAGAGAGACAAAGGTGTCCTGGGCTGCCTCCAAAGCAGCGTGGCCAGCAGGGCAAGGGAGGGGATTCTGCTCCTCTCTGGTGAGACCCCTCCTGCAGTGCTGCATCCAGCTCTGGGGCCACCAGCACAGAAAGGACATGGACTTGCTTGAGCAGGTCCAGATGGGGCCACCAAGATAATTAGTGGGATAGAGCATCTTTTATGAGGAAAGGCTGAGAGAATTGGGTTTTTCAGCCTCTGGGTGACCTAAGTGCAGCCTTTAAATAGCTACAGAACTACAGAAAAGATAGAAAACTACAAGAAAGATGGAGAGAGTTTATAAGGGCATGTAGGGAAAGGACAAGGGGGGAATGGATTCAAACTGAGAGAGAGAAAGTAGGTTTTAATTAGCTATTAGGAAGAAATTCTTTTCCTGGTGGTGAGGCACTGCAACAAGTTGCCAGAGAAATTGTGGATGCCCCATCCCCGGAAGTGTTTTTGGCCAGGTTGTCAGGTATCTCTGCCCATGCCAAGGGGGTTGGAACTTTAAGGTCCCTTCCAACACAAATCATTTAGTGATTCTAAAGCAATGTGTCTGTCGGGAAAAGACACTTGAGAATTTTCTTCTCTGACTTGAAACTCTGTCTTCAAATCCAGCTTTGAGTCACTTTTGTTCTAAAGTTCTGAATGAAGATTGGGAGATAACATTAAGGAAGGAGGATTACTGATATGTAGCACTTTCTTATATCTTACTGATGGGAAGCTTAGTTTTCCTTGTTTATTTTTATTTCTAATTCCTGTATGAATGCTTTTGAATTAAAAAAATGTGTTATTTGTTTTAAATAGAAATAAGCCATTAAAACCCCAAAATAAACAAGCAAGCAAAAAGCCGTGTTGGACTGAAAATAGGTGATGATACTTCATTAGGAGTACATGGAAATAATTTATAATGAAAATCAAAACTTTTCCAAAAAGAATTTGTCAACAGATCAAGATTTTTCAGTCTTTCCTTCCAATTCTTATATTCTATATGGAATTGGAGGGGAGAGTGGAGTGACAGTCAGAACTCTGTGAAAATGCTTTATGTGTTATTTAATGACCAAAATACCAAGTTAAGATTCCCCTTAAAGCAAAGCAAAGCAAATCACTCAGCCTTCTCTTTTCTCCTCTGGGCTGGACTCCATGCAAATCTCATAATTCCGTAGAGAATGCTCTAAGGAAGTTGTGGGGTATAGGATATAAGACATAGTCTGGTTGGTAGGCTGATCTCTAAGAAAACAGATATAGGAAATACATCCTTTTGCAACATGAAAATCTTCTATAGAAAAAAAAATTTCAAGTGCAAAAAGTTTTATCACTTCAGTGAAATTAGGAACTTTGGCTTGAGAAATGTAATTTTGGTTGAGTTGTTTTGATTGGAGCTGCGTGAAATATTGTGTTTTGTCATTTTAAAAATTATATTCCTATGAATTTGCATTCCAGTGTTTCTATTTTTTCAGATACTTGCTTTTTTCAGTCCACATTTTGATAGAAATATACAAGTTCTGAAGTATCACTCCAAATGCTTTCAGTCAGTTTTCAAGGACTATTTGTTTGATTAACACAAAAGCTTTCTTTGGCAGACCTACATAAGATAGCAGCTGCCATGGTGCAAGAAGAGTTGCTCTCAGCATCAATTATGGCTATTAACACATCTCTTGGAGATCATGCCTTCTTCAACATATAAAACTGTTTTTCTGGAGCTTTTCAGCAAGGACAGGCAGCAGAGATCTGTGTGTTATTGAAACTTATTTTCTCAAACTCATCTCTGCTGCTCTTTTCATTAAAGCAGGAGAAGAAATTATTCAAAATGACTCAGGAGGGTATAGTAGGAAAAACACCCACAAAGCTATTATTAATAAACAATATCAAAATAATGCTATTATGTGACCTGTTTACTGATAATATTTCTTCAGCCATGAGCTGTCTGATTTTTCCTCATGCAGCTTATGCCTCCACTGAAATGATGGCAAATCATATTTAGAAAGAAAATTATCTCAAAATTACTAAAAAAAAAAACTGTTTTAGAAACTTGCTTTATTGCCATTTCTTGAGAGCAGCAATATGTGAAAGATAATACACAGTCTCCTTGTTTTTGGAAATTGGTTTTGGCATCCTGATCTTGAAAATTGTCGCAGTTTCACATAGCAAAGTTTTTACATACACCTTGCTATAAGTTTTCTTATCTATAAAAGATACTGATTGATTTGCATAAATTTTAATTTGAAGATAAAATATGGATGAATGTCCAACACAAGTATGGACAGTGTGGATTTTGAACATTACTGCTAAGTTCAGCTACCTCATCTAAGTCCTGACTCATCTCTGTAAGGATATTGTTCTAAAAATAGGACTGGCAATGATATTGTTCTAAAAATAGGACTGGCAACAGATATAAATATATCACAATGTTTCATCTTAATTATTCAAATCAGAAATATAGACTTGTTTCTTAAGCAAAAAAAGAATCTCTGTACCTTCTCAATGAAAGCAGTCTGTCCTTTGGTTTTAGTTTCAAGAACATGGAAAAAATATGAAAAATAACTAATAAAGAGGAAAAACATGGTTAGTTCTAAACAGGTCTAAAGGAAAAAGGTTTTAAATAAGAGGTAATTGATTTGAATGCCTTGGTAATTCAGCTGTGTGTTGTCAGATCCTAATAGTGAATTCCACCTGAAAAACTCTCTTTTATCTCAATATTTAACACACTGAGGTACTAGCAAAGGCTTAGAGCATGAAAACAAGCATGTCTTACTCAGGCTGGTGCTGCATCTGTGTCTCATATATTACATGTTGAAGCATGAGTGGTTTTTTGTCAGTCATACAGCAGGTACAAAATGACAAAACTATTTTCCGTTTTCTGCAAAATATGTTTTTTTAATTCACACAGTTGTAGAACTTCAAGGATTTACCCTCATTCTTTCATCCACAAACAGTATCAGCAACAAACAAAGGATGTCTCATCAAAGCAGACATTCATAGTAACAAATGTGTTACAAATTCCATACCACCTACCCAACAGATCAGACCATAAATAATCAGGTGGGACTTGGGCTGGGGAAGAGTGGTGAGTAGGAGAGGGAAGTAAAACCTTAACCCTAACCATGCTATTCCTAAAAGTAAAATGAGGTGACAGTAGCATCCTCAAATGCAAATGCCACTTTGTGGTGTGCTTTGTTTATACACTTTGGATTCTCCAAGGTTGTTACTAAAAAATGCAAAATACTTTCACTAAAACAAATGCAGAATCCAAGCAGACTATAAAAATCCAATTAAATTCTTTAAAAACTTAAAGACTAGGAAGCTCTTTTCCCAGTGTTTTCATGCTCAAACTTATACTTCCCTGCTGCTTCATAAACTGTGTATTAAACAGGAAAATTGAGGAAAACTATCCGGTTAGTCATTCTGTGCTTTGGTCTAAACAAAACCTCTTTGTTTTCATGGTTTTTCAGAGGATAAGTATAGAGTATCTGTCTCTATTATTAGAACTAAGCTACATCTACTTTAAATTTGTATAATGTCAGAGTGCATTACAGGTTCAATGATTGGTGAATGAGAGTTAAAAAGAGATTACCTCAGCTTAGGTTTTCTTCCCAAAGAATGACAAAGAAGTTGTAGCTGCCTGAGTTTTTACTTTAGCATGCTATTGAGCTCTAGCACAGAGAGCTTCAAGGCTTTGCAATAATCAGTTACATTTTTTTTTTGTTTCTGACATCGTTGAAGAGTCAGTTCATCAAAGCCAGAAGCTTGGTTTTGTTCTAAAATATCTCACATCTAATTTATACCACATGAGTGTAACAGAAATTTAAAAATTAAAATGATTCAAAACATTTTGGATTCATTTCTCCATGTAAATCTAGGGATCTGAGACATTCTGAGATTGAAAAATTTTCAAACGCTGAGTTTTCCCAAAGGCAATATTGTTTCTCATCCATTCTTACCAGTATCTTTGATAAACTACATTAACGGTAATGAATCACATTATAAGATTCAGTCTTTCTTTGCTCTACAAAAGAAGTGTTACCACCAAGGGTATATCTAACACACCGGATCTTTGAATGCTGCTGATTAACTTTACCTCCATGTTAGTGGATGTTAAGGAAAGCTTGAGCAAAGTCTCTCTTTGTAGAGAAAGTAATTAAAAATAGGTGTTTTCTAAATGAACCATTCTCTAAACATTTGAGAAATACCTTTAATTAGAGGATATTTTTGTATTTCTTCATTTGTAGTACTTCTTTTGTTCTACTAATCCTTTAGGGATACCTCCACTGTCCTGCCCTGAAGCACTCAGTGCTGTATTTTTCCAGAGATGCTTTCTATTACAAATGTATAGAAATGAAATTTATCCATTTTAGTCAGCCTTTATCCAGTCTCACTAATCAATATCTGAACATGAGGAGCTAAAATTATATTTGGAAATTTAATTTTTTTTTAATTTGAACTTTACAGAATAGGAAATTTGACCATTTTCTTATTTATTGTATCAGTTTTCTGTGTACTGGCCATATATAGAACTACCTAACATGAAATTGAGAGCCTGGAATATGTAATTATATCAGAATCATATAGTAATAAAATAATATACTAGAGACATAAATTTCAAAGATTATAAACTTTATTCTTTCTCCTTCCTCTCCTTATACTCTCTTTCTCTCCGCTGGAACTCTGATTAATTATTAGAAAACTAAAGGGGTGTGCTCTCCTTCTCAGATGATAATTAACTTTGTGTTTAAAAGGTAACACTTCTCCAAATAATCTTGAGCAACTTGATTTAATTAATAGACACGCTGCTATTGGTATGATTGGAGTTCCACAGCAGACTTTTCAATTCTTTTGTCTCATTCTTCCCCCTCAGTTTTTGAATATTTATAGGAAACTTTTGGATATTATTGACATATATTTTGAAACTGAGGATCATCATCTCTGTCTTCTATGCAAACTCTTGAAAAGGAAAATGAATTTTTTTACACAGTATGATCCTGCTCTCTCTCTCTTGTACAGTTTGGCATGAAATTTCATCACATAGCTTTTCCTGTTCAGCTTGTGACCTGAATATAGATCATCAAATACATAGGCTTGCTCATGAACAAGCATCCCTTTTTTTACTTAAACTCTACTAAGCAAAAGGTCAGATAAAAGTTACAACAGGATTAAAGATGAACATGTGTAACGTATGCAGGTCTTACAGGCTGCTGAGAGAGAAACAAGAGGCTTTCATGATATCCTGGCAACTACATCCAGTGGATCAAGTGGGTTGTCAGTCAAATATTGGAAGGTTTACAGTTTCATTGTAAGTATATATCTATCTATTTATCTATCTATCTGCATACAGATAGATATAGAAAGAATATCAACAGATTTGAATGAGAGTTTATACTATTTAAAATTCATAGTTGTATTCACTACATCATTTTTCTTCTGTGTCTCTTTCTTCTTGGAAGAGTATAATTACAATGTTTAAAGGTAGAAGAGAAAGTGTTTGGGTTTTTTTGTTTTGGTTTGGTTTTTTTTCACACCAATTTGCATTTTAGATTCTCATTTGTTTAGCATATTGTTTGAACAACTACTTCAATCACCTTTATTTGACAAATAATTTTATAAGATTAGAGTAAAATTAACAGATTAAAAGCACACCCTATGTACTTATGAGGTTTAAGAGCATTTGTACAGTCTGTAATGCCATTTGCTTGATTGCACTAAGACTTTTAATAAATATTAGCCAAAAATATTTTAAGATGCTTACTTTGGTGTTTGTGTATACGTAAAATAATAAACACTTTCAACTTGTAGAAATATGTTAAACATATAATGTACAAAGAGTGCCATTTTCAAGCCTTCTGGATAGCGTCTTCTCATTCTTTTAGTTGAGATTTTTTGTGCTTCATAATTCTCAACATCAATCAGCAGGTTAGAGGAAGAGAGAGGATTTTCCGGATAGCTCCTTAAGGCAATTCCATTTTCGAACTCATAGTCACTGAAACTCTCCATAGTCACTGATTCTCTTTAGAAAAAGTATGATTAAAAATTTAAAATATATATTTCTTAAAAAAATATCATATAGGTGTGAATATGGAAAGTATGTCATTAGGTTGGATGGACTTCCATATGGATGAGGAAGATATCTTCCAGTCATCCACTGGATATTACTTACAGCTATATTTCTAGGAATTCCCTTGCTTCTCTGTGTGTGCAATAATGAATGTGTTTGGCTCCAAGACACCAAAAAACGAATTTCAAGTTATGATTTCTTGGAATTAAAAAAAAGAAAAACAAAACAAAAACCCCACAACAATACAAACCAAACCAAAAATGAAAGAAGCACAGCTAAACTATTATTTTTGCTTTCCTTGCTACTTCCTATGGTAATATTTCTATCATGGAGAATCTCAAGAGGCTTTTCTACCCTATAATGCTTTGAATTGAGACATTAGGAAATGTGACCTCTTGAAGAAAATAATGCCTTAAAGAAGCATGTCCTACTCTTTATTAAAATGAATGGCTTTCAATTACTTAGAGTCTTATTTTCATTTTATAACTTTATCATTACTGCTCAAAATTGGCAGATTGGCAGAAGATAAACAGAAATTGATTAGTTTTACAATGAATATTTATTTCAGCTTCAGCTGGAAAAAAAAAAACCAGTAGTGACTACATCCTTCTTTTCAAGATAAGGATGTGCATATTAAACACAAAACATGCCTATAGGTAGATATATGAGACATACTTATTCAACCAGCTATGAATGGATTTCAAACTGTGTTTTATTTTGGGTGACAGCTTAGAAAAATGTACATTTTGTAATAAACCCGATGCAGAATTCCCCAGAGGTGTTAAGAGGCCGTGTGTCTTCACAGATTTCTGTGGCTTTTTTCCCCTCCATTTGTTCCAGCAGACAAGTTATACTAGCATTTCCTGTGCATGCTGTTTGGATGGTAGAGATAAGAGTTCCCTGCCTGGATCAGAGATGTTTGTTTGTACCAAAGCTCTTGTCTCAGAGGGCTGTGCTATGTTTCCCTCTCATTTCATGGCCTTGGTAAAAATGCTGCATTTTGCTCAGGGCAAGGAGTGTTGCTGCTGAAGGAGGAGTGAAAGCTGTTCTGCATTTGCTGATATCAAGCATTTGCTGATCAACAGCACTGCAAATAAGTTGAGGAGTTGTTGTACCCACACCTAATTCAGTACTGCAAAGTGGAGACAATATGTTTTCATTTTTAATTCATTTCCTGAAGTAAATGTGGCATTTCATTTGGTTTCATTTAGACAGTTCTGTATGCAGTTTTGCTGTTTTCAAAGTGAATAGATTATTTGCCCACATACTGGTTGTATAATATTGTTCACCATGTCCACCTAAACTAGTATTTTGACCACCTGTTGATCAGCACAAATGATCTGTGAAATGAAACAGAAATATCCATCATGCCAGATAAAGAAAAAAATCAATTCATTAACATTGATCTCTAGTCCAAATTATTCTCAAAAATATATTGCACACACAAATTTCTGAATCTTTCAATACAACTCAGACCCTACTTAATCATTCTGTTACTAACACATAAAGAAGAGAATCCAGCTCAGTATAAAAAAGATACATTGGATTTACTATACTAAGAATGAAAAAATGCTGACAATAAGCATATTTAAAGAAAAGTAAGCCTTTTGCTAATGAACTAGCACTTCTGCAACACTGCTGCAGGTGTAAATCCAAGTTAGTAGATTTTAATCTTTCTATTTCCCTCCCGTGACCCATTCTGCCAGCTTTCTGTAAAAATAATCTGTAGAAATTCTTGCTAAACAATATCTGCTGCCCAGATGAGATCTTGGCAATGCAAATCAGTTATATTCATTCCCTGTTTGCAGAAGAAGCTTTGCCTCTTCTGACACTCAAGGTCAAAAATTGTATTCCAGAATCCACCTCTGTATTATCTCTTTATGGAGACATGTCAAGTTGCCACCAAGGATTATTTTGGAAAGGCCTTTATTTAGTGTATTTTTCAAAAATTCATGCAATATATATACTAACATTAATAAGTAGGTAGTGGATTCTGAAATGTGAAAATTTGCCTGTGTAACGAGGCATCCCACTCAAAAGGGCAAAGTCATTAGAAATCTCAATATAATTCACTTCTTATTGGAAGAAATACATAAGACACAGTAATAAAGGAGGAGTGGAAAAGAATCCAGAATTAAAAAGTTTTTGAGCTGTTTTCTTTTGTTCATGGAATATCTTCAGGGGTAAATATTTTTTTAAAAATAATTAAAAATTGGTATTTCCATTGATTATGTTCATCTTTTTCTTTTATGACACAGCAGTAGATAAAACAATGATGATAAAGCAATATTCCTCTGGCTTAGAAATCTAAGGAGAGAACTCAGAGGTGGCTGATTATGAAATCTTTTCTCTCTTTCTTTGTGGACGGAGTTTTTTATGTCACAGGTCATTTTTTTCCTGGTTTTATTCAGAGCCAGAAATGAAATAAAAGTGATTGAATTTTACTTAAAAAAATAAATTCCATAGACATTACAAAATAAGCAACAAAAGGCAAGGCAAGGAGAGAATACCATATAATAGTGCTAAAACACTGAGATGTGTTCTATTTCTGTTCTCTTTCCTTTTTATAAATACTTAGTAAATATGAGTCAGCTGAGTTCCATGTATGTTTTTATTGTTATCCTACTTTTACTTATTTAGGATTATATTATGAGTGTGCAACTTTTAGGTGAAATAGAAGATGATGAAAAAAATAAATTAAAGCAGATCTGAGTGAGGAAAGGAAATTATTGAAAATGGTATCCCTGAATCCAAAGAAAAGTTTTCCCAAATCTGCTTGCAAGAATAAGACAAGTTCCCTGTGTTTTGGGTCCATGTACTGCTGTTGCTATCAGTTTTATCCGGATTTTTTTTGCTCACGAGGGTGGAAGGATTTTAAATGCATCCAGTCAGTGGAAGAATATACATGCAGAGAGAAGCATCTCATTCACAAATCAGAAACAGGTATAACTCTGTGGAATTTTGTTAGCACTATTTTTCCCTGGGGAAGCATGCATAATTAATTGAAGCTGTTTTAGATAGACATATTTTCATTCTTTCATTTCAGGCAGTGAAAGACAGGATCTGCCCCACTGTGGTAGTGGCAGTCGCTGTTTTTCTTCTGACAAATATGTGACTCTGAATTATAGGCTTAAAGTGACAGACCAGAAATGTGCACAGACGCAGTTTTGTTTCAGGTTCTTTATCTGAAGAGCTTCTCCACTCCTGAGTAGCCACTGTGACTTATGGCTTTCAGTCCAAGTGTTAAGAAATTATGCTGATTAAGTCTGTCTGGTGAAAATGTATGCTAAAGCCTGGAGATGAGATTCTTCATTTCATCTCAAGTGAACGAATTTTAGCAGATGCTTCTAAACATCCTATTTCCTCTTTTTAGGAGATGTCTGGAAAACTTGATGTCCTCTCATTCAGAGAAGCAATTTTTACTGATAAATCCAAATAAGTTGTTTGTTTGTTTGTTTTTAGAATAGTTCCTGAAATTCCACAGGTTAGTTAACAGATTTATATCACCCGGAGTACTTTGACATAAATAAATGTGTAAGTACTTACTGTTGTTGTAGTAGCTGTTCAGATATCAGCGTGCTGGCTCTGTGGGCCACTAGATGCAAGACATTGCCTCAGTTTCTGGGAATATTAATTCTTACCTGTTTAGAAACTGCCAGTTATGACTGTACAGACAGCAGTCCGCAAGGACTATGCTTGAAATCCTCAGAGTTTCATATGCAGCCATGCACAGTCTTGGATTTTTTTTTTAGTTGGCATAAGTTTGAGTTGATGACTGAGGAGGTCAAAATGTGTGTTCAGAATTGTTACTGCTCTGTGCAATTCAGTTGTCTGGAACTGGATTTGGGGAGGTTTTGTACTTATTTGGAGAGCGAAGAAGAATAACAATCTGAACACTCAGAGGTTTCATCTGCTCTTGTTGTATGGATAGATGTCAAAGAGAGAAAAAGCTACTTTAATCATATCCTGCCAGTTGAAATGTAGGGCTTTTTATGCCCTATTTTTCTGGGAAATACATATAGTACTGCACCACACAATCACATTAAGTACACACAGGAAAACCTGCAAAAGATGTTTCCATGGTCTAGATTTTGAGCAAATAGCCTAGCAAGACATTTTCATTTTCAAAAGTCAAACCTGCCATTATATTTACGGCTTTGTTTATATTCTTTTTTTTTTTCCTTTTTTCTTTTTGTACATCTCCATCTAGAGTTCGCAAAGTAAATAGACCTGCTGTGATGTGAACCCCAAAGGAAAGATACACTGTGTCTGTAATATACTGAAATGTCAGGAAATCATTTATTGAGCCACTGGTGCCTTTAGAGGCTGGTTATAATTTGCTTTGCTGTCTGATAATGTGTGTGTTTGTAGATCAATTATCTCAAGAGCTCTTTGGAGCCATAAGGTCATCTTTCGCATATTTGTCAGATACTTTTGGGCAGAGATGCCAAGTAACACATTTTTCTTCCTGAACTTAATAGATCATCTCTCAAAGTAAGTGAAAAAAGAGATTATCTGGTGATGGCAGTACTCTCAATGCTGAAGCTTTGCATTACATTTAACATATTTCTATATGAATAAATAGAGAACAAATTATAGGAGGAGTTTTATCTAAAAATGTAACTTGTAGTTTATTTCAGACTGGTGGTTGGTAATTCATTTGTGAGCACCTTTATTTAAATACCAGTATTTTAATCTTGCCTGCATCCAGGTGGACAGAAGCCTTTTGTGACACCAGCATAATTTCTCTCAGACACCCAAAGCTGAATGGACGTTCAGCTGGAAGGAATCCAATCTTTTATTTTGGGAACAGGACTTGTGACCACCAGCATCACTTGCTTTTCTCTTATGACAGTAGCATTTGATGAGTTTTTACTGTGACTTAAGGAGATGGAAGGAAGAAGAAATGAATTCACAGTGTTTCAAACAGATTAAATTATTTAATTCAAAATCAAATAGTAATAATCATTTAATAGCACCTCTACTATGAAACCTGAAGTCTCTTCGCTAACATTAGTCAGAGACAAGGGCCAAAGTGCAAAGGGATAGTTAAATTATATGTGATTGACTTAGGTACAGAGAGATAAAGTTAATGTTAATTAATGTTAAAGTTATGTTAATATTTCCTCTTTACAGTAGAATTTCAGTTCCAGTTTACACCAGCTTTAACTAATGTATTAATTTACATGAGTAAGTAGTGGCTTGCTTTGGATGTATATAATTGCGTGACTGATACTCCAAAAGATTGATCCTTGATCCAGCGGCGGGCTGAAAGGTGACCTCTGGCATGGCACTACCTGATGGCATGCTGATTGTCACCCTGAAAATGGTGCCATCATAAATCTGATGGGCTCAATGGAATAAGAGAGAGGGAAGGTTAAGCACGGGAGAAGGGGTACAAGAATAACTAGTGACAATGGAAAATAAATTGGGATATCTCAGCCAATGCCTACATTGGCAGGTAGGGCTGGCCAAGATGGATAGGACCAGAAAGAAGAACAGCTGATCCTGAGACCCTGGGATCAGCATTCTGTGTTTTCAGGACTTTTATTGTGGACAGGTTCAAGACTGTCCTCATGACCAAACAATTGTCATTGGCAAAGCACTTTTCACTGTAGCCCAGCCTGAGAGTGAATAAGTTTGTGTGGTGCAAGACCGTGATGAAATATGAGTGGGACAATCCTGGGGGGTCACTTGAAAACCAACATCTGATCTGGACTGCACCTCAAATGTAGACCTACTCTAAAAACACGAGAATTGGAAATTCTGAAGAAAGAGTTATGCCTGAAGCTGTGTCTCTCTTTTACTCAGATGGCTTTTGCCCCACCGTGTCAGGAATCTTCATGCCATTTAAAATTCTCTCTTTAGTAGAACAGGGATTCATTTTTTCTTTCAGCAGTAGAGGGAAATGGGTGGATAACTCTTGTTGATATATTGGCTAATATACTTTCCTAAGAAACAGAAAAACTATTTTAATTTTCTTTTTGTTAATTTATTTTTTTTTTAAATCTCCTGTTACTCTAAATCTGTGGCTGTTTAAAAATATGACTCACAGCTCTGTAGAAAGGATTTCCAATGTTTCCCTTTTTGCAGATGGGCCTGAGACTTGTGTAGTCATGACTTGAACTGAACTGTGGCATGAGGCAACCAACAATGTGAGACTGATGGTGCCAGGGAAAGAAGAAGCAAACAAAATCCTAGCTACTTTGATCATTAGGAGTCAGTCTTCCTTGCGAAGTGAAAGCCAACTATTTTGTCTTGCTGCAAATAATATTTATATACTTTAACCAGGAACTTGAGGGCAATGAAAGGAAAAATATGGCAAAATCCATCTATTTTTAAAATACGTATGTTTGCCATCTCTGATGTTCTGTTTTAGTGAGAACTCCACTTGTGAAATCCTTTTCCATTACCTGTTTGAAATTAAAACTTGAAATCTTTATGGAATGTATATTAAAAAGATAAGGAAAACTGAATTTGGAAAAAAAAGATTATATAATAGTCATTCCATGTAATCTAAGACCATAGACCATATGTGAAGACCATGTAATATGAAGAACATGGTAATAGAGTTTCCTTGCTACATAATTGGATTTTTTTTCCCCCTGAGAGATTTTAGATTCAAGACTCCTAAATATTTTCAAGGGGACAGGAGAAGGGGAACAGAAAACAAAACATATTTCTGGTTATAAAAATCTAACTTTGGAGTTGCCAGTTGCAGCTGTTTCACAATATGTTTCATGTATATTTATGGAGGCCACTGAGGGAAAAACAATATCTTGGTTTGGATCTTTAAAGCCTGATGCAGCTAGCAGCTAATTTGCTTTGAGGTCCCTTGGTGTGTTGAATTTATTTTATCAAAAGCAAACTAATATGAAATAGTAAAATAATTATTAAAGTGGAAGTTAAAATAAATTATTAGAACATACCAACAAAGGAATATAAAGCAGATAACGTCTAAGTTTCTGGAATGTTTCTCATTTTAATTACATTAATCCTAATTGCTATTAGACTGGTGATGGGACAGTATTTTATACTTTGTTGCAGCAGGTAAATTTAGCAAAGGGAAGTATATAGAAATAAAATTATGTAATCCAAATTGACATCATACAAAGGTACTTTATTTGTAGTATTAGTCATTCATTTACCTAGGAAAAGATTTTAAATGTGTATTTGTAAGTTTCATAATTATGCAAGTAATTCCAATTTTTTTTGCTTTTACTTGTTTGTTTCTTCTGTTCCTTGCTTAAAACTTTAATTATGTGTGCATGACTTTTATGTAAGTTTTCCATGAATTTTTGAGTCCTAAGAGTTCACATTCAGAAAGAATTAGTGCTGTCACTATCTGAGCAATATTTTTTCTGGAATATTGCATTTGTCTTAACATGGAGCAGAGATGATACTTAGAAGTTTTGATCAGGGTATTTAGCTAGATTTCTGGGAACAGAAATCCTAATGCCAAACTTGTCCTTCTTTTGGAGATGAACTAGATCACAAATTTCAAACACAGTGTGAGATTTTGTTTTATGACAAATCAAGTTCATAGTTCAACTACTCCATGTTTATCTCCTTTAATGTCAACCAAACTTCACCTCAGAAAAAAACTTGGAGCTAGAAAAAATTAAATTCCATTTTAGGATGCAAACAATTGCAGGGAAATGGTGGTTTTCTACATGCAGGTGAAGAATATTTAAGTTTGCTCATTAAGTCAAAATTACAGCTTTAAGTTCTCTTTGGGATCCTATTTTCAGTGATTGGAAACACTGAGAACCAAGACATGGGAAGATTGGTCACAATGAGCACCTGAAAGCAACAATCCTAAGATTTCACCAGGATAATACTGCTGTATGTATGTGGCTTTTTTTTCGTTGAAACTTTCTTTCTTTTTTTTTTTTTTTTTTTTTTTTAGTTTGGGTACTTATATTTGNTTTTCAGCTTAGGTACTCTAGATTGCTAGTGCACATACATGCTAAAAAGATCTTAAGTTAAACCGTTAAGCTGTTTTATCTTAAAAAACTTTTAACATAAATTTTAAAGAAAATGAAGCATTTTTAATAAAGAAAACTTACATTTTGAATTTTTAGGATTTTTTAGGAGTATTTGTTAATTTTTCCTTCTTACTGTTTCTTTTAGTTGTTTTGAAATTTCATCTTATGCCTGGATTTTTTCTGCTCATAAAAAATTACTAACATAATCCCTGTGTTGTTTGAAGAACCACTGAACACTGTAGTTAAGCATTAAAACAGAAATCAGATAGATTAAAATGCCAAACGAGTATTGTAATGAGTCACGTTTGAATTAGACTTTTTTTTCCTTTCCAAGTGTATAATGGGCCATCATTCCTGCCTTTTTGTTCTGTCTTGTTCGTATAGCATCCACCTCAAAGGGCAAATCAATATACATGTGCATTTTATTTTTAAAATAAGTAATAATGCATGGAGTTAATTAAAGCTATATGAAGGTTTAATGCCACATACATTCTTTTATCAGAATTGCTATCTCTGCCCGCTTTATCATTCCTGCTGGGGACTTTTTTGGTATAACAAAAATATATTCCTTGTTGCTTTTTCTCATGCTGATCATGAATTCAATAGGGATCAGCTCCTGCCAGTAAAGGCTGCATATTTATGCTATTGATTTGTGAGGGAAGGAAGCTGAGGGCTGTTTGTATTGTGCTATAAAATTAATAAATAATGATTCATTAGAACAGCATCCTGCAGCTCACGGGTGAGCAGTAATTTGGTGTGAGGGTTGTATTTCTATTTTCTACTCTAAATGTGCTTGGGATGCCACAACAGGAGAGCACTGCAGTACCTGTGAGCACTGTCCTAGGAGATGTCCTCTGGGATTTGCTCTCTTTCAAGGTGGGGACATTGAGCAACAGGCAGCAGGCAACAGGTCTTCTCTGCCTCCTCTCTGGGGATACTTCACTCTCCAGCAAAATTATGAGAAGATCTGTGGATATGTGTGCCGGGAATCCTCAAGTGTCAAGAGAGGGCTGAGGTGCCCTTATCTTTGTTGGCTAGAATAAGAAAATCATCTTGTGTTAATCTCATCGGTCTCGTTTACCTGTGTTTTTTACCATAGTTAAAATGTACTGGAGACCATTGATATTGCTATGGAGTATGAAGTCAGGAACAAAAAGACACAACAGTTTCCAGTCCCCAGCAAAACCAGTGGTCTCTATTCCAAAATATCTGATGATACTATAATTCCTATTGTTATTCAGAAATATTTAATTCTTTGGGGACTGTTTGGGCAATGAATTTGCCCATCCTTAATACAACACTTATTCAGTTCTTCATTAGGAAGAATTTAACTGGCATAGAAATAAATATCTGAGCTTTAAGGCCACAACTGGTCTTGAAGTATTCAGGAAGCATTATAAAATACATTGAAGCTGAAGGAATATTTATAATATATTTTAAATTTGGCCGTATTGGAAATATATATATTAACTCATTTTGAGCCCTCAGAGGATTTGTCAATATTAATACCAACGTGGTCCTGCAGAGCATTGTGTGGTAGTTTCACTCATTCCAGCAATTACTTCTTCCTTTAAACTCAGAAACAGTAAATAGACTGGAGCATGTAAATGGTGGCAGAGTTGCACAAAAAAATGTGAAAGCATTGATATGCTGAAAGCGGTTTGTACTAGCAAAGATTTGATACTCACATGACTGACAGAGCTTTAAGACCACAAAGTGTAAACTGCATTGTCAGGGCAGAAGGGAGATCTGGTTTTAGAGGACAGTTCCAAATATGGTTTGAAAGGCTTTAGAGATTCCAGGGTTTACATGAAATGTGCCTGAGGGCACTGTCTTTGTGGTGGACCAGAACTAAAGTTTAAAAACGAATGAATAGAAGAAAAATATAGGAATATACAGTAGGTGTGCATACATCAAAACTAATAACAACACTGTCACTTGTTAAGATTGACAGGTTCCTTATTTAAAGAACAAATTGACACCTCTGATACCTGACCCGTTTCAGTGACTTTTAGTTTATTTTTCAGCAATATTTTCTCTAGTCCCCTTCTAGACTATAAACGATATAACTTATACACTTCTGAATTTCAGTGCAACTCATCCTTGCTAATTACTCCTTGCTGGTGGCTTTGGAAGATAGACAGGAGAGTGAATAACAGGATTACAAGCACAGAATAAACAGACCAGAAGGAGGGAGACAGATTGTGGTGCAAAATGGCCAAATATTTACATTTTCTGCAGCAAAGCATAACACAGAGGAGTCATCTTCTCAGCATGAGAGCTGAAGTTAGAAACTGGATGTTTCCATGTAATTGAGAGACTACCACTGATATAAAATAGTGAACGTGACCACCTTCACTTTTTCTCTTTTATTTGTATTTGTTTGGTTTGTTCATTCTGTCAGGCCTGCAGGTTGTCAAGAATCTGATTCCTATGACAAGCTGACAGTTTGGAGAGTAGAACTTCACTGAAGCTCTGCATGCTTTTCTCAATGAGAAAAAAGAATGCTTTGAGTTTTGCGGGGTAGTAGAGTTAGCTATGTTAATAAGGCATTGATGGAAAAGAAAGGCTGGGAAAATTGCCAGTGGAATATCAGGTACTGTAACAGGTAAACTAAATTTGATATGAAAACGACTGCAAACAGAAATATAAATCATAAAGGAAGGAAGGAGCCAAATTAACACTATATAAATGTGTTTCATGCCTCTTCTCTTTTGAACTGTTATCTTCTAACTGCACAATATCCTATATTAAAATTTTACTCTTACTCTTCCATTAAACTTTTTTGCTAATTCATGCCTTTCCCCAGATGTGGTCTTTTTTGTCCACAGAGGTTTCAGCTGGGACTTTTGTAGGCAGTTCTGTGAACTATCTGAAGTCACTCAGAGGATGATATGTATAGAATCATTCAGTGTGGAAGAAAAGATTATTCTAGTTTCTACTTTCAGTTCATAATGTCCTGTGAGACTAGTCCTGATAAGGTCCAAAACCTTAACTGCAAGCTATACTAGATAACTGAGACAACCTTCAAGGCTTGTAAGAGACATCAGCTTTCCTTAGTGTGGGCAGAGGAAGTAAAAGTGCTGTCAATGTGTGATGGGCTCCTGGAGAAATTTCCTGAGTCAGAGAGAAATGTAGCCCAGATCTAGTAAAATATGTTGCTTTCTTGGCTTATATTCACAATCTGGTAGAAAACATCTTGACATCATCCTGGTATTCCTTTGAGAATAAAAACATTTCTGCCTCTACTCTGGGTGTGTTCATCTCTGGAGATCTCTGCCAGAAAAAGATTTCATCTCCCCAGTATCTCAGCCTGAAACGTTCACCTTTACCCATGAAAGGGACTTGGAAATCGGGCAGCTGTGATAAGGGACAGAGTGTGCTAATGCAGAAACATTCAGCTACTCTCAGCAGGAAGTGTCTTGTCAATACTGGAAATAAGTAATGTGCTAAAGATTTACTGTCAGGTGGCTGTCTTGACCACAGCAGGGTGGAAACTTGCAGCAGGCGGATGGCTGTACATACTTAACTCACCTGTGTTTACTTTGATGAATGTGTGTACTATCCTTAGTCTGGATTATTACACTGAATTCAGGGGAAGCTGTAGTAGCTGATAAACCCAGGAAAAATGTTTTCCACCATTAACAGAGAAAATAACAGTTAAATAACTGGACATAGGAGGCATCAGCACTATTATTTTCTTTTTTTTTTTTCAGGTTTCTAGCACAGTGCCCTGCATTAAATTGAAAAAGTTCCGGTCATGCTGTTTGTAGTAGATAAAAATTGATTGAACAGAATGGTTGCCCCACAGTTATTGTGATCTTGTATTTGTTTTTATTAATTAAAATTTATGTCATTAATTTTGGGGTTGTGCAGTTATTAATTTATTTTTCTACAAAGGAAAATTATATTGATTTTCTTAGGTAATGCTTTTGAATTACTTTTAAAAGTAATAGGAGAAAATATGTCTTTCACAGCTTCTCTGGTATTTGCCTATTTTAAAGTGTACAAACACAGGCTGCAAGTTAGTAATCATAGAATCATAGGATATTTTTGGTTATAGTCCAACACCCCTCCATGAGCAGAGGCATTTTAAAATAGATCAGGTTGTTCAGAGCTCCAACTAACCTGACCTTGAATGTTTCCAGGAAAAGGACGCCTACCACCTCTCTGGGCAACCTGCTCCTTTTCATTCTTATAGTGCAAAATCTCTTCCTTCTATCAAAAATAAATCTAATCTCTTTCATAATAGTGCCTCTTTCAGTTTGAAGCCATTCCCACTTGTCCCTGCATACCCTGGTAGAAAGTCTGTGTAGATCTTTGGCAGGCTCCTCTGTAGTCTCCTCCCTGTACTGGAAGGATTCCATGTTTCCCCAGTGCCTCCTCTTCTCCAGGCTGAGTAACACCAACTCTTCCAGCCTGTTTTAACAGCAGAGGTGCTCCAGCCCTCTGATCGTCTTTGTGGCCTCCTTTAGATTCCAACAGGTCCATGTCCTTCTTATAGTCAGTACTCCCGGTGGAGTCTCATAAGAGTGGAGATAAAGGGTAGTGTCTAAACACTACCTTCTTTCATGGAAAGAACTTTTGTGTGTATCTTCTTTTTTAAAATCCAGAGTAACTACTGAAACATGGAAGACTTCCTCTGCCACACCCCTAAGTAAATACATTTGCTTATAAATCCACACCAACTACTTTCAGTCACCCTCTTGCACTACCTGTGTTGGAAATGCTTTCTAGAAGGACTGGTTATCCCACCACCTTCCCAGGGAGTGAGGCATGCTGAGTTGCCTGTAGCTGCCCAGATCTTTCTTCTTACACTTAACAGACTCATGTAAACCAGGCCAATTGAATAAAAGTGTTGGAGCTTTGAGTTTTATCCATAGAGAATAAGTCTTAGAATTTGACAGTGTAGATGTAAACTTTTCCATTAATGAAAATATGCCTTTTGTTTTTTAGAGCATTGGGGGGCTAATTCTTACTTTGCTCAAAAAAGTACATAAAGAAAAGCTAATAAATTTCTATCTTCATTCCATTCTGCTAGACACTACACTGTCTTTAGTGTTATTTTAGTGCTATTTACAGAAAACCTATTTTACAAGATATCTTCTGGGCAGTTACCTTGGTGTCCTGAGTTTCAAAGTGCCTTCAAGTTGCCCCAAGCACCAGCAATTTTTTTTCTGAAAGCCTTAAAGCAGTGTGGTACACCAAGGGACCGTTTTAATAATTCCTTCTAATTGATATATGGTGAGTCCCTATGTCATCTAAAATAGATATGCCCCCTCTGCATTTCTGACCTACATCTGTCAGTATTTTAATAATACATTCCATGTTAGTGGTTGCTCCTAATCAAAAGGTGCATGTAAGGAAAACCCTGTTTGCAAAATTACCTGATTTTCACATTTTAATCATATGTGCATTTTGCTAACCATATTTCCAAACCTAGATTTCTTTCAAACTGGAAGGGTTCAAACAGGAAAACATCAATAATCTTGATGTTTCATGGTCAAAATCAGGTTATACTTCAGAGTATGTATGTTTCAGTTCCTTCTCTGTCTGTGTACTTTAAAACAGAATGAATCCCAGGTCTTGACCTGTCATTGAAAAACTGGATTGCTGTAGGGATTATAAAATATTTTTAAGGTTTTTTTAATCTCAGAACATTTAAATATACTTTAAAAATATTATTCTGATATTGTAAGTGAATGAATAAGTGAGAGAAACTTGCTTTTCAGTAAGTAATAAGGGTACGATAGGTGTTTTCTGACAGCATGAAGAAAAGCACAGACCACTTTTCTTGTCCATCATACACTTCAATCATTAATTCATACTGCTGTCTGGACAGCATGCCACATGCGAGATACATTCTAGGTATGTAACATGCAGGAAATTTTCTGGAAATAGAGTGTCATGTCACTCTTTTTTATAAAGATGTGACAAGATCTAGAGTTGGACTTTGCAGGGGTTTTCTTCTGAAAAAGAGAGTGTTTCCCTTGTCCCTTTTTTCATATGAGCTTTTTGGAAAAAAAGAGAAGTATTTCATAAGCATTATAAATTCAACTATGACTGGAATACAAAGAGTTAATAGCACTGGATCAGTATTCAGGGATGTGGAAAACTTTTTTGGTTCCAGCTAGATGTTTGGTTTCTTTTTTAATTGAGATCATAAACAATTTGAAATGTTGTCTGCATTCAGCTGTGAGGCAAGAGAAATCCTCTTTCCTTCAGCCTTCCCACAAGGACACAAATACTCAATACCAGCAGTAAATAATTCAATTAAATACAGTGCAGCACTGTGTAGTTGCATTAAAAATTGTGAGAACTGATTCAAAGTGGAAGAAAAGGAGTTAATTTAGAGCAGACAAGAGGAGACATCCTTCTTTCTATTTTTACCTGCTGGTTGTAAGATAATACATGTCTGTATTCCAAAAGGAGCATGAGACGAGCAGGGATTTTTTATTCCTTTCTGAGTAGGAGATACGGGAAAAAAAGGAAAGTCATTGCTTAATCTTAGAATTTGTTTGCAAAAGACTGGGAAAACCAGGAAATGAAACTTCAATTTCTTGTTTTCTTTCTGAACATTGCTATGGGTGCAATAGCAGCCAGAGCCAAGGAGAGCTTAATCTCTGAGAAACCAGATAATGCTCTTAGCTGAATAGCCACTCAGGTGAGGAGAAATAAATGTGAAACAGTTTTTTGCCTTTCTATTTTATGGCCACATACGCACTAAATCTTAGTTTCTGGATTTTTGTGTTTCTCCCATTTTATTAAGTGCTCAACATGACTTTTTTTCTTTTAATTTATTTGTCTTCCAGAAAATTTTAGACTAACAATGTGCAGGCAGGAAGAGGTATCTTCATATATATATAACATATCTTCAGCCCCTGTGGAAGCAGAGGAGTTCTCAGAGCCACTGTGCTCGGGTGTCTTTCACCACTACTCCTGCTATCACAGCAATTGCCAGGAGGCACACCTGGAGAGACACAGCCCTCACTTAAGCAGGGGGTGAAAAGTAGAGGGAGAGCTTAGAAAGGGAATGAATGTGTTCTTGATCTGATAGTACTGTGCTACGCTGCAGCCAGAAGACTGGAGAGTAAGAGGAACTCAGGTATTTGGAGCTTGAGGCCAGGATGGCTTCAGGTTTCTGATCATTTTTGTGTTGCTGTGCATGCTACTCTGATTCCTAATGGGCAACTCAGGATCCTCAGTCTGGAAGAGAATGAAAAGTAAAACCATGATATTTATATTTTTGAGAAAATTCTTTTAACTTTGAAGGTGGAACTTTTGTTGCATCCCACTCTGGTAGAGGGAGGTTGGACCCAAGTCATGTAAGTCTTTAAGTATTTCAATATAAACTTGAATCTCATAGTTATACAAGTATTTAAGAACATAAAATCCTTCTATTAGATGTTCATCCTGCCTCTCCAATGCTAGGAGAGGCTACCTGGGTGGGGGGCTGAGGTGGTCAGGATGTGGGACAGGAATCTTGCTCTGCTCTTTCCTCTGTAGGAAAGCCCATACTTTTGGCTTTGCAGGTGGATAGGCAGCAGCCAAATGCAGCTGAAAAAGATTCTTTAGAAGGAGGGTACGAGAAATAAAGGAAATGAGTGGCACAAAGAAGCATTTTGGTCACTGAGCAAGGATTTGTGGTGGGTGTTTGCAAATTCACACTCTACTAAACTCTAGACACTGATGCTTCCATCAGTGAGTAGCTCCCATCAAGGGGATGAATTGCAAAAAAGCTATAAATAAATATGGTCTGCTGCATGTGTTGATTTAACAGTCTGTAAGGTTTGTCAAGAAAGAGTTGAATATATGTTTCCGCAGCAGGTGTGAAAGGGCATGTTGCCTTTATCTTCAATGAGGGACCTATGACCTACAAAAGTGTGTGACAGATTTGTATCCCCAGATTTCAGTCTTGCTGAGGAAAACAGATCCTTCTAGCCCAGCAGTTGCGGAGATAACAGCCCAAATGTGAAGCTGAGGTGGACTCATTAACTCCTTGACTTTGTTAGTGTCTTTATGCAGTATATTTAGGAGTGTGAGGTTTTTTTCCCACTCTGTGTGAGCTGTGATAAATTTGTGAATTTGAAGGCTTTTTGGTAGCATTGAATTTTCAGTGACTCTTGGCAGAAAGAAGGGAAAGGAAAGGGAGCAGGAAGTAGAACAGGGAGTGTTCTGAACTAGGGTGGGAAAGAAAAATGTAGCAATAAGATTCTTCTGCCTTGACTTCACACCTTTGGTATAGCTAGGAGTTGATGAAGAGAATGGTTTTGATGTGCACTTAACTTGGGAAGAAATACAACACGCATTTTTTAAAATATTTTTTGGCCAGAAGTATAATTTTAAACTTCTTAAATTGGTGATTCTTAATGAGAAGCGTGCTGCTCATGGTTCAAATGGCAAGAAATCCTTGTGGTAAAACTAGAGACACAAGTATTGATGTTTTTATCAGTCTTGTCATATTTAAGCACACAACTTCTACATTCTGTCTCCTTTGTTTACAGTTCAAAAAATGTTGCTCTAAGCCATGAGCTTAAATAAAATAAAATAAATGGGGGAGGATAAGATGGGGACAGAAGGTTTTCTATCTCGGACTTGAGAAGCCAAACTACTGAGGTCTAAGCTGTTCTAGTCGAGGTCTCTTGGTCACTTTCCTTTTGAATTCAGAAAGATGATAAAGCAGGAAACATCAGCAATATGACATAAAATACAACCAGGCTATAATCCATTTCAGTACAGAAATTTTTTTTTTATTTCTTCCAGTCTCTTCTGATACACAATTCATTAAGTCAAAAAAACATGAAGTTACTTTGTGGGAGAATTGCAATGGCAGAAAATGTTTTTGTTTACTCAATATATTTTATTCTAAAAGTGGTAAAAAAACAAACAAACCTAGTTACGACCAATGTGGAGTAGTTACAAGCTCTTGCATCTGGGAGAATGGGTCTAAAGAGAAAAGATGTAGGCCAAAAATAGATGCAGTTGGTGGCGATTTGTAGCAAATCCAATATCTGCATCATTGACTTTACTGAGTCTGTAAACCAGGAAAACCAGGAAAAACAAAACAGTGTTTCCCTAGGATAATATGAAATATTTTTCTTGGTATTAGTCTTTAACCCACATAATGCTTTTCTATTAATCCATCTTTCTAATACCCATTCTGGTGTGCGTGTGGTTCACTGTCTCTTAAATTTGCTTGAAAGGCTCATTTTTCGACCCCCCTTCAATTAGAAAAAAAAACACCTAAAATTGAAATATACCATAACTCAACCCTTAAAGCAGAGTTTTCCATTCTATTGACAGGGGAATTTTAGTAGTGTCCTAGGATAATTATCAGATGGGAGAGATTTCCAGTCAAATAGAGAAACAGAACAGGAGTTGTAGCTATATGGTTGTGCCTGAAATCAGCAGGACTAAAGAGCTTTTTATGTTATACTGTCATTAGGAAACTGTCTTCCTGTTTTAGAAGCTCAGTTGGGAGTGAAATTGATTGGTGACGATTATGAAAGTTGTGACTGTGCTTTGTGTTTGAACTGGAGATGGCTTCAGGAGGAGATTAGAGCTAAATCAAATCATTGGTTGTGCATAAGCATAATCTTGAGACTTGGAGAACCTTCCTAACAATCCAAGGTGAGAAATTTAGTACCAGTTTGCTAATCTGAGTGGTGGGTAAATGAACAGGAATCAGGAGCATTATATAATATAGGATTTGATTTGAGGGTTTGGCTTTATGGTTGTTTGTTTGAGGGGTTTTGGATCTGTGTGTGAAAACAAGAATTATTTTTTTTTCATGTTGCTATATAGAATTTAGATTCTCTGTAAATGGAAAGCAAAGATACCACTTAAAATATCATATAAATAGGAATTACTTTTATTTAGAACTTAGACATAATGAGGCTTCTGGAACACAACTTCAAATCACTGTAATGGAAATCTATCCTTTTTGAGTTGGTAATAGCTTCACAGCTGGAGAAGGACATCAGAAAAGGGAAAGAACTCTGTGCAGCACTTTCCTTAGAGTGAAACAGATGGAAAATTCATTTGACTGAATATGTGAACTTGCAAGACAGTGAATGAGACTTGACAGCCTCAACATGCAGATCTATAGAAGAAAAAGCATGAGCTACTATATTTTGAAATAAGAAGCAGTCTTTTGGCTTTGTTAGTGTTGAAGAGTAGTTTAATTGAGAGAGATTTTTTGCAGCATTCTTCTTGCTAAATTAATGTTAAAAATTTAGGATTTTTTTTTTTTTTTAAGTAGGGACCATTTTTTAATGAGTAAAAGGATAATTTGTTCATCAGTTAAAATATGCATTATGAGCTTTGAACATAAGTTCACTTAACTGAAGAAACATATCTCTTTACTTGACACAGAAGGATAGAAGTAAAATCAGGAGGGAGTTTGAGTTGGGTTTTTTTGTTGTTGTTTCTTTTCTTCTTTTTAACAGAATCTGCCAAATTAAATGTGGTGTGAGTTGCTTTAGGATTTGTCGCGTTTTCTTTTTTCTGGCTATTAGAAAAAAGAGGTTCCTGCAGTTTTGTGAGCCATTTTAGTGACTGTTTGTCTCCCTCCTATGCAGTCAGAATGAGTGCATGTTATATTGGCTTTCCTAATAAAATGTAATCTTGAAAAAGTGCTATATGTTGGTAAAGGCAACAATCAAACGAAAAAAACCCAACAAAAACCCGCCAGCTGTCATTGTTCAAGTTAACATGCTCAAAGACTTCGTATTTGTTAATGGGGTTGGGGGCTTTTTGCTTGCTTAAAAAATAAAATAAAATAATAAATAAAAACATCAGCCAATATTGCTATTTTAACCTCTAAAATTGATCCTACAGTATGAGGATAAACATTTAGGTAAATAAAATGGGGTACCCAGGGAGGTGGTGGAGCCACCAATCCTGGAGGTGTCCAAGAAATGACTGGACATGGAAGTCAGTGCTCTGGTCTAGCTGAAAAGGTGGAGGTCAATCAAAGATTGGACTCCGTGATCTTGGAGATCTGTTCCAAGCTTAATAATTCTTTGATTCTCTAAAATTCCTCTTTGAACATCTCATCTTCTTAGGCAAAGGTCATAAAACTGATCATCATTAAATTTCTACCAGCAAGAATATAGGAAATAATTTTTAAATCTTTATTCCTGTATGGTGAACTGATGACTTTTTAGGACAAGACATGAAAAGATTAAAATGCTTAATTACATAATTTTTTTGTTGCTTTTTTTTTTTTTTTTTTTTTAAACAAGACCTCATTGTTTTGGCTATTTTTTAATTATTTCTAGAAGCTCTAGAAGGTCTTCTAGTTGAGATGCTTTGAGAGAGTCGTTCTAGTTGATATGGTGTTTGGTGGCTTTGCACATTTATGAAAAAAGCATTCAAGGGAATGCAGCACTAAGCTGGATCCTGGTTCTCTTGTACGACTGGTAGCAGGGGAAGGTAACTGGCAGAGACTTTTTCATTTGATAAAGGACCTTAGGAGTGGTGCTGATAGGAATATACTTCACTCTGATCAGCGCTGCTCTCTGGAACCTCAACAGGGGTTTGCAAAAAGAAGTTTTTCTGTCTTGTGTCAAATATAGCACCTCCAGGACAGAATTTGTGTAACTCCTGGACAACGAGAAAATTAAAATAGCAGTTCAGTAACCCTTCCTTACAAATATTTCAAACTATGATCAGGTCTCCAAAGCTTTAAAAAAACCCCAAGTTTTAATGATTTGCCCTAAAATTATTCTGTCAAACAGACTTTGAACAAACAATCACAAAAGCTTTTCCCTACTTGCCCTCACTTACCCACTCTTCCTATGTTTCTTTTATTTTGGGGGAGGGGGGTTTGTTTTGTTTTGTTTGTTCTTTGATTGGATTTGTTTTGGTTTTTTTTTTCCTAGCAATCCCCTGGAATGAAATTAAAATTGGGTCAACTGCTCTGCTTGAGTTGTTCCAGTGACTTTTCTTCTTTTTCCGCACTGATCTTTCATATAAGTTCTTTTGAGGTTTTTTGGTTCTTGCTTGGTTTGATATGCCTACTCTAGGTTTTTTAAGTGATTCATATAAGTACCGTCTGCTATTGAGGAATATTCTGCAGCTGACTTTTTTTTCTTTTGCATAATTTTACACTTTGGTTTTATTCATTTAGTTTAGTACATCTAAAGAAACTTCACTCTGTAGTTAACATATAATCAAATGTTACATACACATGAACACACAAATATAAACCCCTTTTCCCTTCCCTGCTGGATGCAGTTCAAGGTACTCTGAAAATAACTTCCATAGTAAAAAATAAATGGTTAGAAACAATTGTTGATTTTAATCTACTTCCACATCCTAAAGTAAGTTTAGGAGTAGGTTTTTTAAAATGTAAATCTCTTGGATATTTCACGTCATTTTACATAATAGTGCTTATTCAGAAAAATATTTCATAATAACTTAATTTGAGTGTTATTTTAATAGAACATTAATAAAAATTTATATCCTTATTTAAGTGCAGTCGATTAATTATCTTTGAAGAACACAAGAGGCTATATCTGAATGCATCCTGTTGAGCCTGAGAAAAAAGAGGATGCATAAAATGTCACTTCCCTATTAAACTTATCTTCTTTTCATTTTTGTTAAGGGGCAAAATCAGGCCAGATGGCCACTTGCTTTCTTCTGTCAGATCAGCTTCTGCTGCTTTGTATTTGTCATAGAGCTCAAGCATTAATAAAGACAGGGGCAAGGGACCTGGATTCTCTCTTCTGGTTCATACATTAAGTCACAGCTCCAGCTCTGAGCCCTTTCCGACGTTTCTTGAGGTTAGTGGATAAATCTTTGACCAGTGATAATGGCTATGGCTCCCCAGATGTTGCCCAGTCACTTGCTGGATTACAGGTTCAGCAAAGTCTCAATTCATATTAGCTTGTTCTGAAATCTCTCAGATAGTATTTCCCTTCACAGAATGGGTAGTTCAAGTTCAGAAGCTGTGTTGGGAGAAGCAGTGAAATGTTTAAGTGTCTGCTCCAGCTTTTTTGACAGTTGAGTGTAAAAATGCCAAAAAAAAAAAAAAAAAAGGCATGCTTAAAAGACTTATAGTATTTTCTGGTTTTCTTTCACTAAGAAAAATTTAAACACATGTTTCAGCCCTGGAAAAAAAGACTGAATGGGAGAAAGGAAAAAGGGGGAGAGAAAGAGAGAGGAGGATGGGTGCTTACTTCACTTTTTAGAGGGGGAGAGTACATTTGCAGAAGTATTCTGATTGATTTTTCTGTAGCTTTTCCAGTCTCCAATGAAAAGGAGAAATTACCAATTTACCACATTCATATTTTCAAGTAGAGACCATGGCTCAAGCTACTGTTGCTTTGGATGTAATAGAGTCTTTAAAAGGTCTTTATTGCCATGTATGTGTCAACTCCAGTAGACCAAATTCTTTTCATAGGCTTAAGACAATTCTGACCATGAATTAGTTAGAGAATTATGCTATGAGATGTATTTGCTCCTCTTTTTCCTCTATTCCTGGCAAGCATTAAATGGCAATAATATTAAAATTCAATTTATGCTATTATTTTGTAAGCATGATGTGTCATTTCTGCACAATAGACTTCACCCTCTGAAAAAACTTGCTCAGAATGTTAGTCTCCCTAAGTTCACCACCAGAAAGATTGGTCTGTTTCTTGTAATAATTATGCATTCACCAAAATTAATATTATTTATTAAATGTGAATGTCTTCATTGTGCCTTCGAGTTTCTTTAGACCTTAGGACATTTATTTCCAGTGATTTCCTTTTCTGGAAATGTCACTTCTCTTTCATCTGGTGATAGATTAATATTTTTTCTCTCTGTTCTTAGTCTGGTTTGCACTTGTCTGATAGAAAACCTTTCCAAACAAAACCACTGTGATTTTAATAAGCACTCATTAGAAACCATACTTAGAGATTCTTCAGATATTCAAAATCTCATATGTCCATTGTATTGCTGCTTTTCTCCCCACCCTTAAATTAAATCAAAGGAAATGATCACCTTTTGGCAGATTGTTTCTTTCTCATAAATATTAAAGTGTCTGTTCTGATTTAACTGTTTCTCCTTCTTGTTTTCTTGTTTGTTCTGATTGTCTTTAACCTTCAGCTCTAGACACAGTCGGCTTGGTGCTATTAATTAGTAGAAGTCTGCTGCTAACATAAAACATATGCATGAATTTAGACATATTCTAAACAATTAAATGCATAGCTATCACTTTGGCTTTACAGAAGGACTAGCATAAGAAAGCTCACCTTTAAGAGACGATATCAGGAGATCATTCCTGACAGAGGAGGAATGAATTACAAGGATAATCTTGATAGTCAAGGCCAGGAATGTAAATATGCATTGTATTTGCCACTATTTTTAAAATGACAGGAAGGTCATTTCTGATTTACTTGGAGTACTTTGCTAACAGTTAGTGTGTGTATGTATCTGCAGTATGCATGAGATCTCACTTACCCGATTGTAGAAAACAGGTTAGAATATGAGGGCTAGGAATTCATAGAATTTTTCTTAATGGAGTTTCAAGTGGGTGCTCTAAAAGATGACTGCCATAAGAAAATGCAATTGGCTTTTTATCCTTTTATTTTTCCGCAATTTTTCATTGTATGTAAAAGCAGTATATAATCTTTTCTCCTCATGTGTTGAGATTAATCAAATCTGAAACTGCAGAATCATGTCGTGCCTTCTACACTCAATTTTTCAGCATTTTTGTAGCTTTTATACAGCTGCCTATAGTTTCACACTAACCCTGTTCGTTAATTCTTGACATAGTCTTGTGAGTTTGCAAAGATTTGATATTTCTTATTTGTTCAAAGGAATTTCTGGCTGTGACCAATCCGTTGTTTTTGAATCAACTGGTATGCTGATCTCAACCAAAGGATTGTGAGCCCCCATATTTGGTTCTTCCAGATGTGTAAATACTATTTCCCATCAAGTCCATGAAACAAATGTCTGTACTAGGGGAGCCAGGTTGTTGCTGAGGTCTATACCTAATTTTCTCCCCATCTGGTGATATAACTGGAGTATGCTGTGAGAGCTTGGTGCCCCAGTGTGGGGGTTTTGTCCTTGGTTTAACATGACTGCCTTTAACACTGACTCTCGTGTGCTCCTCTGGCATTTGAATTAAATGCTCACAGTAGTTGCAGCTATGAGAAGATGTTGGTGGACCATTTAAGACTCTAGCCTCTTGGATGGCAGCTACCAGCTCATTTGAGACTTCAGAAAGGGTTGAATTCATGGAGGATTCAAGTCTTTCTGCAAACATGACTGCTCTTTTCTACAATATATCTAATCTTAGATGGTTTTTCAAGGTTATCATAGAAGAGTTGATTACTTTAGCTATTAGCTATTGTTTATTATGCTAAACTTTAGCATAGTAAAACATTTTCAATGTTGCTCATATGCAGAGTACATTTTTATGTTGTCTAGTATCTCCAGGACTAGTACCACCTTACTATAAGTCGTCGCAGGTAGTGCTTTTTATCTTCCCTATGTTCAGCTCTGTGAGCCAAAGCATCTCATACTTACTGTGTTATAATTTGTGGGTTTTATTGGCCAAATATTACTTGGTTGAGTGATAAAAGTTATCTTGGCATAATCTTTGTAGCTTGATTGCTATTCTCCCCAGGCTGGTGAAACCAGTGCTAAAACCACCGAGCCTTGGACAGTTGCTGAGGAGACTTTCAGGTTGCTGCACCTGGCTCTGTACCTGTCTTGTATCAACCTTTACTTTGTAGGCACACTACTGCTCCCTTGAAACCACAGTTATAGTATTTCATACTGATGTGAGCTTCTTAAAAGCAGCACAGCAGATACATTCTTATTCATAAACATGAAACTAATATTTCAATCTTACTTTTGCTTATTCTCATGGTAAAAGTTTCTTTCCTATAAGCATTTACAAATGTACAGCATTGGCATAAGCTGTGCAAGAACTTGTAATGCAAGCTAGGAAGAAGGCTTTTCTGTGAGTGCAATGTCATCTGTAGTATTGGATACAGAACCTTCTAAAAAAGGAAAAATATAATAAAAGAGAAGTCCTTTTTTTCTTGTGGTTAAAAAAAAAATCCCCAACTTTCAGCAACTGAATTTATTTGTTTTTAATAAGTTTTGTGGACACTATTGGCACTCTTTCACTACTTATTAACTAAAAAAAAAATCACATAAATTGTCATGTTATCACCCATTAGTTGTTTTTTATGGTCTGTAGATACCACCTCAGTTTATCAAGGCTATGAACACAAGAATCAGAAAGTCAGCAAATTTGGATCTGATTAAAACTAGACATCTATCAATCCCTCTCAGTTTTAAATAGGAAAATATTATAGAAAGAAGGCGATTAGAAGGAGGGAGGAGAACATCGTTCACTGTCCATGTCACAAAAAAAGGAAGAATGACACTTAAGGACTTGAATTTCACAGGGATAAATGGTAATGAACTTGCTTATCTATGAAACGTTCCCACCTAGCGTTAACTTGTAATGCCTCTCAAAATGAATGCAAGTTGATTATAAAGGACCTTAATTCCTGAGAAAAGGAAAGACACAATGCCAAAAAGAGCATCAACTTTCCCTTCATTTCCAGTACCAAAGCGGTGCATAGATATGATAGAGGCTCTAATCCAGGAGGGTAAACAAAGCCCTTCCTCGATATTAATTAAAAGGCTTCAGAATGCAAGGAGTCTTAGACACTTACAAAAGAAAATTTTAATTGGATTAACTACTGAACAAATTTCAAGTTTAGATTCTTTGTTTTTAAGAGGAAAAATAGAGAAGGCTCATTTGCAATGGAAGATTTACAAGTTAAAATTTTATTTAAAAATGTAATCACGTCTTGCCTGTATTTAGTATCTTTGGATAAAAGCAGCTTGTGTGTGGTGTTGGCTGAGCAGTAAGTAATACACTTAGCTATGGCTTACACTTGTTTGGGAGTGTGGGCAAGGGGGTTTAATTTTTGTATGGGATCTTTTAAAAGTGTTAAAAGCGCAAGCCAAAGTTAGTCCTTGTGGTTACCAAAATGACATAGAAACAAATGTGTATCCTGTAGGATTCGTTTTTCTCTGTCTTTTCCCAAAACAGGTTTAGCAAAATCTGGGGAAATCTCTGCTGTCAAATGAAATAGATTAATCTTCACTATGAATTTGTAATCATATCTGAGAAACAAAAAAGCTTTATTTAATGGGATTAAAATTCTGTTATTGACATTAGGATTAATGATTTATTTGCATCACAGAATAGCTCTCCTGCATAAATATTTATTATAACTTTAAAGAAGTTGCTAACTTGAGATTAAAGTGTGATGAACAGTAACTATTATTATTAACTATTTATTTTTTCAATAACCAAAAGCAATCAGGATTTTCTGTTCTTATTTTTGAACTGCCACAACTGTCACTTGATACCTTTCATTCTAGCCTTTATGCCTCCACTTTCCATCTTTAACTTTGCTATTTATGTATTTCTGCAAAAAATAACATTTCTATATCAGTGTTATTTTAATATTTTTTCACCTCTAGCTACATAAAATCAAAAAGGAACTGTTTTAATTGGAAATATTGGAAGGGGGGAAGTTTTAAGCTGACATGCTAAAAGAAAATACAACACAGACTCTGCCACATTGTAGCAGTATGGTTTTCATTATTTTATTCTGTCATGAATCCCAAGTAATAAAGATCATTTCAGGCGCAATAAAAAATCTCTCATGCAACCAGAGCTGTGGTTTAGTGTATGTTAGAGCTATAAAGATACCCTCTGCTGGAAAGGAAATGTTGTATGAGGGATATTTTTGTTAATGTTTCTTCTGTGTTCACTTTGTCTCATAAATGAATATTGCTTCTTTATGCTACTACTATACTACTCTTTTTCTTTGCTACTGCAGATAGTAAATTATGCAGTATATTTCTGTCCCAATTCTGATATGCTTTGTCTTTGTTTTTTTATTGGTACATATATATTTATGAAAGTGAGGAGAGAAAGAAAGAATGCAGGAGGATGAGTTCCTGTTTAGTGAAAAAGGTGATGGAGAGATCAGTATGGCATTGGTAGCTGCTGAGTTTTCAGACACACCTTTGCCTGTCCGTGTCTTTGCTGAGTATCTACAGGACTGATTGGAATCTTCCATTTATGTAGGGAAGGATGACAGTGTTTTAAAATGGATTTATAATGTTTTTTTCATTCTCCTTCGGAGACACCTACTTTGTGTGAGGGATGGAAGTACGCTTTTGTCCAGGTCCCAAAAGAGCTGTTGGAAATACTCTAAATAATGTCACTAAAATCAAGGTAATGCCTGGAGTTGTAGAGGTGATGGTGCATGGTGTCTAGTAAAAATTCAGAATTCAATCTTTGCGTTTAGAGGAAAGACATTTCTGAGAACAGAGAGGAAGTGATAAGCTTGGGTTGTAACTGAGCCCTTTTCTCAACCTGGAGGGGGCCATATACTCCCATAGGTGGTGTCTTGCTGAGGAGGAAGATCTCTTGAAGTGGCAAAAGATCTGTCTTTCTCTGACTTGCACCTGTGAAAGTCTACTGTCAAAGGAAACACATCTTTGTGCTCATGCCTGGATTTCTATTGTAAAGTACAGTGCCAGTATTGGATGAAACTAAAGAGGAATTACTTGGTTAAGTTACCACCAAAATTATGCTACATATGATTTTCAGTATGATCATGTACTCTTCTTATTCTCTTTATTCTGCTAAAGGATTACTCAAAGATTTCTCAAGAAGTCTCTGACAAAACCAAGTCATGAGCTAGGCATACAGCAGCGTAGTTAATGGTGGTTAGGGTTGCAATATGTGATCTCAGGGTTCCAAATTCCTTATTCAAAGAAATCCAAAGAAGCCAGAATAAAGTATAGCTCTTTATGTGGCATGACTTGAACTTCAGTTTCCCCCAATTTAGCTGAGTTTTTTTGCAGGGTGACTGACAGCAAGTTAGCAGCAGTCATAGCCTCCTTTAGTTGCCAAAAGTGTCATCTTGAACCTGAACCACCCATCAGCTGACATAACTGATGGCTGAATGTGAAATATTTTTTATTTTAAAATATCCAGTTTGAAGACTGATGAGAATGTTTGATTTTAAAAGTGTCAGAAAGCATTTTGTGCCAGATGGAGATATCAATTGCCTAATTATTCTTAGAAATTAAACTATGTGTGAATATAAGCTGGAATCATTAACATTAAAGGCTGTGTTTGTCGAGTACTGTCATAAGCTTCCTGTATCACTTGCCTGTCACTTAAAATATGTGCAACAGATCTTTGGTGGGACTCTCATGAAGTGCTATTTGCCATATGTTATTTCTCTGTGGGTGGGATGAAATAAACCTTTATTTATTATATATGAATGCTTGCCTTTAAAACTAGCCTGGATCCCTTCAGAATTGGGAAAGCCTTTCTCAGTTCAGAGGAGCAGGTATGCAAACTCCAAACCTGCGGCTGAACTTCTTGTAAGGATTAAGATAATCTGTGAAGGATGTGGCATTTCAGAACCATTTTGTGTACTTGAGATGCTCCAGAAGTCAGGCAAAAAAACTGCCTGATGCTCAGATTTCATGTTACCCTGGGAGGGTTCATGGGCTTGGCCAGCAAAGCTGAGTGCTGGCAGGCATCATTGGGAGCCAGGTCCTTCCTCTTGCTAAGGCCTAATTAAAATGTTTCTTCTAATAACCATAAAATCACAGTTTTGCAAGACAACAGGAATTTATATGCCTGAATACCCTCATTACTCCTCCTCTCTAGACACTAAACAACAGTAGGACAGAGCATAAGGTGAAACATGAATGCTTTCAGACAAGGTTACACCAGCAGAGTTGGTAAAGACTGCTGCTGTAGAGCAGTACTAGCATTCTCAACGCTCTTGCTTTTTATTGGGATGAATTCATCTGACGGTAATGCACATTTTATTCTACTTGAGTATTTTTTTCCGTAAGTTTCCACTCTGAATTCTCAGTAACATTTTTGTTTGCTTGAATTAGCCTTTTATGTCAAAGCACTTCCTCATTTGTTATCCAGGGAAATATTAAAAATAGCACTGTTCTGGCTAGCAGATGCAACCACACATTATTGAATTCATAATGCCGGCCTAAAATATATCCTGAGAGAAGGAATTTATCTCAGTCAGACTATTCTTACTTACAGATATGATATGAATGATTATTGTGCCTTCAATTTCTCTTTAACTATAAACATTATTGGTGATGAATTAATTTATTATAATTTTAAATTAAATAATTAGAGTACCCTTGTAATGGGTATTTGCAGGTGTGCCCACTGGAAGAATATTGCAATATTCCTTTTATAATTTTAATGCCTTTTAATATTAATTCTTCTGAGTTATAAAGTACTATATTGTACTCCCATAGAAGGTTAGAAAAAGACAATGTCTAACTTTTTTTGGTAATAGTTCATTTTGTGTGGAAAAAACAAATGCCAGTGCTCTGCATGGAATGAGGGTTGATGTTTGACAGTGGTAGGGGACTGGTAACTTGTTTTCATTTTGGGTAGAAAATATCAGGTTAAAAGAAGTGTTTACTTATTATGATAATTTTGCTTCATCCTTTAAGCTAAAGTGGTGGGAGTAAGATTAGTTTCTCAATAAAAAAAAATCAAAAAACCTCATTTTCCTTAAAATAAAAACTATAATAACCACAAGCAATTTCCCTTCAGAAAATGAGCTGAAAACTGACAATGTTGGACACTTGAGTTTGTAAAACTGGTGCTGCCCCAAGGGAAACACGAAAGGAAGTGTATTACTGCTTTCCTTAGAGAATTTTCAAAGACTTTTATTTTTAGTGATGATAATGATATTTTTTAAATAGAGGAAGGACATATTTTCTTGAATGATTTTGAAAAATCTTGTGACAGATCTTCAGCCATGTGCCTTAAGTATGTTCTAGTGTTCTGATGATCTGGCACAGGAAATAAAGGTCTGCAAAAAAAAAAAAAAAAAAAAAAAGCTGTAAATTGTAAAGATGAGCAACTTTGATAATGTAATCATATTCTTAAATGAAGCAAATGCAAAAAGAAAAAAAAAAAAAAGAATGTTCTATCTCCTCATCATTCCGAATATCCGAGGGTATGAAGAGCTGGGATTAAGGCTATTGGAAAATAATTTGCAGGCTATGTGCATCAAGCAGTGTCTCTCTTCAAACAATTTTTTTTACATTAAACAACACATTATAATCAGAGAAAAGTTGGGGATAAGTAAGACGATGCCAGATTTACTTTAAGGCAAAATGTGGATCAAGATAATTGCATTCATGTTGGGAGTGTCTCTTGGAGGGCTGTCTGTTTAAATTGCAGCCTGCAGTTTAATAACGACAACAAAAAAAAGCTGGAGGGTCAGGGGAATATGTGCTGATCAAGACCTAAAATATCACAGAGTGGCTTACGGAGCAGTACACGTTCTTGCATGGAAAGGAGGATGGGAATGCACAGTCACAGGAAAAATTTTTATTTGGTTCCAGGGTATTGGGAAGGAGAGTCATGAGGGAATTTGGGATGAGGTCAACAGGGTTTTTGTAATTCATATCTTTCAGTCCTTGATTTATGATTTGCTTATTGAAACACCTAATTCACCTCTAAGGAAGAGAAAGTGAAATTAAATAACAGCCCAATCTGGAAATAGGAAAAATGGAATGAGACATGGTCAGTTCAAGTCTCTGGGAAGTTAAGTTTAGGTGGCAACACTTGGATTAGTAGTGTCAATATTTCATGTTGAAGCTATTCTGCGTGTTTCTTCTTCCCATGAAAACCACAACTCAGGTGAATAAAATTACAGAAAAGCTTTACTCTTTGTTGTTTTGGCTTTGTTTTCTGATTCATTGAAATAACAAGGGAACATGTAGCATTCTCCAATTTTGTCTCTTTGGTAAACTAGAGCCTAATTAGTTTGAATATATGTTTCAAGAAATCTGATCCATGAAGGAAACAGGACAGACTTGCTAGTAAAGTTTGTTTGGATTTTGTGACCACTGGTGAGGAAAATCTTTCACATTAGCAGGAGAACACAAAAAATCTACAACCCAACAAAATCATTGCCTTGTGCTGTGATCCTACCAGGTCTCGACACTGCTGTTGTTGAGGATATAAAAGGCTTTAGACAGCTGTGTATTGGAAGATGCTTGTTCTCAGCATGTATTGAGGAAATGGCTCATTCTTTAATCTGTAGTCAAGAACGTGAAGAGTCATTGGACAACTCTAGGTAACACCTTCTGTATCTGGCACAGACTTGAGGCTCACATCATTTTAGGGTCCCAGACAGTCACAGCAGTGTTCTAGTGCAATTATTGCATTTAATCTTTAATCAGAAATGACAGGACCCTTTGTCAAACCTAAATTTTTATGGAGAACATAATTATCCATTTTCAGCTGGAAGGTTTGGGCCAGGTCCTTGCCTTAAGCTGAGGGAACCCCATGCAGCCTGGTTAGTATAGGTAAATCAACAGTGTAGTCTTTGTTGAGGCTCTCAAAAACATCCAGATCCTTTTTCCAAATTAGATGACCTGTAAAAGTTGTGAATGCCAAAGAAAGTGAAGATCTGAAGATTTATGGTAGTCACAACATGAAAAATGAAAGACTTTTGTGTTAACAGAGCTTGACGGGGGGACTGGGCAACTCTCAACATCTACTTGAGAAGCAAGGACAAGCAACCAGACTTTGATAAAAAAATGTATTTTGAAAGAAAAAAAAATTATTAATATGTATATATTTCCCTAAGATGAACCAAAACTGAGAAGGCAGAAAGCCCCATTACTGATATCCAACTCTTGGCAAGGACCCCAGTGTAATGACAACCTATAACCCTGCCCTTGCCAGCCCTTCTTCAAAGAAAATTGATGCTGTTATTCACAGGACCCAGGTGGGTGCTGGTAGGGTGAGTTTATATCAGAGTAAGAAGTCAAGATTTGAAAGTATTTTAACTGGTGGGTTTTGGGGTTTTTTGTTTGTTCTTTCTTTCTTTCTTTCTTTCTTTTTTTTATTTGTTAATTTGTTTTTGTTGTTTTTGGTTTTGTTTGCTTGTTTTTGGTTTTGTTGTTTTTGTTTGTTTGTTTTTGTTTTTGTTGTGTTGTTGGGGTTTTTTTCCACTGGATAATTCAAACTATTCAGTAGTTAAAATATTAAGTAGGATAACTTTTATGAAGTGCTATTTTCTTTTACACATACCAGCATTTTGTACCAGTTCTATTAAGATCTGTATATCTTAACAATAATATCATTTTGTAATGGTGTTTAATATTAGTATGTATAACTGAGCTTTCAGTTAGATGGTAACAATTTGTCCCTATAACTGCATCACTATTTGCTTTACTGGTCACACAGCATGCGTGTGACAGGGAACAAACTCTGCCCCTGTCATGCAATTACAAGAAGGAAATTATATTCTATGATCTGATATACTTGTCAGATCATAGACCTTGATCACTTTAAGTTGCTTTGCTCTGCACGTTATTGTTCTCACGTATTGCTCTGCTTTTTTGGTTTTGTGAATATCACTTTCTAATGGACCAGTGAGGCACATCTAAGACTGCTATACAGAGCTCCCTTTGAACAATATACATACCTGCATAGCTTTTAAATATCCTTTGGAGCCTAAGAAATCTGTCAGCCTCAATGAAGCTGAGTGTCTTAATTTTTCAGGGAGGCAATCTCTCAACTGTGGAACGAAGCTTCTTGATGCAGCTTGTGAGCTCAAACACCGTGTGCCTGTACATTGTAACACCCAGGTGGTGGCTGCCCTCTTAGTGCTAGCAGGTACTTAAGAGATTTTTGTGCTGGTCTCCAGGAAAAAAGAATTTTGCTCAGCTTAGCTCCTTTTGTCTTTCCCAGGACAGAGAAAAAAATTGACACCCAGTGGCATTGGGCCAGGTCACAGCTTCAGGGGAATCTGCTAAATGCAAAAAGCAAATCTCTATCATTTGCTAGTGTTATTATACCTCTCTGCTTCCTTTCTTTTAATGGCTTTATATTTTACAACTTTCATTTCTTTCCCCTCAAATTTAAAAGTGTTGCAGGTACACTGAATCAGTTGAGTGAAAGAACAAATGGAAAGAAGCAAGGTGATAAATTTGTTTGGGCTGCGTTACTCCTATGCCAAGGGCTTAGTTACCAGCTAAAAAAAATAACCCATTATTGTGGAAGATCAGAGTATCTTAATGAAAATCATTGCAGATAAGCATGATTCTCTTAGTTTCTAGCTACTTAAATGTTAGATGTCAGATCTAGTCTTTGCCAGCCTTATTCCTAAATAAGCGTATTTTGAGTTAAGCTCTATAAGTAAGAATTAACCTAGAAATATATCACTGGCATTATAACCTTGAAAAAGCCTAAATTCTAACATGCAAATAACCAAAAGCTGATGTAAAGTTTGCAAAAATGAACCATTGTGAAGTGTTACTTGGGTAAGAGAGCAGAGAAATTGCCCATAACTGTTAGTTGGAGCTGCCTGTAAACTGCCTGTAAGAATGAAATCACTGATGTTTATTATTATTATTATTATTATTATTAATATTATTATTTCTTTGGCAGGTAAAAGGTCATTTGCCTATGTTTCTTCTTGTGAGATACCTTTCCTCACAAGAATTATTCAGAAGGCTTGTTTGTTGTTTTGGCTTTTTTTTTTTTTGTTGTTGTTGCTGCTTTTAATTAACTCTGGGCATAGGAATGGAGATATTTTATCAATAATATTCCAATATTGCATACTTTCTTTTTTCTTTATGTAAACACTCTCATGTGTTGCATCAAGATTTCTGAGGGTATATGAGCTAGGACTGGATTGGAAAAGAAGATGCAGCTGACATACTGGATGAGAACTTCTTTTGTGAGCTGTTGCATTGCAAACACAGAGCTGTAATATATTGGTGTTCACTCACTCAAGTAGCTGCTTTTCCCATGTAGCACTTGATGCTTCAATAATGCAATTCAATTATTTTTTTAAAAAAGAACTTGGGAAGACTACTTTAAAAACTTTTTGAAAATACTGTATTAATCAAAACTACTTTCCCTGGCATTAAAAAAACCCCTCAAGTGTTACTGGAATTATATATTGTTGTCCATTATAGAGAATACTTTAGGCTTGCTAATTCCTTTTATAGTGAGAAAGGAAAATGTTTATAACATTGAGCTAAATAACTTGAAAAAGATGCTAATGAGGGAAGAATAATTTTGAAATAAACCCTCAGAAAATTTAATGCAATCTATGAGATTAAACGAAGCCTTATTAAATTAAAGAGATGTATGAATGCAGGTACAGCAGTTGCCCAGTGGCCCATGCTGACAGCTGGTGATGCAAAGAGGCTATTTGGATTATATGTGCATCAGTAGCTTTGATTTATGGCACTTGTTTACCTCTCAGAAACCTGATATGTTTCTGAGAGACAAACAATTTTGTGGCTCTTATACCTGACACCTATCTTTACATTATCCCCTGTAGTGACACTTTTGCAGAAGAACAGAAATTCCCAACATCAATTGAGAGAAAAATACCCATAACTACCTAATTGGAAAGGAGATTTAAAAAAATAATTAATTTCTAACAACCTATAAAATACAAAGTGATAAGAATTTAGTAGTTAAAAGTATTTGGTTTAGGTCACTCAATTTCTCCTAAATTTTTTTCTTTCAAAGATGCAACCCAAATGTCAATATCATGGTACTGATATGACAGCAAGTTGAGTCAAGAGGAGGAATTTCTTTCTGTCTTCCTCATAAACACTGAGTATTTGCAAATCCATTTCTCTTCAGGGTAGCAGAGTTCTGAGGTGGGTACTTGCTGCTGCTGCTGCTGATCTGCCAGGTCAGCATTACTCCTGATTTGCTTTGAATCTCATTTTCCTTGTCCTAGAAAGAAATTTTCTCAAGTGGTTGGGGGGAAGAAAAACATAAACTACATCTTCAGTTCTTAAGAAGTTTCATTATATAGCATTTATGGCCAGTGATGACATCAAAGCAATGCCAGCAGTGCTAAGAAATGTGAAATGTTATCTAATTCAGTGACACAGGTTCTACTTATATTTACAGGCGGCAAAACCTTGCTGCTTTCTTGCCATGTCACTGTTTGTGCATTGTGCTATATTTTGTAACTCCTGACAAGACAGCTGTGTCCTGCCCTACACACAGTGGAGTGTCTGCTTTCTGCTGTCTGCCCTGAAGCTCCCATGCTGTATATGCCCTCCGACCTTTTCAGGGCTGATTTGTGAGTGCAATTGTACCAACTCTGCCTAGTTTTCCTCTTTTTCAGACTTTTGGAAAAGAAGTGTCTCTACAGCTTCTTTTTGTAAAGACTGGTAAAACACTCAAGCTGTGCCAAGGGAAATATAGGTTGGATATTAGGAAAAAGCTTTTCATGGAAAGAATAATAAAGTACTGGAATGATCTGTCCAGGGAGGTGGTGGAGTCACCATCCCTGGATGAGTTTAAAGAAAGATTGGATATGGCACTCACTGTCATGGTTTAGTTGAGGTGGTGTTAGGGCTGTGTTGGACTCGATGATCTTGGAGGTCTCTTCCAACCTTGTGGTTCTGTGTTTCTACTTACCTGCTTGCCACACCAGATAAGACAACAATGCTGAACACAAAGGTCCTGTTTAATGGATTGGTGAATTGCAAATTTAAGGAAAAAATCTCAGAAACACAGACTGTGTAATTGCAATAGATGTTATTTTATGGAGAATCTATCTGTATGTCTTTAGAGTTAAATAAAACATAAAACTATCATTATTTTTAGGTTTAGTTGTTTGGTTGTTGTTTTTGGTTTTTTTTCAATAGTATGAGTATTTAAAAGCAGCTTTGACATTTTTGAGTAGTGTTCATTTTTAAAAAAATTTGTTTGCGTCCTCTTAATAATATGGAGTTTGGTGTGATTTTTCCCTTCTTTTTATTCCCTGCGGGTACACATTTAGTTGTGAGGAAACCTTCTTTGAAAGTAGAATGAAGACTTGAACTGGATGATGGTATTATTTATTTTTAATTATTAACACTATTAACAAGTCCAAATACTAGTTCCAGGCACTGAAAATGGTTGAGGGCCACAAGGACTGTGGAGGTTGATTAAGGCCTGGCATTCCCTAATGCAATAAGGCAGGCTCCCCTGGCCTAGAGGCAAGTGGAATAAAATTAAGATTGCATCAAACATAGCATAAAACTAAACTAAATGAGAACGAAAAAGAATAAATCTACATGGAAAGGCAGTGCTGTCTCTTCACAGGCAGCTGTATTTATTAATTAGTAGTCTCTCATTTGCACTAAATTTCAATCAATAGCCTCACCTCTCTGACATTTCATTTACTTAGTTATTAAAGTGATGTGATTCATCAGGCTTGTGATGCCCTTTTGTGTGTAAGGCTACCCAGGAAGTGCAGGCTGCAGGGTGGGCTACCACTCCAGTGTTTAACAGGATAAATTTGACAGAAATCTTCACTTTCATTTAGTGATTCAAGTGGTGCCAACTATGGCAACATATGTATAGAATATTAAATACTGAGCAGTAGTCATGGCAGCAAAAGCAAGTTTAGCACACACATGATACCAGGGCAGAGTTGCTTTTTTGGCTAATATGAATGCACCATGGCACTAATATCTTTGTGTCACACAGTTATCTAAACCCCTCCAGTGTAAACACTGTGACAAATATAACAATAAACTCAGCAGAGTATTCTCATCCAAAGTAAATTTTGAGGACTTGCATTAGTATCTAGGGCAGTGTTTGCTATGCTTTAGTATTGCCATTCAATCATGAGAATTAATTTTAGGGAAATAATAATAATAGATGTGTACAGAGAAAGTACCTTTTACCTGGCATTGTATCCAATTTAAATGTAATATCACACACACCAATACAGTTGTGATTCCTTTACAACAGAATGAGGAAAATGGTGGTTTCTTCTCAATTATTGCTTGGAAAAAGCAATAGATCAGTAAGATCCAGGATTTGGACTTGGTTATCCTGATGTGTTCTTTCCACCTGTGTCTATTTGGTGATTCCTTGATTCTATGAATTGAATACTGAGCTTCCCAATGTAGTGGCAATTCCTGAAAAATAGCACAGATTAAAGATGACTTCCTTTTTTTTCCCCAACATCCACTGCTTGTTCTTCTTCCAAGTATGTTTTCTCTAACATTTACTGAAAGAATTGAAAACAAATTTTCATTTTATGTAAAATGTGTTCTAATAGGCTACAGAGTGAGATATTGAAAGTCAGGATCAAGAGTTGAAGCAATTGGAATAGACTGCTCTTTTGTTCTGCTATTTACAGAATATTTAGCTGTTCCCTTGCTATTCCATATAGTGCTTATTTTTAATATGTACAAACAGTTGAAAGACAAATAAATCACTTGTTCACTAAGAAATGCCTCACATATCAGTCCATTACAGGAAACTATCTTTACTCAGATGAAGAAAATGAGATCAATTAGTTTGGCAGTGCTGCTAGGATTGGATCTAATATTTAGGACTGGTTTCTTGGCCCACAACCATAGGTAGGAAAACTGGAGTAATAGGTATAGGAGTAGTCAACCATCTTTCTTCAGCGTTGACTTTCAGTTTGCAAAGGGCATTTCTTGTTCTCCCTGCCTCTTCTTTGCTCTGTAAATCAAATTAGAATAGCTGCAGCACACCTAATGCACCCCCATGTTATTCTGAGGAGTTGACAGCAATTTTTCTTCAGAAAATGGTTTTGGATATTTAAACTTAGAGGCAAAGGGATGTCTTCCTGAATTTTCTAAAAAAACCCCAACAAATCAGGATGAATATAGAAGTTCATAGGAAAAGCTATTGTACCCCTGTTCCCCCTGCCTCACTACTCTTTGACTTAGTTTTTGTCATACCCATCATTGCGTCAAGAACCATCAGGACTTTGTAGATCCTTGTTATAGCACACATGTGCATATGTGTGACTACTTTGTCATTGTGGTCACCCTTGAAAATTCATAATCTTGCAAGGCTTTGATTATTTTAAAAGAACTTTAGTTGTGTAATGAAAGATCTAGCTCCTGTTTCCTGAACTAAAACTGCTATGCATCTTCAGGGCCGATTGTTGGTAAAATCTTTGGAGTAAAAATTATTTCAAGACTTTTGCACCTTTTTTTTTTTTTTCTGATTGTAAAATCCACTGACAAAAATCTTGAAATTTAGCCACTTTTATAATTTCAGATGCTGTGTGCAAAGGTCTAGATGAAAACACCTGAGTCCCTTTACACTTCTGTCTGATTCTTGTTACACTGAAGTGGAATCCAGGGGAGATTTTTATACCATAGGGAGGGAAACTAAAGCATTTCGTTATTGATCAAATGCCTAATTGTTCTTTCTTTGCTGGGAATAAATGTCCCCATAAATATTCCTTCTTTTCATGTTTAATTTATTGTTTGATAGTTAATTACCTGCTAACATTTTTCCCCACAGGGACCTTACAATCTGAACAAAAGTGAATAAAACTCTCTGGTTTGGAATCACTTTTACTTTTGTTCTCCTCCTCTTGAATTTGCTTTGAAGGCTTCCTGTAGCAGTGTCTGCTGTGGAAGAATTGTGTTGATTTTATTTCCTATTCATATGTGTTTCTTTGTCTCACCCCTTGATAAGAAGGGAGTCTTTTTTTCTTCATTTACTTTTCCCCACAGTATTAATGATACTCAAATAAGAATCACCCTCTTGTGTGGCAAACAGAAAGCTTAGTCATTGATCTCGTAGTGGCAGCCTGTTCTCAAAGTTGTAGACAGGAATGCCTTGCTTTCTAGTATCTATTTTTAGATTTCTTTCTCTCCATGAGTTATCGTTTTATAGATACACAACAAGGCTCATCTTTCAGGAGCTTTTTTTTTTTTTTTGTGATACAGACTTTTCGAAGAATTTTCTGCTTTGTTGGGGCCTTTTTGTTTTTCTTTTATCAGATTGTTTTTCAGCATTTGCCTTCTTTTGGTATTTTGCTTCAGTTTGGTTTAAAGTTGCTGATTCAAGGAGGAGATATAAACAACACTGTTCTTGCGGTTTTTTTCCCAACAACTTAACATAAAAACAAAGAGCTGAGCTATATTTTTTTCACTGCATCTTTTGAATGCTGAACATAGAAAAAGTAGCTTTACCTAGTCATAAATTATGTCCAGCACAGGACACAGGTTTCCTCCCAAAGGGGAATTTGGGAGGTGAGGTTATGGGAGAGCAGTCATTATGTTAGCTTGTCTTTTGTGCATTTAGGCCTCCTGTTCTATTTGTTTTAATGCACAATTCAGTTCTCATTAGCTAATTTTGGACACCAGAAGTGAGTTCAAGAACAGTTCTGCTCAGCTTCTGCCACAGGGGCTTATCACACACACACCCCTATAAATATTATTGGGGATTTCACACGTGTTATTTTAGGCCTTGAGAATTAAAATATTCTCAAACCTACTTCCGTTTTAAAATGTTAGTGACCTAGACAGGGACAGGGTTGCTGCTCTATACTTGCCAATGTGAATTCCTTCACAATGGCATGTCCCTGATCTCCAGCATGGTAAGGCAAAAACTCTAGCTCGCTCAGACCTGCATGTTTCTGCTGAAACTGTCATCAGAAGACAAAATTGGTGATACTTGTGACAAGACACCCCTTGAAATGTGACTGAAGCCATCAAGTTACTCCATTAGACTGTGAAGATCAAGGTGCTTATGTCAGTGCTGGCCATGTTTTTTGCAGATTGCATCCTGTTCTCCTATGCCTACTAAAAAAAGGAAGTGTTATGCACTCCATCTATTCTTCATCCATTTAATTTATGATTTATGGAATTTGAGGTGATTTAAGTAAGACTATACTGTGTGGTGGATTTTTCAGAGCTTCCCAGACTGTTGGCCTTGGTGGAATAGACCACTGCTTGCATTTAACTTTTTTTTCTCAGATGTTATTCTCCATTTGAAGCAAGTAACTACTGACAGTAGATACCATGAACATGAAATACCTCTTGCATCAGTCCCTTAAGATTTAAGGAAGCTATAACTGCCTTTCACTCCTTTTCAGAGCTAAGCAAGCCTCTTTTACTCAATCACCCGACACAGACCATATTTTCTGCATCTCCATTCTCCAGCTGTCATTCTCATGTTTCAGGTCTCCCTTGAGGCACCCCTTCAGGTCCCACAGTGAGATACAGCAGTATTGCTCAGACATTGCCAGTTGAGGGGGCAGAGAAATGGCTGTAATCCTGCTGTTGTTCATGTATGCCAGTCAGATTTGATTTTATACCTGAGACAATGAAAATTCTAACCCTTACATAGCCTGTGATGCTTTTGCTTTCTGGTCATCTGGCTTTATTCAGTCCTTTCCCAACTCGTGTTTGCACTGTAGATTAATCCTCCATATATATATATACACATAACTCTTATACCTGTCCTTTTTCTTAGATAATTTCTTCAGTTAGATGCCAATAGTCTTTCCCTTCAACTAATTTGCTAAAGCTGGCTTTATAACACCTCTGAATAATAGCAATCCTTTTCATTTTATTATCCTTATAATTGGTGATGGTGTTGCATATCTCTTAAGGAAAGGAACCTTGAACTTCATTTAAAATATATGTCCATACTAATTACCCATATAGAGGTGTACGTACTCTTCTAACCCTTTTTCTTGTTTTCTGCTACTGTTTTCCCAGGATACTTATGAGAATATAATATGAGTGGTCAAAGCTGAACTGAGGTCTTGATTTAAACCTTTTTTCTACTACTTCTAGAATGGAAGACAAAAGATACATTGTCACACGTAGAAAAATGTTCTCTTTCTAGGATTTGTTATTGACAAATACTGTTTGACTGCTGTGACCTTGCTTGTTGGGAACCTGAAAATTAATATTTTTCTTCTCATTAAAGATGCAATTACTAGATCATCATTCCTGTCCTCTTGTTTTCTTTTTTGTTGTTGTTTGCTTGTTTCTTTCCTTTAAAAGCAACATATTGGCTTCTTTTTAAGACAGGTGTTTGCTTTTTATCCTCACTCAGTCACACAGCTGCAATTATAATTAGAGGTTCATTATTAAATAAAATGTTAACAATTAGTGTGGTTTATAGTTATCTACAATTCCTCACATTTTGTACATTGTTACACGTTGTAGTAATTATAGCTCTGAATTAAAGAGAATTTCTCATAGCTAGTGTAGCTTTCTTCCAATGCCTTTAGTTACCTAGACTTTTAGTCACATGGAGCCTTTGCAGACTGGGTCAAATTCTTAATAATCAGTACATTATATGCTAATCTAAACTCAGAGTTTGCCTAAAAAGAACATATGTCTTCCTTGGAGGAAAAAGATGATGGAGGAGGCATCCCTGACTACCAAGAAATCACAAGGTTTTCTATCCAGCAGCAGTTCTGATCTAAGTTTCTGGGACTTGCAGCTGTTTGATGCTACAGGCAGTATCTCCCATGCTCTTACCCTTCCTTGTTCTATAACTGGTGTCATCAGATCCTGGCAAGAGTGTTTGGTGGGCAAAGATCTTATTGCAGTGGTGACAGGGCTTGTCAGCTCTGTAACAGGAGCCATCACCATTACTGGTGACAGCAACAGTGGTGATAAGGGGAAGACACAAGTGATTGACACATGATCAGCATGGTTACATGTTACCACCATTTGCCTTAGGAAAGGGTGTTGGTTGTGATAACCTTATTGGCAGGGCAGAAAGGTCAGAAACTATGCAAGGCTCTAAAAAGAAAAATGCCTAGAGCCAGAGAAAGCCACGGAAGATCTGCTAACTGCTGTCCTTCAGTAAATGTATTGCTAAATACATTTAGTTGCCACTTCTATATCCCAAATTGTACCAACTGCTCCAGGAGCTGGGGGTCTCACATGTGTGAGTATCACATGCAGAATGGTATAATTTTTTTTTTAATACCACTTGTGCACAGGAGAAACTAAATGATAACACAGGTATTTCTTCTTCTACTGAAACCAAGCTGTTTGTTCAGTGCTATCCTCCTGCTAGAGTGATCTTCATCATATCCAATTCTTAGAATGCATATCTGTCTCAAAGGGCTTGTGGTGGTCTAACCAGAAAGTTAAAAATGCTGCGCTTTATATACAATATACACAGCAGTTAAAGTTATTAATAAAGTATTTATTTAGTGCTTTAAGGCCTAAATGACTAACGGCCTTAAAGATGCTTTCCATGTGAGAGCAATAACTGAATAATTTTGAGATAAGGGTGGGAATAGGGATACTTTCAATAGGCTCTCATGAAAAGGGTAGTAAGCCCTCATGGTCATCTTCCAGATTGCTGCAGAAAACAGACAATTTTAAAATTACTGTTGGCAACACTTGCAAATGAAACAAAGTTACTGGTATTATGCTAAATCATGAGTTGTGTTTGAGGAAAAAAACCATATTTTTAGCCAAATGAATTGTAAGTTTAATAGGAACAGAAGAGTGTTATCATAGGATGTGGGATTATCAAAAAACGCAGTGGTACCATATGGTACCATACAGTCAGGTCAGCCTGAGCTCCCAGTGGATGAAGTTAAAACTACTATACTCCCTTGATACTGTAGTCTGAGGAGCAAATTTGAAGGTATGGTGTAGTATTTTAACTTATGGTGTCAAACCAGACCAGTGACTGAAACCAGAAAAAGATGAAATAAAGTAAGAAAAAGGATGCACGGTTTTCATAATAACTATGACTTGCAAATGTATGAAGAACATTGTTTAGGTCTAACATCAAAAATAGCTGGGTTTTTTTTTCCCCAAATCTCTAGTATTCAAGTCATTGGGGGTAGAAGAATGTAAAAGCTGAATGAAATGTTAAGCATGATTATCAAATCACTTGTTAGGCCTTAGATTTTATTAATTTCCATAAGCTAATTAAATATTTAATAAGAAGCAATAAAGCAATTAAAATAGGTTGGGTATGAGCATAATAAAATATATGGTGATTAGGAACAAAAAATGGCTGGAAAGATATATTAATGTAATTTTTATGTATTCTAGAAAGGTGCTGTATTTTATATAAATATAATATGGAAATATACTTCTCTCCCGAGAACTACAGGGAAGTATAAATGGCTGCAGTGAAATTCAATTTTATTGAAAGAAAAGTGGCAATCTGGCCATTCTATGTTTCCCTCAATGACAATGGTTGATGATGTTTTTTGTAAAGTATTATATTTCCTCATAATTTCAGTTTTATCATCTTAAAATAGAGATGCATAAGGAAATAACATAGGTGAAATAGCAAAATAAATATATTATAAATAAAAGTGTATTCTATTGATAATAACATCCAAGGAGAATAGAGAGAATCTTAAATTGAAAGTCTCATTTATTTAAATGGTCTTCAGACCCCAGCTACCTCTGGTCTCAAAGGACAGAGGATAATTAATCAGTCCCAGGAAATACAAAGTGCTATTTCTAGAATTCTTAGCTGCTTTCACTTCTGTCTTTCCAATGTTCTTGTCTTATCTAATAACTGCTCTCCTTGCTATAGATGCTGTGAACCCTATTCTACTTTCCAAATTCACTTAAAATAGAAGAATAGGCATTATTTCTTGCTTCATTACAGAAATTACTGAACTCCATAGTCTCATCATGCTTTATGCTACGTAACACGTTTACATGATGCAGATGTTATTTCATAATGGGGATTTTCTCATATGATTACTGAAAATAATCATAGATGTAAATTTCAAGTGTCAGCAAAAATCTGCTTAATAACCTGTTTAAGGGGATGACTCTTTCCCACAGATAAGCCTGTGCATGTGTCCTTTCAAGTAGTGCTCCCAGTAAGTAAATGATTACTCTGCTTATTTCCAATTTCACTGTAGCATCCACCCATATGGGATTCTTGTGCAAGAAATTACTTAGGATCAAACTTCCAGGCTGATTTTCAATAAGTACAATGTTACAGACTATGAGGTTGAGGCATAGGTGCAAATAGATACAGATTCCTTTTTGAGGATGTTTTAGGCAGAGACCAAACGCTTGTCAATAAACACCAGGACGATTGTCCAGAAACTTCTTGCTTCAAGAAGATGCTTGAATAGCAAGTACCAAAAAAATCTGTACATTGGAAGGAAAGTTCTCCCTTTGTTTTTTATTCACTCTGGAAATATCCCATTGGTTAGCCTACCAAACTTGCAAAACATTTTGTTGGGCACTCCATTTCCCTGTGGATTTGGTACTACAACTAAAGATATTTGCTGATGTCTGACTAATCTTGGGCTCTAAGGCCAGAAAAATTCCACCAGCAAGCTTTACTTGGGCCACTCTGAGCTGCTTCCAGGGCTAGCTGGGCTAGAAAGCCTTTGTTAAGCAGGAGGTTGTAGGTTGAGTCACTTTCTCTGTGTATCTATGGCAGAACCAACAGGGATGACACTAGTCGTGGATCTGGAATTACATGAGCAGTCCCACCCTAGGAAACCAGAGGGAATGTGAGTTTAGCTCATAAGATGTGCCATGAGAGTCTTTGTGCCTTGTGTTGATGGAAAGATTTAATATACTTCTCTGAAGTTTGAGTCTTTCCTCTGAAATAGGCAGCAAGGCTATTTGAAGTGATGACCACAGCCCCTTAACAAAGAACAAAAGATGCCCTCAGCCTGGACAGCTGAGTAAATAGTGTGTTCTTATGTCAGGTGTGCCACCCCAAAATATGTAACAGCTTGTTTTATAGTGAGTAGAACATTATTTTTCATACAAGGGTAACTCAAATAAATGTTTCAAAATATGCTTTAGATCATAAATGTAGCTCAGTCTATGAAAAAATGCTCTTCTCCCAAATATTTGCACACCTCAACTGAACAGTAAATAAGTAGTCTTCTGGAAACTTTTTTTTTTTTTAATGGAGATTTTATTTTGATCTTAATGGATGTGGATGTGAAGGAATGTGTTTCTAACCAGAACAGGTGTTCGTTGACCTTTAAGATCAGGCAAAGCAGAGCCAAGAAGATTACTCCTGGTGAATTTAAGCACCTATTAATTCACTTCTCCCAGAGGTAATTACTTGATAGTTAGAAAAATTTCTACCAAGTTTGTGAATGAGTCCATATTTATTTCCAGTGGGGAATGATGTGTCTGTTACTATGGCTTTTGATATAAGTAGTGGGAGGGGGATTTAAAAACATCAACTCCTCTTACCTTGCTTTCCTATGTCAATAGCTTATGATAGATGCATGGGGATTAAAATGAAACAGCTCTAGAAGAATAGCAGTCAGAACAGCAGTACCTTCCCATCCAATGACCTTTACAATTTAAAGGATGAAAAGACACATTATGCACAAACATTTTGTTATCCTCAGGAACAAAGTGCTCGAAACTGAACCCTGGATGGTGGAGCCTGAATACAAATGAGCATCCTAATTGAGCTGGTTTGATCTTTCTTAAACTATAGTCCAAGTCAATAATATAGTGTTACTGAAAGAAGCAGTCCTCTCATTAGAGGTGGCATAGCATGACAGAGAGTATCCCACCGTGGCATCTATTCTGTCATCGATTATGCACTGCTAATCAGTGAACCGTGGCATTAAAATCAAAGGTCTCCCTTCTGCTATTAGCTTCTTATTTGCCAGGTTTTATTTTTAGGCTCATTTCTTGAGCAAAATCAAAATTTTACCGAGACAAAACACAGTCTTAGGCTCATCCTGCTTCAATAGGTTTTATTTTTTGGGAGGCTTTTGTCTGTTTTTGTTTTGTTTTGTTGTTGTGGTTTGGTTTTTTTGTTTGTTTGTTGGTTTTTTTTTTTTTTTGCAGTGGTTGGGTTTATGTTTGGTTTTTATTATTGGGTGGATTTTTTCTCTGTTTGGAGGGTTGGGTTAGGTTTTTTTTGGGTTTTTTGGGTTTTTTTGTTGGTTATTTTTTTGTCAGGAGAAGAATGAAAAAATGGCAAGTGATGATTTTTAAAATAGTGTCGCTTGGTATGGCATACTCATAAGATAGTATAAAAATCAGTTTAGAACAAAATAGAATTACTTTCTCTAATATGATCAAGAAGGGTAAAGAAGAAAAATTACACTTTAGTACTCTGCACTTCCAAAAAAATCCTTATTTCCTTCTTCAAAACACTGCATTAGAAATCCCTTTCAACTGGGAAACTGACCGCTTTTGTGTGAGAAATGCAGATAACAGTTCTGACTGAAAACTGAAATTGAGATTGTATTCATGAAGTCATATTCCTTATTGTCATTCAGGAAGCAAGATTTGTGGCATGCGTTGTTTGCTAAAGCACATGACACCAAGGTGCCACACGTTACATTTGCTGACTTGATTTCTGTTGTGTAAAATCCCCATTTATAAGGCATGGATGTGACGAAAGATCCTGTAACTGAGAGCTGATTTTTCAACCCATTGAACAGAAGTTGCTAAGCTACAAAGGTGCTTGAAGTGATTCCTCTGAAATACAGAGGAGAGAGAAATGACTGCTAATTTTTATGACATCCTTTGATTACTTAGCTACCTTTAGGAAGTTGTGTATATTTAGTTCTTTGCTTGACCTTTGGGAATAAGGAAAACTGCTTGGTTTTGTTGCTTTCCCCCCATTTACTATGTGGTGCTAACAAAGTAATCTATGTAAATGTCTTCAAAAACTAAATGTGTCTGATAATCTTTCCTCCTCCTTCTTAATTATTTATAAGGCAAAGCAAATAAACTTAAAATTCCTCCTCCCTTCCTCTCCTAACCTGTAGTGGTGCTGTGCTCTGCTGAGCAGCTGCTGCGTTTTTCTCCTCCCATGGCTCTGCTTTGCTGGGGACAGTGAGGTTGCTTCTGTATAAATAACATGCATGATCATTTAGTAGAAACTGGGATTTTGGATTAAAGCAGAGTTATAAATGCAGGTTTGTTATCAACAGGCAACACATTTTAAAAGGTAGTGGTGTGCCAAATCAGAGCACAGTTTTAATTTAAATAAACCTTACTAAAAGTTCTGATGTGTTAATTCAAAGTTGAAATGAAGCTCTGGTGCTTTAGCATCTTTTTATAACAAGCAAATTCAGTGTTTCTAGAGAGTATCTTACTTTGGACTACAACTGAAATTAGGCCACGTGCTTTACTTCCTGTACACCTCCAATAAATGTTCCAGTAATGGTATAATGGGATTAAAGTAAACTGTGGGTGGGTTTTGTGGTTTTTTTTGTCTTCCCTATGCTGAATTTCATATAGTTGTGTGAAACTAGACAAGGTGTTTTTTGCCTGCCAGAGCTTTAAGTATCCAGCTGGATGACTTTTTGGCTCAAAAACCCTACTAAGAATAAAAAATTCTGAAATCAGAATTAGTGTGTTTGCTATCCCACTGTCCCACTGCCTTTATTTTTTTTTTTTTTTTTTTTTGGTGTCTGTGTCTGTGTGTGTCTATGCTTATTTTTAGGCAAAAAAAATAGCTCAAACTTGCTTAAACTTAGTTCATAAGAGTCTTATTAAATCTGAGCTTTAGTTAATGTTTCTAAACATGCTGCATAAATTAAATGTTGATCCTGGTCATGTTTTGTTGCTCGTGGTTGCAGTGCTACTAGAAATGAAAACTGCAAAGGAAGCATGATCAACCTTATCAAGAACATACAATTTTTTAATGGTTTTGGACTACAATTATACTTAATTCAGGTTAATCTTTAATCTAATTTACTTTTCAACCTGCTTTGTTTATAGTTTGTTCCAATTCAGCCTTGTTTCCTCCCCTTATTTGAAGACTTTTTGGCAGCAAAATGGTGGAATTAGCCCATTCTTCTGCAGTGATTAAAATACTGCATATTACTGCTGTCATGGATAAGTCAAGGTGATTGAAATGGAATTGGCTGTTTTGCATGGCAAGTTTCTAATTTTTAATTAAAGTGTTTGACTTCTGTGTGTTGCAAATGGTAGGCTGAACATCTTGGATCACACTAAATGTATGTATTGGGCTAAGACATCAGGGTTTTTTATAAGAACAGTGAGGGCTTTTATCCCAAAGGTCTTTTCCATGTTTGCCTTTGCAGTCATTTATGCATAAAATCTCTTCAAACCTTATGGAAATACCTCATTTTGCTGATACAAACTCTGCTATTAAAGAGACTCCTCTGTCCGAATTTCAGCTTTTTTTTCTTTCTCTCGTCAGTCATAGTTAGGCAAATCTTGAAACACATGGTATTCAGCTTCCTCAGATAAGTCATCATGTAATTTGTTCACTTTTGCCATTATGATCTGTGAATTCTATTGAGAAATAGCTTATGTCAGTAACATGAAATTTCATTGCCAGTACAAGGATGGGTGTCTTTCTGTAATTTGGAAAGTAAGTGGAGCTCTGCTTGTTCTGCCAAAACTGGTTATTGATGACTACTGGTGTTGAGAATTGATAATCTACCAAAGGACAGACCATTTTTAGGTGTCCTGTGTTTAGGGATGATTATGATTTGAGCAAATGTGCAGATGCAGTATTATAAAGACAATGTCACTGTTTAGCCTTGATGGTTGAAGGGCTCTGGTTTGGGGAAGTCTGTCTCGTAACACCATAAATCATAAATGCTCTGGAGAGGGTCTCTTGTTGCTTGGTGTGTAGGTATAAAGAGTGTTGTACTCTGTAATGTAAAATTTCTGGCACCTGACATTTAAAATGTCTGCTTGTGGATTCTAGGTGTGTTAGAGAAATAGTGAAAGGTTTGTTTAAACATTTTATTAAAAAATACTCTGTTTGGTTTGGAATTTTCTTTTTCTGCTAAATCACAGATAAAAAGTTACAAACAGCTCCTTCATTAAGCAGCTAATTAGGGACTTCTAAAAAACTTAAGGATTTGGATTATTGCTGACTATGATTTCCTTTCATTGTCAAAATAAATTAACACAGATGAAGTAGCAGGTGTGTTGTAGCAAAACAGATGATTAGTAAATGCATTAGAATTGAAAGATCCAGGAAGAACAGAAATTTTTTCATTGCCCTTTGAAAACCAAAGACTTGTCAGAAAAAAACCTCCAACAATATACTCTAAGATTTTTTTTAAAAAAGAGATATTTAAGGGGTGTTGTGGGCTTTTCTATTCTCTAGCATTCATTACCTATTGAAAGCGACAAAGCTTTAAATACAAAGCATTTCTCTGCTTGATAAAGACAGTAGTTTTTGCAGACAGTGTAAAGGCAAGTTAGAATATGATGTCTTCAAAGTGTTTTGATATAGGTCTTCCCAGTTTTCAGGGATTTTTTTTTCTTCCTTTCTGTATTTTCATTTGCAGCCATCATTTTACTTCTGTCTGGGTTTGGGCTTCCACAAAGGGGGAGCTCTGCCTTTGGTTAGAAGAGTTGCACAGTCCAAGTTTCTGTCTTTCTTTTGCTTCTTGAAGTATTATTAATCACATAATTATTGGTAGGCTGGCACTCTTGAGCTTGTGATATTCTTTGGATAATTTTTAGCTCTTACTCTTAATAGCCCCAGTGGCCTCTCACCTCTCACTTTCCAAAACCCCCATATTGATTGCATCAAATCAAAACAAACATTTGTTTTCCTTAAATAAATAAGTAAAACTGTTGACCCTTATGGAGTGCAGGGGTTTTATGGATCTATCAAAGTACATTTATTAAGTCATTTTTTCTTATGACTGTAACTTATTTCCAGTGAGGTTCTCTGTTTTGTTGATTCCTATCACATGCAAGTTTCTTTCACTAAAAGGCCTCTGCTTCCCTTTGCTCTTTAATCACTTTTGTGTTTTCTATTCTAGTTTGAGCACATATCTCATTGACTATTTTATTATTATAATTCTTCCCACCTGGTTTTCCCCAGCATTTCTACTCCCATTTGATCAATTTCTGGGGATTATTTTGCTAATAATGACTTCTGATTTGATTTCTAAACTTTTCAGTCCAGCTTTCCAGAACTGATCTTAAAACAAATGTTGTTTTCACTTCGGCTTTCTTATGCAACTATGTTTGCATTTGATTTCTGACCAGTACTTAATCACCAGTGCAGTGTTTCATGGTGTGTTGTTTTCTTTTTCTTCCCAACAGTATCCAAAGAAGAATCACTTTACCCATATTATGTTTGTGGATTGTGAACAAAGCTGGTTCTTAACTCGGCATTGGCACAGAGACCATGGGACAAAACAAAAAATTCTATGCTCATCTTCCTCATTCTTCCTCTAACATTTTTATAAATTCTTCTTTCTGCATTACTTCTTTCATACTATCTGTCAGTTTTCACCATTATATAAAATGCAGTGCCTAAAAAGAGAAAGAACACATGATGTAAAGATATTACAGTATAATATGGGCAAAAACAATGTAGAATTATGTCTATTTGCAGAAAAATTACTAATATAGAAATTTAATTTACAGTGTTTTGTTGGACTTTTTTTATGGCCATGTAAATTACTTGCTACTAAATACTGAATTGTATAACTTCTGTGAAAGTTGAGCTCTACTAAAGTTTCCATTAAAATGCTTTATCATTCCTTGGCTTGAACAAGTTGTGTCACTAGAGGGAGCTTTTACTGATTACATACCTGCAGCCTGTCAAGGGCAAAAAGGATGAAAACTGCTTCTTACAGCTGACTGTAATGAATCATGAGTTCATAACATGGATAAAGTATCAGTGAATTATGTGTTTTTGAAATTTTATTTTTGATTTATGGAAGGTAATGAGCTGGGGAGAAAGCCTGGATCTGGCTTTCAAACAGTACACTAAGTTCTTGTGTTTAATAGTTCTTGATAGAGTTTTTTTTCTCTTTCTCTTTTGCTGTCTTATCCTTTTTATTTTTTACTCATTTTTGTAACTTTTCTTATTCTCTTTGGCAGGTTTCTAGTTAATAATACCTTATCCATATCAGCCATTCTCCATATCTTGCAAGAGGCAAAGTTTTTAATCTTCTTGTGATTTTTAGTTCTCAGGTTTTTTTAGAAAATGACTGTGGTGAAGCTCAACTATCTGTCTTGTGAGTCCCAAGTCCTTCAGGTCCTCTTTGGCCAATGGAACAATATTGTGGCTTAATTCTGTCATAATTATAAGGAAAAAGTGTCCAGCTGGGAACCCTGTTGCAGTTGTAACTCACTTGCAATTATGCCCTATTGGTCTCTTCTTTGTTCTCTCCACAGAGAATGTGAATCTTGATGCCTAGTTGTTTTGGGTTTTTTATTGTGATTTGCAAACACAAATTATATCAGGAGATATTTTATCATCCCAGGCATCTCTGGAAGCAATGTACTGAACTATCTGGGATAGTTAGTTAATATCTTGGAAGTTTAAACTTTTTAGGGGTTATCTAACCCTTAGGCATAAATATTTTTCTGTTGATATCTTACCCCTCACTTTTTCAGTGATTTCCTTTTGCTCTGCTTGAAAGGGTATCATCTGTGACAGAATCACATCTTCATGCTGTTGAAACAGCAGAACGATTTTAATCACAAGACTTAATAAATATGAATTATTATTTAGTGCCTCTAAACTTAAAGGGTATAACTGTATTAACAGTAATAATCTGAGCTTATTAGTTCAATTACTGTTGGTCTGCTTCCTGCTTACACCTGTTCTGCCTTTCATTTTCCATTACATAGAGTAATTTTCTTTTATCCACAGGCAATACAACAAATTCTCATAAAGACTGATCAGAACTGAAAAGGAGAAGGATCGTGAACTAATTGATACATAATCATGCCTGAAAACTGCAATATTGGCACTAGGTTAAAATCTGCTCTCATTACACTTCAGATAAACTACTGTATTTCCCTGAAGCCAATTACATTTCTTTGGTTTTGCAGTTGGAATTCAGTGCTCTTCATGTCCATCTTTCAATATGGCTGCAGAGAGCACTGTCCCAGACATGCAGCATTCCCACTCATAAACTTAGTCTAGAAGCTGACAGCAATCAATCTGGCTTTTCTGCAACAGGGAAATATCTCCAAGTATTTCATTTATGCCATTGTTGAAGATGCGGTGTTCTTTGGGAGGCACCTGTTGAGGCTAAGCAATTTCTCTTGATAAAAGCATAAAAGTTGGGCTGTCTTCCATATTGTTTTATTTTAACTTGGAATTTCTATGTGAATGCCACACAAAATTTGTTTCTCAGTCAATACACTATCACATTTGGTCACAGAAGGAAATTGATTAGTGGAGACTGATTTACCTCAGTTGAAATTGCAATCCCAAGCTCTAATTTTTTCAGGTAAAAGAGTCTGCTTCCAGCACTATCAACAGACCATAGAAAACAATAAGTCTCTTTATATGCTTATATAACTTTAAATTATTTTATGGCCAGTAGCTGGCCATTACCCCTAAACACAAATGCTCACAGACACCTACAAGGAACGGTGAAATCTTCCCACTACAACAACAAAAAAAAAAATATTTCTTGTTTTATATGGGGATAGCAAAAATCAGACATTTTAATGGCAAAAGTTTTTACTAGGAGTTTTGACATGTGCTTACCCAACAGCTCCTAGGACTCTACAGAAAATACTTCTATAACCGTTTTAAGTTTTGAATTAATTTGGAGCACAGTGTAACTAGTGTGTTCTTCTGCCATCCTGTAATTCTGGTAGAGGTGTGTGTTGTGTTATATTCTTGGCATTCCTTCTAAGGGTGCAATAAGTTTCCAAAGTACCATGAAACTATTGATGTGATTTCTGGGGTAAAAAATGGGAGCATAGGCTTCATGAGTTGCAATCTGTGACCTAGAAAGTGTATTTTATATGCAATAATGCATGTTGCTCCACAGTAAGCACTTTCTTTCCTAAACATTAAAGGAATGCTAAATGGATTTTCAGGTGAATAGAACAGTTTTTGGAAGTGGTACCTAGGTTTGATTTTTCTGTGCCTTATTGCTGTCTGTACTGAAGTACAGTATGTTTTTTGCCTAAATGTTTTGAACATATGTATTTTGTCATTATCAACACTAAAAAAAGGGAATATTCATGTTGATGATATTAGCTGAGAAATAACAAGAATTCAATAAACGTGTCTCAGAAATAGCTGGCTCACAGACTATCAAGCAAAGAGATCGACATCTGTATTTTAATATCGTATTAGAAACAGCAGAAAAGATAACACGAGAGATTTTTGCACTACCATGATACAAAAAGTAATTCAGTGCGTATCAGTTGCAAATAATATAAAATACAGTATACCAATGCATTTTAAGTTTATGTTTTTATTTGAGAACAAGAGGCTTTTTTTCTTTTTGGTACCCTTAATAAAGAATTAGCAACTGGGGCAGTAAAACAGATATGAAGAAATGATTTGACATTTCAGCAGAGAACTCTGTTAATGAAGACTGATTTGAGGTCAGGATAATTCTATAGTTGGGCAATTCCTTTTCATTCTGTAAATAATACAAAATATCATCTATTCAGATATGACCACATTATCTTTTCTTCTTAGAAATAACTAAGGAACATAGTTATTATTATACCTTATTTAATGAACATTTTTCCTCTAAATTCTTGCCTGCGGAAAGTTCTATCAGTCTTTCTTGTACTATTTTTCTGATACTCTTTTAAAATCTATTCTTCCTAATGCCACATGTAAGAAGTCTAAGCATGAGGATTACTTCATAGGTCTTCATTTGTGGTTTCTAAGCTTCAAATATCACATGAAGGGCCTTGAAGTTAAAATTATTTGGAGGGATTTTGGCATAAGTCATACCACACTTTCATAGTCCTTGAGTAACCTCAAAGAAAACAAACTTGAAAATAATTGCAGTCATTTTCATAAATAGATGTGTGGGTACTGCATTTATAACTTCACAGCATCAAATTGTGTTTGGGCCTTTGTTTATACATTTCCTGGGCTGATTGTTTTTTTCCTCTTGATTGCAAGTCATACTAAGGTATCCATGAGATGGGCCATAAAACTCGCTGCAAGTTTTACTTAAATGTTTATTGCAAACTTCATTTCTCTGTATAATAGAAAGGGAGGGGAAAATTGAAACTTTTACTTATAATAATACAAATCAGAATTTTACTGCCCTGTTTGAGATAGTTCCTGGTTTTTTCTCAAGAAAAATTTACTGGTACACATATACAGGAAGAAAAACTCTTTGGAAGCATGTGCTTCCAAGTGTATTTTATCAGTGAAACTAAAAGAAGATGCATGGATGCTGGAAAAGGCTCATTAATCAAACAGATGTACTTTCAGTAATTATGAAATCTCCCTATTAAGCAGAAGCAGTAAGTCATTAAAATATCTTCACCGGCCTTTTGGCTAAGATCAAGCATAGAATATCTTCTCATTAGGATAATGGATTTCAATAAAATGATATTCCATCATTCTCCATAAGGGAACAAAATGAAACTTTTTGGTTAACTGCAATCACTTAATCATTCATTATATCTTCCTCCAATCTTGTTCATTCATTTATAAGAGAAAATTAATTCTTCACAAACTCAGCCTACTATCCTGGCAAACTGCATTGAGCATAAAAGTTAACTTTGTAAATTAAATTAAGGGTGGCTTAATGAAATTAATCCAGAAAGTAAAGTGAACAAAATTAAAGAAGTATATGGTTTTCTTTTTTTTTTTTCTGGATTTTTTTCTATTAAGAAAGAAATTAAAAACTGAACTTTTCAATTTCATTTTCAATTCATATCTATTAACAGATACTAATTCTGTTTCTTTTTAATTTCAGGAGAATTTACTAAGGAAAATTAGAAGTTTGTTGCATAAATTATTTTAATTTTTTATTGTCTTTTTTGCTTGAATTTCACTTGTACTGATTACTTTCTATTTGTTTTCAATACATTTTGAACTAGTTTTTCTGTGAACTAAAGATCTAAATTATGCATATGTGATTTTGACATATCATTTACGGATTCAGAAATGGGAGAGAAAAAAAAGATTTGAAAAGCACCATTTTACTTAGCATATGATCTTACAAATTTTATTATTGGACATTTTCCTTATCCGTACTGGTTGTTCTTCATTCATAGTTGAATGAAAGGAGTAAAACATTTTACTTTTTGCTTCTAGCTTTTTGCTGATCTTTACTTTGCTACTTCTTACCCAGAATTACTCTGTGTAACCTAGTCATCTGTAAAAGGACAAGGTGTAGTGTCTTCAGTGTGTTGAGTAAGTCATATGAGGTTTGATGAAAACTTTCAAATCCTGTTAGAGGTCACACATGTGAAGACTATCTTATTGCAAAGCTGCATTATCAGTGTGTTTATGGTGATTGACAACAGAGTGCATTTAAACTTTCCTTCACACCTTTGAAAACGCAGACGTGAAGAGACTTTCATCTAAGCAGTATAATTTATGTTGTTGCAGATGCACATATGCCAGGAATGGCAATTTAAGAGATGTAGAATAGCATGTGAATTCAGGGTGGTTACCATGCTTACTATGAAAAGTTCACATCACAAGTTGCTTGCCATAAAATGAGTAGTGAATCCTTCAGTTCTGCCAGTAGTTTCAGGCATTGGCGCCAGATATTGGATTTGCAGCCCAAGCTCAAATCTGAAGAACTGCTGCCTAGAATGAGCAAGTTAAAAATATTCCTGGCTTCCCTCTTTCCTTTCAAGAGAGGTCTTTCCCCTCCTGAGATACAACTGTTTAGGCAGCTCATCTGTGCTCATTAGAGGGCAAACTGAGCTAAGCTCAGGCCTTTGTCAGTGTTTTTTGTTTCCTAAGAGGACAGCATATTTGGGTTCCTTTGATATGTCTTCCCTATTTCTTTCATGGAGGAGGAATGATATCTGGATCATAGAATGGTTTAAGTTGAAAGGGACCTTAATGATCACCTAGTCCCTACCCCACTTCCATGGGCTGAGACACCTTCCACTAGAATCCCATGTTTCCTTTCAGTGGGTTCCCAAGAGGCTGTGTCATGGAGAGATGAAATCCAGACCTTCACAAATTTGTTCTGAGTGTGAATATTTTACAGTTAAACATAAACATTAACGTACAGTTGAACATTATACTTTAACAGGCAGATAAATTTTGAAGTAGAAAGCTTCAAATTTAACTTTGCAGAAATCATCTTACAAATTAATTTGAGGTTCTTTAGTTCTCCTCAAATAGATCTGTAAAAATCCCAACACTTAATACTTTTACACTGCATTTAGTCAATACCATTGGTGTGAATGTCCATGGTGTCTCTGAGGAGCAGTGCAGTCATCTCTCTGATGTCTGATCAGCAGCTTGGTGGTCAACCCTGGCCAGCTGCCAGGTACCCCCACCTTTCAGGGAGAAAATAAAATGAAGATGGTTGTGGGTCAAAATAAACACAGAAAGATCATTTGCCAACTACCTCATGGGCAAAACATATTTGACTTGGGAAAACAATTTTATTTTATGCCAATTAAAATAGACATGGAATTTGCAAATAAATGAAACCTAATAACATAAAATGCCTTCCCCCTTACCTCAGTCCCTCGTTTTTTTCCCAGTCTTAACTTCACTCTTCTGCTGCTGGCTCTTTTACGTCTTGACTGAGTGACAGGTGGGGATGGAAAATGGTGGGGTGATTGTCTTCTCTGCTGCACCTGCTCTCTCTGTTTCCCTGCTCTAGTGTGGGCTCCTCTCCATGGGACTGGAGCCCTCCAGAGGAGTCTGGCAGCCAGAATCTTCCTCTTCCTGTTCTCTCCTCAGGGCTCACACGGCCTTTTCTCACCCTTTTTTTTTGCCTCATCCCTCACTTCTGGCCAATGTTTTGATAGCTACAGAGTCAAAAGACCCAAGACCTGGGCAACTCCAGCTGGTATGACTGGAAAGTCCTGCATGTGAACCTGCATTGCAGTACTTATGTACATATACAGATTTTCCAATGTATTTACAGGAGACATCTTTCACTTTGAGCATAATGGGAGTTCATGACCCAGACAAAGGTAGTAAACTGTAATGTTAAGATCTTAATATTCAGATGTCTGATTAAAATTGGAGGGAACTGGCTATAAGACACCTTTATTTTTCAGATATGCTAATTTAACTCTGCAGTGTTCCTTTGTTGACATGTTAAACATGGTAAGAATAAGGTTGTACCAAGCATAATTATCACATTCTCTTGGCCTTAAAAATGTTTCAGTTGTAGCTGAGCAGGATAATGAAAATACAATAAGAGACACTGCTGCTGTCAATTCTGCTTGCATCTGATAATTAGAAAAACCTAACAACTTATATGTAAAGAATGCTTTGTGAACAGCAAGATAAGGTGCATAGTTAAGGCCATTGTAAAACATTTTGGCCTGAATTTCCACAGAACATTAAAATAAGGTAGGTGCGGTTATTTAAATCAGGAAGAGGAATGCAATGAAACACCATATCTAAAAATCTGTCTTTTAAACCCCATATATATAGCATCTTTCTAGCCAGCTTTTAATATGAATTACATTACAATTCTCTTAAATTAGTGTTTCCTAATTCAAGAGTTCCTGATGAAACAAAGTGTACATGGGGAAAGGCTGTGGGCTTTTTAAACAAACAAACAAACAAAATTAAAACCCATAAAATTTTGGGAGCACAGGAAGCTACCTGGAATTTTAATACTTGCAGAAGAAAGAGAAATTTGCTATACTAACCCTACTTTTGATTAAGATATTTTAAAATTGTTTTTGATGTGCAATAAGTTCAGAACTGGTTTTCCTACTTTGAATTTTCTTCTCTTCTGTTTCTATCTAAAGTTTTCTTCCTGTTGTCCCAGTAAAGCACCAGACAAGCACAAGTAAAGCAAAGCTCTTTTTACTATGAATGGAAAAAAATGATTTTTTTTTTTTTTTAGGGTGGTTAGTTACCAAAGACAAGTGAATTTTGTCTGGGGCAATGCAAACACTGGATGTAGGAGAAGTGCAGAACCATCCTTCCACCCTTTCTTTCTAGTCTTAGCTTCATCTTAGCTAGTATGACAGAACCATGTCATATCCTAAAAGATCTGGATTATCAACACTGATTAATACAGGCAGCACATATCCTCTAACTTACACTTTATAGTCTAGGTAGATTTTTTTTTTCAGCTGGGTAGCTCTTTGGAAATGTTCACACTGTTTATTTTGTACAGGATAATGCATATGCATTTTTGCTTTTTTAGGGGAGGACGCTGGAAAGAACCAAATTTCATTTAACCACAATGTTCTTTGTATACTTTAGGAACTTGTTATGTTGTACATTTCCTATGGCATTCTTAGGGCAGAGAAGCTTAAGATAGAAGCCTTTCCTCTCAGTAGCTTAAAGAGAGGAAATATAGCCAGAAAGTTTAATGTGAGTGTGGATTTCAAAATACTGAGGCCTTCTGTATCTCTAGTGTTTGCATCTCACTCTTTCATCATGACTTGCTCAGGTATTTTGGGAAATATCAGCTGTTGTGCCTCTTTGGCTGAACATCACCCTATTACCAAAACAAAACCAAGACACTACTGTACAATGATTGTTATCTGTTTCTCTCTTCTGCCTTTCTCAAGCCAAATGATAAAAAATATTCCCAAATGTTAGATCTATGACTAGTTTTGATTTCCTAAAAATGAAAAAAAAGTCCAAAATAAGAAGCAGATCACATTGTAACTTCTTTTGTAAAATTGTACCTACAGCTGGATCCCACATGTCATTTACTAATATTCCTTCTTTTGAAAAAATCTGAGCTACTCTAAAATTTAGATATGTATTTTCCTGGCAAGTGCCATGGTTTATGCACTTGAATCTCACTTGAAGTTGTTTGAATTCTTCATCCGATTCTGCAAGTTTTTGATATCACTTCCTATGCTCCTGTTAGGGATTAATAATGGCTGACCTTGGTTTTCTTGGCATTGGAATTCAATTCCTTTTTAAAAAGAACATAGAAAGATCTGAAACACTTCAAACCTGCATCTCCTCCCACTAATGGTAAAATAATCATAGACCCTTACCATCCCCCCGACAATTTTTTTGCCTCCCATGAATATAGGTTTAACAGCTAGAGTTTGGGCATACCACATTTTCTGGAATTAAAAACTGTCTGTCACCTCAAAACTGGAGATTGCACTTTTGACTGATGTTTCTCGCTTTAGAAAAAAATTGACCTATCATTCATACAGATATTTTTAAATGTTTGCAATTTTCTTCTTCTGGCATTTAGTCACTCAGTTTAAACGTTGACTTTAATCCCAAGTTTTACTCCTAGAAAACTATGAATCCAAGCAGACTGATGAGGAGTTTTCTTGTGATGTTTGTTGTCCTGACCTGTGTCAGAAGCAGGAATCCTATAAATACTTTGCACCTGTGAATCAAACATTCTCATCTATCCAACTTGCAAGTCTATCAGAACAAAAAATGTTGCATTGAGCTTCAGATATACAAATTTATGCAAATCTTCATATATTCATGCCATAATGGCAGGGAATATTTTCAGTTTCTAGGGAAATAAATAATCATTCTACCTTTAATTAATAAATGCTAGGTACTTTCAAACCTTGGGGAATATGGTAAAATGCATCCACAAAATGTGTGCTATGAAGGTGTGCTATGAAGCTGCTGTCCTGAACTGATTTGTACCTTGTGTTTTTGCTTCTGTGCTTAAGGATGCTGAACACATTGAAATCAACTTGCAGATTTTTTTTACCAGTATATGAAAACATTTCTTAGCCTGCTCTGATTTACATACCTCTTTTCTTCAAGGTATTAGTGTAAGAAATTTAGGGCTCTAGTGTCAAAATTCACAGCCATGTTCTATAATTGATTTGAGTTTCCCAGTAGGTATAACGAGCCTCAGAGAATGCTGTGTCTCACAGGCTGGCTGTAATGCAGCTTGATCTTTTCAGTCTACAATACAGAGAGTTCAGAAATCTAAACTATGTTCACATTTTTCTATTATCAAATGGTCCTCAATTTCTTTTATTCTTGTTCTTACTTTCCTAGCCACAGTTCTAGCCAGGATTTTGGGCCTAAAATAAATGCAGAAGATATCAGCGTGGTTTGGAAGCTTATGGTTTTGGGAAATCAAATCAAGACCAACATGATTTAGACAAATGCCATATATACCCTATATTAATGCAAGAGTACGGAAAAAGATCAAAAGCATTTCTTCTTTCACCTGCAAAAATACCTTTTCAGAACACTTTGTTGATGCTTTGCTGAAGTCAATGTATTATGACAATATAATTTCTTTAGTCACTTGATATTTCTTCAGAAATGTGGGAAAGAGTTCTTTTTAACAAAAGAGTTTGCAAAATGCAATCAGAGTTAATCCTCCCATACACCAGTGACAGGAATTGAGAAAGAACGTATTTTAGCCTTAGTTGGAGGTGAAAATCTTAAAAGAAGAGGCAGAAAACAAAAGTTAGACCTTCTTTGTCTTTCGCACAGAGGAAAAGAATAATCTGTCAGTATAATATGGTTACATTCATATATCACAGGTTATTTGGCTTTTGCTTCTTTCATCACTTCTAACATTAGACAACTGATAAACAGCAGACTATTATCTTCTGCTATAAATATGACACATCTGTTTTCTCTAAAGGGGATATAAAGGTAAACAACAGTGGACAAACATGAAATTAATAATCCTTTTGAATAAAACCCTGATTTTAAGCTTAAGCGATGTTTGCTTTCTGCTGTGCAAGTTGAGAGACAATTCTCTGCTACATTTTACATAACCTGCTAATTTCTATTTTGATCCTCATCTAACCAAAGGCCAAATGTGCTTTGTATTCTTAATGGCATTAAATATTTTGTCTTCCTGGTAGGAACACAGTTTCCTTCCTAGCCATTATAGGGAAAGTGTAGTTTTGTGATAACCTTCAGACAGGAATCTGTAGCTTTTGCTCTGAGTTAACTTTTTTTTTAAAGTGTTAAGCATCTTAACCAATATGTGGCTAGGTGGATAGCCTCATTACAGATAATATAATATTTTGAACATAATTTTTTGAAATTATATGATATTCATTCTATACACTAAAACATCTACTTTTCTGTACCTGTGATACATTGATTTGAGAATTAACGTTTGGCTTTCTGTACCTATGATATATTGGTTTGAGAATTCTACAGAATTGGCTTTCTATGGGAGTGCTCTTATTGTTGAGGTGTCCAGCAATTTTAAAGTTTTTGTTTGCTTTGATCTTGCTTAAATTAAATAAAGCCTAGAATAACATCTGTAAATTCAGTACAATTATATTGATAAAGAACCACTAAAAGTAAAGAGACCCTTATAATAAGTAGGAATTTGAGGGGAAAAAAGCCGCTATATTTTGTGTTTGCTAGAGATAAAAGCTTAATTTTAGAGATGGAAACCTGCTAAAGCAATGATGAAAAATAAAGCTGTTTGAGAAAAATATTTAAAAAATTAGTTGTTGCCCATTAGTGTTTGATAGCTAGGTTCTGAAATCAAATCAAGAACAGAAAAAAACCCCACCCATGAAAGCAAACAACTCCCCTAAAAAATCCCAAGCAAACAAACCCAACTCCCTCTCCCCACACACACACACAAAACCAAAAGATACTAGTTGATATAAAGTTGACTGGGGAGGAACAAAGGCTACATAATTAATGAAATTATTCTAATTTAAATGATACTGAACAAAATAAATTTTGATGATTTTAATCTTTTCCTTGATCTTTTTCTTTGTCATTGTGGGTCCTTCCACCTGCTACTCTGAAACTTCACTTGACTCCAGATTTCTTCATATTTAATTCAGGTATCAGTCTGTGAAAAATCACATGTACCTGTAAAGGCACCTAAGCTGGAGCTTTGTTTGCTGTAAAAATCCTCCAAAATGCCTCATGTGTTTTCAGTAGTGAAAAGGTGAAGAACTGTATTTGCATGCCAGAAGGTTAATAACTGAAGAGGCATTGAGGGTTGGATATGCAAAAATATGGAAATATTCATGAGTTTTATTTTGCATAGAGTTGATAGTCTAGTGTTGCTTATGCACTAAAGACAATTTAATGAAAGCCCAAGCATACAACCAGACTGATTGGCTTTCAATTATTCCAGGTGCCATTGACCTGAGTAGTGGAGATTATTTAAATGAGAATAAAAGATGCAGGTTTCTCATACAACTGAGTTTCACAGGGTGCAAAACAGTTTACAAATGTGTTCCTAAAAAACACAGTAGAAAGGGTGGGAACATTTAATGAATTCCCAATGGACTGTAGACTCTAAAGTAGACCCAAGGCAATCCAGCTGGGCTGTTGCTTTAGAGTGATGTATAAACTTCAGCTGTCCACTCTCTTCCAAGAAAAAAAACCTAAAACAAATAAAACCACAACCTCCAGCCAACACCAGCTGCCTGAGTAGGCTTAGGAAAGCCCTAGACACGATAAAAAAAACATATTTAAAAAAATAAATAAAACTGAATTTTACTAAATGATAAAATAATGTATACAGTTAATTTTGATATGCCTTGTTCTTTATAAATGTAAAATATTAAATTAAATATGCATTTTGGAAAATGAAGAATTTAATAAAATTTGAATTAAGCAAATTTTTTGACAATTTTTCCTTTGCGAGAAGTAGAAATTTTGATAAATTTTAGTTTTAGGAGGCTGATTTGTATACATTTATACTTACAATGATTCCATAGTTAATAATTTAGTTAAAAAGTAAACCCTAATATCTCTGGTTAAGTTGTAAATCACAGTAATTAATGATGTTAGCTTTAACCCTTTTCTCATTTTCAGCCGTTAAAGACAGAAGCTTGGGCAGTACTGTGGATTATGTGGATTACACTTGACAATGGCAATGCATTCAGAAATGTAGTTGCATGATTACATTGCACATTGATACAATTCTCATATATTCATTTCCACTGTTTCTCAGGGCTGTTTAAAAAAGTTTATTAAAAATTCCTCATACCAGGAATGTTTTCTTACTTATTAATAACCTGGGCCTTGTGACAGAATAGAATCGTAATTTTTAAGAATCGAAATTTGTAGCCATACCATGACCTTTCAGATTAATAAATCATTGGCTACTCTAAAAACTGGTCAATAGGTATCAGAAATGAAGTTCAGGTAAAAAGATACTTTGTGAGATCTTGTAAAGTACTGTGTGTCTTTGGGCATCCACATGCACTTTTAGAAATGGCCCTGGTGAGGTATCCAGTATTGCCCAAAGATTAATTCCTGATTCGGAACCAGAACAAAGAAACAGATCCCACTGCATGTCCACTGTTCTGAGTGAAGTAACAACCACAAAAAAACCCAAAAAGAAAAACCCAAAAGAAAAACAAAACAAAACAAAAAAACATCACCAAAAAAAAAAAAACAAGCCTTGACACTTGTTCCTCTCCTCACAGAGCTCTAAAGAAAGGCTTGATATAAACTTCAAAACAAGTAACTTTAATGTTTAAGATTTGTGTGAAGACCGCTAAATTAATGTAATTTATTTCTTCACCTTGGAGGGCCAAAAAGAACTGCTACATTTTCTTCCATTCCAGAAGCAGCTAACCTTTTAAGCAACAATGTATTATATGGAATTTAAAGTGGAATTTGAAACATCCCAGGTCATCAATATGAGCTGTTCTAATTTTTTATATTACAGCTGAGCTTGAGCAATACTTGCAGAAGAGCTTCAGTTACACTTGGGCTCATTTGCTCATGAAGCTGAATGTGAATTTGACTCCCAAACTCTTGATCAAGAGTGTTGTGTGAAATGTCAGTCATGTGAACAGTCTGCCAGCTTCCGCAATATGGAGAACAGGTGGGACAGAAGAGGGTGAAAAAATAAGTTTTTACTCTAGCAACCATCATCTCTATTTACTATCTAGATGAAGAGGCCCAGGAAACTTGGGGAGGAGTAAAGTTAGCTTGTTATCCTAAGAAAGAGAAAAAGAAAGTAGCAGTATATGGTGGTTTTTCTTTAAACTGCATTCCAAGCCAAGAAAAGCAGAATAAAACATGGAAAAGGCAGAAGGTTGTTTGAACCACCCCAAATGTATCAAAGGCTGGAACCTTTGGCAAATACACCTGATGGGCAAGTATTTGCTTTCCCCGGAGGAGAAGGTTGTCTTTGATAAACTCTTCACTGATTTCTTTCTGACTTAAGTATTTGTGAGCATGAGGTATACCCTACCTGGCTTTTTTCAGCCATTATCTGCGTTTCTGTCACACATGATCTGAAGTCTGGATAGAGGCATACTGTACCAGGCAGCAGGGTTGTGACACAGGACAAAGGATGAAATTAAATTTGTAACAGCCTGTGCTCAATAACACCTGCTGCTAAGTTTGATTTTTAAAGGAGTTTCCATTGATGATGAGCTGCTTTGAATCTCCTGTTTTTTTGGCTTGCATCACTTTAAAAGTTCATTTGAAACAGTGCATAGAATATTATAGCAACTTATGCTTATTTATTCCTACTCTTTGGGGAGACACAGGCTTGTGAATTAAACTTGGTGTATTCTAGCATTCATTTTGGATTATAAAACCTGCCTGTGCTATATAGAGAGTAAGGCTGTCTCAGCATAATAATAACTGCAATCCAAACCAGCAGCATTAATATTCCTATTGGTTGTCATTGGAGATATACCAGTTCCCATATGTATGTACCCACGTTTCAGAGTGCCCTTGCAATCTCATGACTGCTTTTCAGAAGTGCTTGGTGACTTATTCTTCCTCCTCAGCACACTACAGTGAAAGTACGTATTCAAATTGGAGGGGAAAAATGTGTTTAGGATAACTACCATTTAGCACACAGTACAAATTAAACCCAGATGATATGATTCTCTCCCTTGCTCCCTAACATTTATCTTGGAATTCATATTTAAAGCAGGAGTCTTTTGAGTTACGAGTAAAGATTGAAATTGCTTATAACTTTTTTCCCCCTAAACTTGACAGGCATTCTTGTATAATTAATGAGTTGGATATACTGTTAATCGTTAAAATTTTGTGGTTTGTATTGTTAATGTTCTGTTTGTCTAGTGTAAAAGAGAACTGATTAGGACTTTTGGTTAGAGTGTCAGGACTGTGGATATTTCTTGGCTATGATTTTTTTTCTGTGCTGATACAGACTGAATCATCTCTTTCATCTTCTGCTAGTGATTTTTTATGGTTATTTTTAATTCAGAACACAATATTGACATTGCAGTCATTTGCCTTTTTGAATCTACGTTGCTCAGTTTTTGAGTTCTTAATTTCTGACACACACATATGGAGCTTTTTTTAGTAATTTTTTTATTGGTGGCATGTTTGTGTCTTAGATCTATCCTTCAGCAAAATTACTGTCCTAGATTAAAATTTTATGGGAAATCTTGACTGAAGATTTTAAAGCAGGAGGAGTGAACTGTGGATTTGGTATTTGGTATTTATTTAGTTATGTTCCTCAGTGCACACCGGACCATATGATGTAAAAGCCTTTCTTTTTCAAAAGCATACTTAGTAAGTCACCATCACTTATTTCTGATTAATTACTGTTATTAGTATCCAAATATTTTTTATTTTTAGAACCACTGTACACATCATAGCTTTCTTTTTACTTTGCTGACAGGTTCTTTGGAAGAACTTCAGGGAGACCCTCTGATGCAGCTCCAAATTATTCATAAAAACTACCTGTGACTATAAATGTATATTTTTCCTATTTCTTAGTATATTTAGTTAGTTTGTATACACTCTTACCTACTGCTAGATACAAATGTCAAGAAGAACCAGATGAACTGCAGATTGGTTTTTTTTCATCTACTCAGACTACTTTGATAAGATATGTCAGCAACTTTACAGGTGACCTGTTTATTGATCAGGAAGCATTTGAACAGATTCCTGTGAAGTGAAGCATCAAGGTATTTTACTCTGCTTTGCCCATCAAAAATCATTGAAGTGACTGGTATAGTGAGGATAAGCTTTAATAACCTATGGGGTTGATAAGAGACTTTGTGTGTATATGGTCTGCTTTGTGCTGCAATCAACAACTGTCCCTTCAAATAAAGTGGTCCCTCTTCCCCAAATAGGTCACTGACTAGTAAGTGGGAATTAAAGCAATTGCAGGCGAAATAGGAGATAGACTCTTTTTATTTTATCCAGGATGATGGGTAGGATATAAAAATAAGCTATAAATAGACTGTAAAACAGGAAATAATGGGTAGGTATATTTTCTTTGTTGTGTTGAGTGTGAACAGCAGAAATATGACAGGTTGCAGGACAAGAGATACACCTCATCTGCTATCTGTGCCTGAGAAAACATGTAAGAGAGCAAATGCACAGCACACTTTTGTTTCAATAATCTTTAGGTATTGAGAAATTTAAAGACTGGGGATTCCAGATGTTTTGCATTTGTGTTTAATGACATTAGGTGGCCTTCATTCCATTGATCTAACTATTAGAATCTTAAGAAGACTTCTTTTTGATGGACTTATACATGTTATTTCCCTCTGAATAGGGAAGTCAGGGCAGCAAATGTCATCATACCTATGACAAAGTTATCAGTTCCCTTGATCTAAACAGAATAGAGTGGAGTGGAAGTGTCTTTTTTGCTTCAAAAAGTTAGCATTTAAATGAACCTAAGGTGCCTTGGCCTTTAATATATCACTGAGATAAATGGAATGGAGGAGAGTTTATTCATTTTCTGCTGTGATGCTGGCAGGAGAATGTGTGCTGTAATTGATTAACAGGCTACAGTGCATGGACTTATATGGGGAAGGCTATTATATCTGAGTAACAGGAAGGTATATATGATTCTGGTTACAGTAAGTGAAAAATTGGATTCTGCAGGGAGTAACTAAAACTGCTGGAAGAACAAAAGGTTCCCAAGGATTTTTTTTTTCCTCTTAAATCTGTGGTATAACAGTATTTCATATTCTGACTGAAGTTTAAATAGTGCAATATATTTAGTGAAACTTTCATACAGGGCTAGAAATATTAGCTTATGTAAGCAGTCTTTTAACTTTTGTTCTGTTGGACCTAAAGTCATGAGTTAATGATGAGATGTAATAACATTTTAAGTCTATTAATCTGAAATATAGTCCTTTCCTGTAATTCATACGCATTTATGGTGAGTTTCCCGTATTTTAAATCCTAAATGTGCAGGCAGATTGGGAGGTCCATTTTTTAAAAAACAATGAGAAAGTGAGATTTTTTTTTTTTCCTATTAGTTGATATGTCAAAATAGACGTAGGACAGGATTACACTTCTAAACAACAAGGAAGGCCAATGGCATCAGCCCAAGGTTTTCTCCTAGCCCCCACCACAGTATTGATGATTACAACCAAATTAAGAAATCAGAGGGCTCAGATTAAATGCTTCAGAAGCACATATACATCACATGAAGTATATTCGTGACTGTCTGTAAAAATTGTGACCACAGTGGCAAATAAAGGGATGCTCCCTGTGGGATTTTATTTTTTTACTAAGTCAAGCTAGTCTGTCTTATTATTTTGAGTAAGATTAAGACAAGAACATGTGTTAGTGAAACAGAGATAAGGCAGACCATTAATGATTTAGAAACTAGTATTCATTCCAAATAAATTTTCCATATTTCCTTTTGTGCATCTTCAGTGGTAGCACAAATATAACAGCTGTCAAATGGAAAGAAGGGGATTTTCTCAATAGCTACCGGAACCAGTAAAAGATCTGAAGTTCTGAAGAGCTTCTATTGTTGGGAGAGGCTTTTTTCGTCTCTCATGTTTTTTCTGAGCCCGATGTCAAAAATTTATGTTTATTTCTGTTGCAGAAATGAAGAGTTTGCTCACTTTTTAAAATAACTTTTTTAAAGTTTATTTATTTTTTAAGATAGATCTTTTATTTCCCAATTTTTTAGGCTATATTAAGCAGTAGCGTCCCATTATATTAGTAACAAATCAAATTGCATAAATTTAACACATTTTTTGTAACAAAGTTTTATAATTCTAATATTTCGCCAGGAAGATGCAGGTTTTTCCTCCCACCCCAGTTTGAAGCTATGGGTGGCAGAGAATTGTATAAACCTAACAATTTACTTTACCAAATATATTTAAAAACCCTCGGGAAACAAAACAAAGGTACATGTTCAATCTTAGCTTTCATTACTGATGAGAATACATTTTTTTCCTTAAGGGTAAATATCATGTAATATAAGCATACAAAAATTCTATAAAGAGATTGTAATGTATTTTTAAAACTTCTGATTGTGTGTTGTTCTGCTTTTAAATGTTTCATTCCATTTTTACCTAGAAAACAGAATTAATGGCAAATGTCTTCAAGTCCCTAGCTAGGTAACTGCAAAAAAAGAAGTGGCAGCACAAACACTTTGCAAGTTGAAGAGTTATTGTGATCTACAGACAATAGACTGATAGATAAAAAATGCTTGAGAAAAACTTTGTTTATACCATTGTGGCACTTAGGACAAAAATTTGCAATTACGGCAGTCTGCTGCTCACTTCTATTCTTAGCTCTAACCTTGTACCACTTTGACTGAAATAAAAGCAACCTGGCACCTGGGATCTGAGAACACAGGGTTTTCCTGTGTGCCATATCCCTGCTCCCAGGCAGAGGTGTGTGCTGCTGGAGAGGTGTGGTGTGAGGAGCAGCTGGCTCCAGGCTTCTGACCACATGTGCTGTTCTGCTGCAGCCAAAGCAGAGCGAGGACGAAATCGATCTTTCTAGATTGTGGTATAAGCAATAACGTTTCAAACCATTTATCTTCCCTTGTCAAAATTCCATCATTAAACACTGTGGTAGTGAACTTAAAAGTCATTGGAATTATCCTTTAATTCAGTCCAAAGCAGCTGCCCTTTACTCTTGCTTGTGCTTCTGTGGATTTTTTTTTTCCTTAATGTTTGTTAACTCGGAGATTTGTAAAGGACACTTATTTTCTTTGTTAAATGTCAAAACGCTGATTCCTGAATGAATGTGCTTTTGTATTTCTGTACTTCGGTTTCTATTCAGTGAAAGTAATTTTATTTTTCACTACATGAGACTGCACATTTTAGGAGAATTGCATTATATATTACTTGATTCACTCAGAATCCTTTTTTTTCCTCATGAAGTTCTTTAGAAGGTCAGATTAATTTGGCCTCTATATGTGATCCAGTCTGACCAAACTACTGGTTTTTAATTGTACCAAAACTAGGTGTTGTGGCTGAGCACTAAATATGCTGCTTATGCATATTTAGACCTATTGTGGACCACCTGTGGTGACCTAATGCTTTTTAGATACATAAATAGAGGTTATTTTCATTACAGCAGAAACTGCTACAGTGCATGTGTTTAAAAAGATTAGTTAGGCTAACTGGTGTATGCTGAGGCTTTTTTTAGTTTTACCTGTGTTGTAAATGAGTATTTTAGGCTACATATTTCTCCCATCTGTTGAAATATCTACAAAAACTCAACAAAAAGCAGTACATTAATTAAGTATTTGAAAAATCCTGAGCCAGTTCTCTTCATTCTAATTTGTATCATACATAAGGAGGAGATTTATTTTACATTTTTTTTTCTTCATTAGGAAGGCTAAGATACTGATTTAGGGTTTTTTTCCATTTTAGATGCTAATACCAAGTTAATCTTCTTCATAACAGGGTAAAATGGAAGTGAAGTACTCAAATGAATTATAGAGATTACTTAGTATAGTTTTTTCAGTGATTTTGTTGTATCTGATAATTCATAGGCATTCATTAATGTTCCCTATTTTCTTTTTTTTTAATATATCAGATTTATCAGCACTTCTATTACAGAAATGGAAATGTGTATCTTATCTTAGAAAGCTGTCATGATAATACTTTTCTTTAGCACCAGATCTTTGTGTAACCGAAAACATCCCAGATACATCAGGGTAGGCTTTTTTGTTCAAGACTGTATCCCCAACTCATGGTTACTTTGTCAGTGGTTGAAGTGGTTGAAGTCTTTATTTTCTCATGTCAGTGTGAGTGTCTGTGGTTTTTTTGTGGGCTTTCTTGTGGTTTTTGAGGTGAGTTTTTGTTTGTTTTGTTGGTTTGTGTTTGTAGGGGTTTTTTTGCTGAAAAGCTGTGATGTAGCTACATGCATTCCACATGTACGAAAATAACAGGGACGTGCTATCACACAGAGGAAAAATAAAGTGCACATTGTCACTTAAAACATATGAATAATTAAGAACATAAAGTGAATCTGTTTTCTTGTGTTTCAGAAAAGTGTGATGAACCTCTGGTCTCAGCATTACCCCATTCCTCCTTCAGCAGTTCATCATCCATGACAAGCAGCTATGTGCCGGGGTATGCCAAGTTAAACAAGCGAGGAGGTAAGGGACATTCTCGACCTTAATGTTTAGATATTTCAAAAAGTGATGAATGATACTTTTCATGTGAAAATGTGTTTTATGGGGAATACTATTGCTTATGCTTCTTTGAACAGACTGTTTTTATGAACTGAATTAATTCCTCTTTCATTGTATGGGACAGTAATTTCACTGCAGGTGGAAGGGCACTTCCGGTAACATGTAGCAGCACAGGCCACATCCCTGATGTGGATGGACTCATACAGTACAGCTGCATAACTGACTTCACATAAAAGGGCATACCTGTCTTTGCTGGGTAAATGAGCATTTGCTAGGTCATGGTTGGAGCAAAAATAATCAGCTTTGATGTGATTTGTTGATGTAACTTGTTCCTACCTCAGCAATGACTGCTGTCATTCTAGTTTTTTTCTGTCATCACTGTGACTTTGGCTTCTGCATATATATCTGTAATGCAATGAGTATCTGTAATACTTCTTTGTTCAGATGTAAAAAAGCTACCTCAGACTTAGTGGTTGGAAGAACAGGTGCATATATTTGATGGCACCTGTTATTAAATTAAATCACCTGTGTTGATTAAACCTACCTGGTTTAATGATACTGATGCCTTGAAAGGCTACCTGGAGCAGAGGCTAGACAGTGTTAAAGGAATAAAGTATGTATTCATTAAAAAGGTCTTCAAAGGATACACCTTGGGCAATACAAGAGCCTGCCCATGGCTCCACCCAAGGTGGAATCCGAGTCATGAGTTTTCAACCTTTTATAAGTTTTGGTCTCTTTACATATTTGGGTTAATTTTCCAATTACAGCTTCAGTCCCATCCTCCCAGTTTGCTCCCCTCAATTCGCTGTTGTTTATGCTTTTTGGGCCCAAAAATTCAACAGCGTCCTTGGTTCTCAGGCTGGAACAGGATTGTTTTTTCTAACTAAACTGTGAGGAGAACTTGCTAACACTTTATACGAAGTTCAGAGTTACATAATAATGCAGTACAGAATCTGGAAAATATGAAAGCTAAAACTTAAGGCATCATTTCCCCCCTTTTAGACACAGACATGGTGAGTAGTGCTGGTAATACTGCCAGTTGTCTGGAGGTTACCATGTAGGAAGAGATGAGCTGGGTCTAATGTCAAGCCAGGAAGCATAATCTGTAAGTGGGGAAGAAAATGGGGTGGGTCCAGGCATGGTTATTCCTACTATGTGGCTCAGGTAGTACCTGGAGGCTGAAATGGGACCCCCAGGCTCACTGGTAGCATGAGTGGGTTGTCCACTGGGTAATGCAATTATGGCCTGTTGGTACTCTCAGAGCCCTGACACATCAGTGTCTACTGATCTGCAACTTCTCTGTATATTTGTGTTTTAGATGTGTAGAATTCATGGGGGTTTGATCTCTTTATATCCTTCTTTGGTTTTTGGTTTTTTTGCTTTGTTTTCTAAAATCAGTTTTAGCCAGGCCCCGGAGTTAGTTTCTTTTAATGAGTAGTAATTGACCTAGTAAGTTACTTACAGTCCTGCTTCCTCTGATGGCAACCTGTGCCTGTATATTTAATACCTCTACTATCATCCCATGATTGTGGTCCTCTACCCTACATTTTTATACAATAACATTTTATTCTCTGCAGAATAGGTATTATAGGTACAGAAATATATCAAAATTGTTATACTGGTAAATCCTAGCCCATGCAATCACACAGCTAAGTTAAATGTAAAACAGATAGTTATGTTACTGGTTGTTAAAGAATTGCTATTGCAACTAAGCAAGTTAACAGAAGCCAAATACTAGCTTAGAGAAAATATGACTAATGAGCTCTAATACTACAGGCCTGCAGATCTGATGCAGTGCCTGTGGCCAGACAGGATCATTGGCAATTTCTCTGGTTTTAGGCCTGCAGACTAGTAGATAACATGGTTTGTTGCTCCTGAATGAGAATAGATGTTGTTTTATCCTGGTGGCAGGCTTTCATTTCAGTGTACCATGTATTTTGTTTGCATGCCTTTTGCAGTTCTCAGACTTTTTGTTGGAGTGTGTTCAAATGTGTGTTTTGGTAGGCTGTCAGGTCCCTTCAGTTGTGCCTTTAAATGTTCATCAGATGAAAGGAGTGGTTCTTCAATTCTAAAGAACTGCTCATAGATTAGGTTGAATACTGTTGTATGACTATAGTTATGTCCATTTCCATTCTATTCCCTGTTTTAAATTTAAGAAAAGATCACTAGAACCACTTCAATAAAATATAACTTAGCATCAGTTTTTCTGGGAGGATCTTCCTTTGTTTTCAGATGAGTATTTCCTCTTTTAGTTTACAAGACTACTTATGTTCTAAGTGAAAGGCAGATTGACATTTGAATTTTGATTTTTTTCCTTTAATTATATTTACCCTTCCGGTTCATACACTTAAAATCAGTAAAGTGCAGTCTTTTTTAATGGTGTTTCTTTACCAATAGGGATCAGCATTGTCATTAATCAAACACTGGCTTTATTTCCTCATTGGAAATTTAGTTTCACCTCTTTGTTAAATAGTAGTTTTATCTCTTTGTTTAAATAGCAACTTTGCCAGATTTTTGTTATCCATCTCTTAGTACCTATGGAGCATAGCACAAATACTTTTCAAAACTGAAGGTCAATGTATGTGAACAAATATAATTTCCCTAATCCTAGTGGCAGTAAAAGTACTGCAGAATTCAGGAGTGTGTTTAACATAGGAACTTATCTGTCTGTGTTTATGCTTCTGCTTCTGCAAGTGATAGAAAATAGCTCATTTTTAATACTGAGCTATTTTACAACTTCATGGAATTACAGATATTGCTAATCAAACCAGTAATAAGTGAATCCAATTTTTTTTCTCTCTGAGGAGTCATTATCAGCTAATAGATTCCCAAATCAAATGTGCTATTTAAACCACACTGTGCTCAAGTCATTAAATGGAAAGAACTCCCCCTTCTCTAGCCCCAGACCCTTTAAATTAAAGAAATGTACATTTGAAAATTCTACTCTCCAACCCAATTATTTTCCTTTCCTGTTTTCATGGCACTTCACTCTAGACTGGCAAAACACTTTATTTGAATAGATAGAATTTTTTATTCCACTAATTAAGACACTGATTCACTGAACAGCCACATCATGTTATTAAGAAGGTTGGAGTTGTCACTATAGTTGTTGTGGTTCAATTTTCTGCTATAAATGTTGCAATTGGAAGGATGCACACCAAAAATAATTTAATATTTTCAGCAGTTTTTAGGAGACTTCAAAAGCAGAAACATCCATGAATTTAATGTTTGATAACACTTCATTTACAAATCCTATAACTAGTGATTTAGGCAAATAGAATTAAATCTTTGTGGAATAGCATTGATCTGAAAAGTGCCAGGATGTAAATGTAGGGTGGGTTTCTGTGTTAGTTTGTGAAAATATTTTGCATTTTTCACATCTGTCTACTGAGACCCTGTAAGCCTTCAACAACTTATGGGTTAGTATGTACACTGCAGCACATCATGAGAAGGATTCTTAGCACGTGTTTGATATAATGCAGTATCAACCTTCCTTTTAATGGTTCCCAAGCTATTGGACCCTATACTTCTCACTAGTACAAGAATTAATGCTGCCTATCATCCATCTCATGCCATTTTAATTTAGGGAAGAAATTCTACATTATTTCAACATAATGTAATGTTATATAATATAATTGGAAGCTGCTTGAAACTGAGTAGAGTCGCAGAACTTCAGAAGTAATCTCAGCAGACAGTGAAAGTATGAAGGTCATAATGAATTTTTGGATATGTGGAAATTATCTTTTGCACAGTGGAATAAAAAAGAGGAAATTTGGAACCCAGGGGTTCTGTTTTAAGTCCAGTATTAGCAGGGAATCTGATGCTACCTATGAAATTGATAATGAAATATGAAAGGAAGTTCTGTAGAGCAATTGATGTTCAAAAAAAGGTCCTTCTAGCACCACTGTGTAACCTGTATCTAGGCTTTCAGGTTACCTTTTAATCAATGTGCTGACCTTGGCCTGTTATCAGAGTTTATAATGTGACTATAAAACAAGCATCAGAAATTTTAAGTGTTGGCATAGGTGTAATTGTGGCAGGGTTGTTTTTTCTCAGTGGAGTTTTAAATTCTGCCTTCTGTGTGGAAGATGCAAGAATTTATCTATAGTGGGATATGATTATTTTATTCCCCAGATCATTTCCAGTAAGTCAATCAGATCTATGGCAATGGTTCTACTAAAAAATAAAAGTAAAAATGCTTGTTAGAGCCTTGCCCTTAAAGGATTCTAGGGACATCTAGCCTAGGCTCTTCATACCTTCACTTCTAAAATCTCCAATACTGTAATGAATATCACTACTTCTCTAATTGTTTATTACTATTGTATAATGAAATATGAGAAGGATTTTATGTAGATTTCCTTTTGGCAAAGTGAATGTGGAAGGGGCACTTAGCATCAGCCTAGACTGTGTGAACAGTCTGGGCTTGTACCTTCACAGGACTTGCCAGGAATTTAGTTTGGGTGTGAATCTTAAAGTAAGAAGGTGCTCCCTCTGAACTAACATTAATCCAAATGAATAGTATGGAGTTGGCATGCACACAGTAGATCATCACCTTAAATACTGTGATCTCCTTGTGTTGACAAGGATGCCTTTGAGCTGACTAAGAATACCTGTACACAACACAACTCATTGTATTTTGATTAAAACCCTCTTAAGAAAAAAGTTGTGGAGTTGCCAGTGGTTTGGAAGTTCACTATCCAGGTTACAGTATATATTGTCCTTTGTAAGTAGACAAGATCTTTGCTCCTTCCGAGCTTGTCTCCTGGCTAGCTCTGCTCTTCAGATACCATATAAATGAGTTATTCCTTTGGGTCCAGATTTCAGACAGAGACGTGACTTTGCTTACAGGAAAGGAGCGGCTCACACTTGGTGTTACTTAGGAAGGTGTTTATTCAGGGCGAAGGCCCAGGTGGTCAAAGCATGAGTGTGTGAGTCGGGATTTTTTCTCCTACTTCTCCTTAAGTACAGGGGCATTACTGATGGAAATGAGGGGGAGTGATTTAGGTACAGGGGGGGTTGACATTGAAATTTTGGGGTAAAAGGGGTGTGAAGATACCTGAAGCCTTGGCCGAGCCACCTGGCTCCGCCAGGGCCATCAAACACCAGGATGTGTCAATAGGTAAGACATAATAGAAGATACAACAGACTGGGATAGGGCTATTAAGGAGATACAATGGGGAGAGCCAGGGCTATTATGTGGGTTAACAACAGTGATTAAGGAAAGCTGGGTGGGGGTAGGAATGAACCATTACAGAAACTTAATAACAAAAATCATACAGAACTTTAGAAAACCCAAAATGCACACTGCAACAAAGATCCTGAAAGTAATGAACAGAGTAGCATAACAGAACTGTTAAAATCATGAGAGTAGTATCATCCACTTAGCTTTTGCAGGTGTATAAGAGAGCTCATGATGAGCTAAATCACTAAAATATGGTTACCTTTTAAAAAGTAAATAAATGGAAGTTTTCTTTCTGAAAATATACAGAATAAATATATGTGCTTTAGATAAACTCAAGTTTTAAAGTCCACTCCAGTATGTTTGCTAAAACCATCTCATGAACAGTGTAGATCAAACTAGGTTTTCAGAAGTCAGGACAAATTGATAGCACTTATTTATTAAATAATTACTTATATTTAAAAATATAGACAGTTACTTATGGTTGAAAAAGATAAGTTCTATTGGTTCACTTATTAATAGACCCAAAAAAACATGTTTATGTGTGACATAGCATTATTTGTGTTGCACAAAATGTAAACAGTATTTCTGGAATGCTTTGAGGAAAATACAAGCAACTGATGTTTTGTGCTGGGGGAGTTCTCTGAGTTGTTTGAGGGATTTTTTTGTTTCGTTTTTGGTTTTTTATTCATTTCTACATGACTCCTTTAGGAGCTCCATTACCTGTGAGTGTAAATTAAAACTTTTTCATTTTGTTAGTAACACGTCCTTTTGGTATTACTCATAGTAAACTTTGTGTAGTGCTAACTTCAGTCTCTGGGGTTTTTTTGTTTTTCTTTTAAAATCCATAAAGAATTTGGGTTCAGCTCATTGTTTGCATCAAAAAGAGGTGTAAAATTTTCTCTGTCTTTATCTGCCTCACATCCTACCATATAATCAGTTTTGTTAATCTTCACCTTCAAAATAAATAGTTATGCACCCTATTTGATTTGTAATATAACCCACAACCCACTTCAGCTCCATAAATGCTTACATCCCCCTTTGGAAGGTAACTGTGATTGCCACTTAGTCAAACTCAGAAGTTGTTTTCTGTGCTTTAACTATCTGGCCTAATGAAATATTTTTCATAAATACCTATTAGTTGTAGAAGAGTTCTTAAAAAGACAAATTAAAATATTTGCACTAGCTCATTCCTCTGAAAAACATTCAAACATTCATTCCAAGAGGATAGTGAATTTTGTGAAAGTGCAGGAAAACTGAAAATCATGAAGAGGAAAGGAAAGTGCCAGTGCATATCCAGGACAGACTTATACACTGAAAAAATAAGTTTAGGAAGGAAAGCATCACCCTTTTCATTCAAAACGCAATCCAAGAAACAAAGTCTGTAGAGAGTGGAGCTCAAGTAATTGCATTAAAAAAAGCATCATTAGCTTACATTAATTTACCATAGCCTGACGAATACAGAAAGCATGACCGTTTTTTCCAGTTCATAACTAATTTGTTAATTAAAGTGTTCAGAATACCTAATTGGCTTATTTCATCCATGTATAGATGAAGAGGAGGAAAAAAATAACACTGTGCTCAGCAACTTTATAATTTTTTCTTACAGCAATCATTTGTAGAGGCAGCAGTTCCCATCCCAGCTAGATATATAAGGCAAATAGGCAGCTTTCTCAGGCAACAGGGACAGCAGATCACCCTGGCTTTATTGAGCAGCTAGCTTTTTCCAGACAAAATTCAGCTTAGTTCATTAATTGTTTCTGATGCTAATTGGCAGCTGGGTGTGGCTGTGCTGATGGCAGAGAGAAGGCAGCCTCACAGAGAGCTAGACTTGATCCATAGAGATACTTTTCCCATATCCTTAGGGTACTTGTGCAGCTCTGGCTGTTTATCCCCAGAGTAGCCAAATTCTGAGCTTTCACTACTTTGAGAGTGTAACTTGACAGTTTCTTAAACAGCATTGGGATATTAAGTAAATAGTTAAGAAATCTCTTTGTTCTTACTGGCTTCAGCTTGAAAATGCAGACCTGATTAGCTCTCCTGCTCTGCTCAGAATACTGCTATGGTTTAAGTCAAGCTGGAAATAAACTTGGAAAAGAGCTTTTGGGGAGACCTTCTAGCAACCTTCAAGTACCAGTACAAAGCCTACAAGAAAGTCAGAGAGGGACTTTTTACAACAGCATGTAATGACAGAACAAGGGGAAATGTCTCTAAACTGAAAGAAAGTATGTTTATATTGCATATTAAGGAAAAATTCTTTACTGTGAGGATACTGAGGGAGTGGAACAGATTGCCCAGAAAAGTTGCAAGTGCCCCATCCCTGGAAGTGTGTAAGACCAGGTTGGATGGACCACTGAGCAGTGAAAGGTGTCCTTGCACATAACAGGAACTTGGGAACTCTATGATCTTTAAGGTCCCTTCCAACCCAAACTATTCTATGATTTCATTTAAAAAACTGGCACACTACAATTAAATTGTTGACTTAATATAAATGGAGATTTGTCTGAGAAATGCATGGTAGTGACATATTGGAGTTCAGCTAGATGTGCCTTGAAACCAGTGCCTTACAAGGAACTTATACCAGTTGACACACTGAACAAGCAAGTTGGACAGCTTCATGTTTCTCAGACACTGGGGCTACTTTGTTTGCATGGAACACTGGGAACATGCAGGATTTAAAAAAAAAAAAAATCAAAACAACAAAAACTCAATATAGGAAAACTTGGCCAACCTCTTTTGACAGATCCGGTACGCTTAAAAGAAGATGAGACTGAGAGTTTAGATATCCTAGACTTGGTTTTATCTACAGATACTTCAATATAGAGAGCTGTGTAAGTACAGCACTCTAGAATCAAGGCAAAGATGTGTAGTGAGTGTACAGGAGATGCACTGTCAGCTTTTCCCAAGGTCAGTGCCTCCTGCCAGATGCTGTGAGTGTTTCACCCTCTCCTGCACACAAAGCTCAGGTTTTCCTTACACAGATGGGTGTAGTGCAACTGATAGATTGCTGCTTTGAGCATTTGAGCCAGAGCATTGCCTTTCCCAAATAAGTCATAAACAAGCATAAATGCTGGTAGAAATGGGAGCTATTTGGCTACCATTATAACCTCCCACTACAGTTATATGCTGAAAGAGAGAAAAGAAATAATGTGATAAAATGAGGCTATTTGTTGCAGGATGGGAGAGTGCAGCTATTATTAATGTTTCAGCTTTCACAATGAGATTATTCACAAGAAAATCTGAGCTACACTGTTAGAGACAGAACATTAATACTTGTTTTTCTGTAAGTAAGTTACTACATAAGTCACAAAAAATATCTCTGGATGTGGATCTGGAAGAGTCTGACTTAGCATCCAGTCTCATGTCATAGATGTGCTGGTGGTTTCTCTTTGTTTTCTCTCACTTAGATTAAACTAATTTTAACTGTTTTTGTGTGTAAGACTCACTTGAACATAAAAATGGGCCTCATTTGAAGCAGTATATCAACTTTTACTGAGAACAATAATTTTCTTTAGAAATTTTCAGCTTTACACAGGCCCTCTACAGTGAAGTAAAGGTGGAAAGTGAGGGGATGAATGACAGTTCAGGAGTGCTGTATAGAACTCCCTCAGAGCTTTTTGAGCAACAGAAAATTGCTCAAATATTTGCTTTGAGTGAGAGAGAATAATTTTTTTCTATTAGGTTAGCACTGTAGCTGAGATTTGAGAAAGCTCCACTAGATCTCCTGTTTACCAAGCGAGAAGGGCTGGTGGGAGGTGTGGTGGTCAGAGGCCAGCTAGGGTACAGTGACCTTGAAATATTAAAGTTCTTAATATTTGGTGCAACAAGGAGGGGCATCAACACAACTCCTACACTGGACTTCTAAAGGGCAGACTTTGGCTTATTCAAGAGACTGCTTTGGAGAGTAACTTGGGAAACAGCTCTTAAAAACAAAGGGGTGCCAGAAGGATAGATATACTTCAAGAAAGAAATCTTGAAAGTGCAGGAGCCAGCTGTCTGTATGGCTGAAAGACAAGTTGACAGGGAAGACGACTGCCCTGGATGTGCAGGGAGCTTTTGCAAAAACCCAGTCACCTTTGGAAAAAGGGTCAGGAAACTCAAGAATTGTTTAAGATATTGTTAAGTCATGTAAAAAGAAAATTAGAGAGGAAAAAGCTCAATTAGAACTTCTGCTGGCCACTTCTGTGAAGGATAATTAAAATGTTTTTATAAATACATTGATAGGAAAAGGAGCGGCAAGGAAAACCTTCACTCTTTATTGGACACAATAGAGGCTGAGGTACTTAACACCTTCTTTGCCTCAGTTTTCAACAATAAGAGATTTCCTCCTCAGGACAACAGGCCTTCCGAGCAGGTAGATGGAGACAGGGCACAAAATAGCCCCTCTGTGATCCAGGAGGAAGCAGTTAGTGACCTGCTGAGCCATATACATGCTTGCAAGTCAGTGGGACCAGACGGGATCCGTCCTAGGCTCATGAGAGAGCTGTCAGAAGAGCTCACTAAGTCCTGGCTCACTGGAGAGGTCCCAGCTGACTGGAAGCTGGTCAGTGTGACACCCATCCATAAGAAGGAATGAAAGGAGGATCTGGGAAACTACAGGCCTGTCAGCCTGGCCGTGGTGCCTGGTAAGGTTATGGAACCGTTCATGTTGAGTACAATCACACAAGACCTACAAGACCTTATCCAGATGGCATAGATTTAGGATGGGCAGGTCCTGCCTGACCAACCTGACCTCTTTTTATGACCAGGTGACCCACCTGGTGGATGTGGGAAAGGCTGTGGGTCTTGTCTACCTGGACTCAGTAAGGTCTTTTATGTCATCTCTCACAGCACACTCCTGGGAAAGCTGGCAGCCCACTGCTTGGACAGGAGCAATTTTTGCTGGATTACGAACTGGCTGGACAGCCTGGCCCAGAGTGGTGGTGAATAATCCCTGCCAGGGATCTGTGTCGAGCCCAGTCCTGTTTAATATCTTTATTGATTATCTGGATGAAGGAATTCAGTCTATCATTAGCAAATTTGCTATTGACACCAATCTGGGAGTGTGTGTTGATCTTCTGAAGTGTAGGAGGGCTCTGCAAAGGGACCTGGATAGGCTGGATAGATGGGCTGAGTCCAATAAGATGAAGTTTAATAACTGTAAGTGCTTGCTCCTGCACTTTGGTTACAACAACCCTCTGCAACGTTACATACTGGGGCCAGAGTAGCTGGACTGTGCCCAGGCAGAAAGTGACCTGGGGGTACTGGTGACAGCAGCTGAACATGAGCCAACTAATGTGCTCAGGTGGCCAAGAGGGCCAATGGCATCCTGGCCTGGATCAGGAATAGTGTGGCCAGCAGGAACAGGGAGGTCATTCTTCCCCTGTACTCAGCACTGGTGAGGCCACACCTTGAGTGCTGTGCCCAGCTCTGGCCCCTCAGTTTGGGAAGGACATTGATATGCTGAAGCATGTTCAGAGTAGGACCACAAGGCAGGTGAAAAATCTGGAACAGAAGTCCTGTGAGGAGCAGCTGAGGGAGCTGAGGTTGTTAGCCTGGAGAAGAGGAGGCTGTCCACAACTGCCTGAAAGGAGGTTATAGCCAGGTGGAGATTGGTCTCTTCTTTTAGGCTAGACTTTAGGAAGTAGTTGTTCACGAAAAGGGAATGGGCCATTGGAATGGGCTTCCCAGGGAGGTGGTAGAGTCACCACCACTGGAGGTGTTTAAGAAAAGGCTGGATGTGGCACTCAGTGACATGGTCCAGTTGACAAGATGGTACTAGGTAATAGGTTGGACTTGATGATCTCAAAGGTGTTTTCCAACCTAGCTGATTTTGTGATTGTCAGGTGACTGTAACTCTGCAAGTTACTGATAAACTGTTGGAAGAAGAGGCAAGTTTAGTTATGATGACACAGATAGCTATAGATAAAATAAAGAAGTTATACTTTATGTATTGTTCTCTGCATGAAAATTTGATGTGCTGGAGTTCAGCTAAGGACCAACCAATGTTCAGAAAAAAAAAAACAAAAAAAAAAAACAAAAAAACCCCAACTAATAGCAATTTATCCCTTTCCTCCTGCTCTTTGCACTGGTATTTGTCTTCTGATATGATCCATTTTTTGGCTTTGATGTATAGTTCACGTAGGAAAATATTGTTCTATATTGAACATTTTTGAGAGTTTGTCAGCCAGCTAAGAAACAAATGATTATCAACAATGAACTGATTTCTTTTCAGAGCCCAAAACTTTTCTGACTGCTTCTAGGACAAATTCTTTCATTCCTTTTAGGACAGACTTATAGTCTTTATGACAAAATTTGTTTGAATGGTCAATTTTCCAAGTCACTCAATGTTAGATAAATTGTCTCTTCTGTGAATCATGGGGCTGTATAATGTGATAAGCAATGGGGAAAAAAGAATTAAAAGCTAGCTTGCTTGAAATCTGCTTTTTGAAAAGTTTTCTTTTAGATGTCTTTGCTTTTCAGTATTGACTACCATCAAATTTAGCATTCCTGCTGGGCTTTTAGAAACTCAGCTCCCAGCGAGCTAATTTTGCTTTAGTTAAGAAAGTTGTCAGAAATTATTTGATTTTTGTAAGGATCAAAGTGTCCTCTGGTATTTTGAAAAAGGCACTTGTTCATGTCTATAATTACATAATATTTATAGATCAGGAATAAGTTATCTTATAGGTATTCCTGTCTTCCTTGTTTTTGCTAGTATAGACTGGATGATATGATGATGTCTCAGTTTTGAAGGAATGATCAGGTGACACTGAGTAATGTAAAAAGACAAGTAAACAACATTATTGCATAGTGAAACAGGGCAGTGTGCTTTCGCTGAGATGGAAAGCTTGGGTATTACATAGTGGTGTACTGAGACAACCTTAGCTGACATTCTGCTGAATGTAGAGCATATTAGAAACTGGATTTTTTTTTAATAAACAAGCCAAAACGTTTAATATTTATAGTGGAGATGATACTTGAACTGAATTTGCTTTCTTCAGTATCAAGTTGCATGTTTTCTATGGTAGAGAATAAAATCTCCAACAAAAGCCAGTACTGGAATATTTGATTTGCTTATTTTAGAAGCTGGTTAGCAACATCCCCCATAATACAATTTGAATATATTGAGGTGATTGTTTCTTGTACATATTAATTTCCAGGTGGGATGATTTTTTTCCCTAGGAGAGGGAGATGTTTCTTCTTTTATAATTGTGATTAACTAGTTTCTAAATTAGGCTAAAATGGTGCTCAGCTATCAAGAAGAAAAAGTTGAATGCTAAGTCTAAAAAATAACAGGTTTTGAGAGACCAGAGAAGCTGTTAATTACGAGTCTAATTATGAGCAACCTCTAAAAGTTTCTTTAATGAACTTCTGCTTTCTAGGCAAAACCAAATTCTGCATATTATGCATGGAATATATGATGTTAAGCACAGTGGTGCTTAAGCAAAAGCTTTTTTCTTATCTTGAAACAGCAAATAATGTGTAATTCAGCCAAGGCAGCAACCAACACGTTGACTAGCAATGGCTGTTCAGTGAGCCATGTCCAAAATCATCTGGGAAGTTGATGGACTTCCATACCTGGGGATCAAAGCAGAGACACTAGAAACTGGGTAGCAATTGGCAAAAAGTATTTTTAAACATTTCAGTTCTCAGGTTTCCACTAGACTTTCATTAAGAAATTGTATTGAACCCTTCACAGGGAATGTTTTCTTCTGCAGTTGGAGCAGAGGCTGAAACACCTTGCTTAAAAGTAGGTGGTAATGGGCACCCTTTGAGAAAAAGCTGCTAGTTTACCAGCTCACTAGGTGTGATATGGCAATTCCTGTGCTCTTATCTTGTTCCCTTACAGCTAGCCCCTCCAAGAGACTGGAGTCACAATGACAGGGTTTGATGGGGAGATCTACAGGCTTATCCAATTTTATGGATGACTGCAACACTTTCAGCCTCTCAGACTCATCTACAAAGGCAAGGAAGTTTAAAAGAACAGGGGAAGTTGACTGCAAATAAGAAAAAAGACAGGAGAGACCTCAAAATAAATTGATTTAACCTATTGGCATAGGTCCAGAGCTTATTGAAAAATAAGAGTTGGAGTTATGAGGTAAAAAGTACAAATTCCTAAATTAGCAGAGATAAGAAAATTACATAAGATAATTCTTTGATTTGACAAGGTGTTATCAGAATCATTAAGCCATATAATTTCTAGTCACCTGAAAAGAGCTGTTCCCTTTTTTCTCCATCTTCTATTCCCTGAAAGAATTTTTCTCATTTTAAGGCCTTTGTCAATTACAAGCTTTTCTTTTTCTTGTTTAGAAGGTTGCCACATTTTTTAGCTGGTGCATAACAGCAAAAATAGATTGTCTCCATAGTCTAACATGCCTCATGAAACACAGCTGAAAGCTTAGCTATAAAAGTGCTTACAATTATTTCAGAGACTTACCATATATCACATTACAAGCAGATAAATTGAAGACTGTGATCATGGCTTTTATCTTGCAAATTTCCCCTAAGAACTTTAGAGAGGTCTAAACATTACAGCTAAGGAACAAGATGCTGCTGATCAGAGTTATAAAAAAAATTAAGAGATTTCAGCTTTCGGTCAAGGTGCTAGAATGTATTACAGAAAGTATTCTAATTATGTACTTTATTATCCATAACAATTTAAAATTGACTGGTTTATTTCCAAAATTTTCAATTAAATGTAGGCATTATTTTTTCATAACACTGGAAGCTCATTGTTAGTATTTTGTAGAAAGCCTTTGCCCAGCAGTGGTGGTACTATTAAGTATTCTGCTTTCTCTTTGTGTATCAGACAAATGCTGTTAATTCCATCTTGTGATACAGAAACCCGCAAAGCCCATGATAGTGTCCCAAAAGATGCTGATAGCATAATTTAAAATATAATGTTAATACTGGAAATATAATATAAGCTGCTTTTATGCATGATTTTCAACTATCAGCAGTACCAGACAAAGAAAATATTTTTGAATGTATTGAATGTTGAGTCTATAAAAGACTTAATTCAAAAAATTATGGCTAGATTTAGTTTTGAGGTTGATCAAATAATAGTAATATTAGTAAGTATTGACAGAGTTTTAAATAATGAGTACATGCAACTTTCTGACAAAATTATATTTAAAATATGCTCCCACTTCCTACACCACACAAAGAAAAACTAAAGATTTTAAAGATGAAAAAAATGTAAATGTTTTAGCAAATTGAATAGGAATGAGCTAAACTATAGATGATTATATGAAATTGGGAAGAGGAGAAAAGATTTGTAAATGTATATTAGAAAACCGAGCCCCTAAGTTTTGTTAATTTTCCAGGCAAGCCTAGAACAGAAATCCATTTTTGTTCTTAATATTAATAGAGAGAGTGTCAGACTTTTTTATTTATAATTTACATGGAAAACATAAGGTAGGAGTAACATGAATTCAGATCTGTTCAAGCAAAGCTACATTGATATGCAGAGGCTACAGAGCTAATTCAGAAAACTGCTCTCAACAAATTAAGACACACTTTAAAATGTAGCTGTCACAGCACTGTCTGGTTCAAATTGAAAGGATATGTTTCACCATGGATAGTGCTAGTGAAGGAAGATTATGTAAAAAACAGGATCATTTGTGTTTGTTCCTAAAGGGACCCTCAGGCCAGAGAGTTCGTAAATGTCTTTCCTGGATTTTATTAAGCTAATGTACCATGTCTGCATTTGATTTCTTTTTGTTCCCAGAGGGATTATATTGTTCTTTTTAACTATGTTTGCTTGAAAGTATATAATGTGCTTCTACAATATAGAGTTGAGCATCTGAGCATCAAATTTCCTTTGCCAGCTAGATAGTTAAAGCTGTAAAATGAAGTTCACTGATTTCTCTAAGAATTCCTTTGAAAAAGGAGCTCATACCAAATAAAAGAGGTAAACTCCAAATGATAAGGGTAACCTTTCATAAAAATTATCCCCCTATAAAAAAGAAAGATTTTTTTTTTCCATGAAAATTTTTGGTCTTTGTTGGCGATTGGGCACAGTCAATTAAAGTCCCCAGAAGTGCCTAGAAATTCAGTTTAACAGCAAAATAAAATTTGGATATGGCTGGGGATGGGGAGGATGTATAAAGATACTTGCTCTTTGTAGAAACAAAAAACAAATTCTCTTCTCTGGATGAGGAGCTCAAGGAATTCAGCTTTTTCACAAAGCTTGTTCCCATGGAAAGGAATCTTTCAGAGGTGAGAAGATTTTAGCAGCTTGTTTGCATTTGATGCTGTGTGGTGATTTAACTTCACCAAAGAGGACATGTTTTATCTATTGCAATACTGGTACCTTCTGTGTCACAGCCATTTCCATGACCTCAGATTCTACCAACAGTTATTCACAGCTTATGGAAAGTCACATCACATCATACAGAGAGAGACTGCCAAGTTTTGAAAGGTTGTAGCGTATTAAAAAGCTGATGGCTGTGGCAGAGACATTGTTAAGTTGTGACAGTGATCATCAGCATGATTAAAAAATGTGTAATAAAAATTGTTGTGTTTTTGGAATTCCGGAATGTACATGGAGATTTTACAGATGCTTGATTTCTGAGGCTTGTCACTTCAGAAACTCAGCTTTAGTGTTGAAGGAACTTGTCACTGTAGATCTGGCATGATAGAGTGTAACACAATATGTTCTGGCTTGCATGTAATCCTTCAGCAGATGAGTGTATCTCCAGGGATTTTGACATGACACGAGCTACTGTTTTAGATCATTTTCCATGGTGCTTGGCAATGCTAGCCTTAAACATGAATTTGTCAGGCAAAGTTGCACAAATCAGGAGAAAATCAGTGGCAACAAAACTATTTAATTTGCTGTGGATTCAAGGACTTTTATGATAAGAACTAGGAATGCTAAAATGTTGGTTGTGATCCAAACACGCATTGTGCCAGGAGAGATGTTAGTGAGAGCTTCGAGTGTGTAAATAAAGATGGGTAGAAACCTTAGACCCCGAGGAATGCTGTGTCCAGAAAACTTCACATTGTTTTGCTGAGTAGGAATCAAGCATGATTTTTTGTTTTCTTCTGGATCTTTGATGAAGACTATTAAATCACAGTTATCTTGGCTTTCAGATTTTTAAGTGACTTTAAGTAAACTCAGAACTTGATCTTACATGTTGCTGATCACATTGTCTGGTTCTACAAGATGTCTCCTCTAAGGTCATTGTGCAGATACTGACACTATGGAATACAATGAGCTCTAAGCACAGTGTTCAGAATTTTTGACCTTGTAGCAGAATATTGATAAAGAGTGCAAAATGGTGTTGCATCTGTTATAGGGCAAGCTGAACCAGCTCTTTTTTTTTTTTTTTTTTTTTTGTTTTTTTTTACTTATTATATTTTTTATGAT
>VWZU01016071.1:2760402-2773112 GCA_013397095.1 Sterrhoptilus dennistouni
TTTTTTGTTTTTTTGTTTTTGTTTTTAAACCTGGGCATTGCTTCTGCCAAGTTAGGTAAGTTAGATGATTCCTGTCTTGAATACTCCTTTGATTGCTGTGGTGTTTCTTCATCTGTCAACTGCTGTTCTATACCAACAGAAATAACTTAGGTCCAATCTGCAGTCTAGCTGCAGATTTGAGGTGATGGGATTTTTTTTCCCTTTTGTTGGGGGAGTAGCTATATTCAGTTAGCCCAGACATGCAAAAAGTTCCTTTCTCTTCTCAGCAAGAGAAGAGAAGCAAGACTCAGTTGAGTCTTGAATGACAGAGTTGAAAAAAATGCATTCAGAACAAGCATTTCAATCTGTAGCCTGAAGAGCTTAAATGAAGAGTGTGGAAGCTACAGAGAGATTAATTTCTGCCTAGGGAGCCATGCCATCCTGAGTGTTAGAGGGCTAACGGAGGCAGGGGGAGAAGTGGGGATGATTCAGCACACCTGAAGTTAAATCCTACTTTGAATCCTCCCCCAGACTATGTATGTTGAACCTTCCTACTGTAAAGCTAACATTTCCATATTCTCATCCCTTCTGTGGGTTAAAATTTTAAAAAGAAGGGTTGGAGTGTGCATTTGGGGCTTTTAATTTATTACAGTGTAATTTTTGAAATGCTCTGCTGAATGAACTTTGAGTTCTCATTAATTTATATTGAATAAAAATCCTAGCAGAATTTCTTTACCCTGATTAGTGTCTAAAATGTATCAGATTAGTTAATCCCATGAGGATAAATTAACATTTGATACCACTGATAAGAGCACTGATACTTTTATTAGTGTTATAACTTTTTCTGCTGGCTTTTTTTTCCCCCTCATATAGTCTCACATGATTATAATGATCTTTTGTATACAGGGCTATATTTTGGCTCCAAGGAGTGTAAACTCATTAGGGAATCCTCATTGTTTATTCGTAGTTTACCACAGACTTCAGGCAGATTGCTGCCCTAAAAAGTTTAATTCTACTGTAGTATAGTTCCATCTTGAAATGAACATATTATTTTGCGAATTAAAATAAAGAAGAAAATTGTTCCTCTGGTGTTCTTGCGACTCTGCATATGATATTAATAAATGTTTTGCTATTAGCAAAATAAAAGGCATAATATGAGCTTTCATCACCAAAATGGATCCAGTACAGAGTAATTTTTAAAAATGGAATGTATTATTTTAATGGAGAGAAAGGATAAGGATCTTAGTTCTGCTTGCAATAGATGCATTAATGAAAAAATAATTATCTTCTATCTGTGCTAAAACAGAAAATGCCACAAGCACCTTGAATCAACTGTATATTGGATTTCAAAAGTCATCTCTCACTAGTTCACAATTCTGTGCTCCTGCTTGTTGAAGAAAAAACAGAAGAAGTACATTTACTGGGACAGATTGAGCAGTACCAATAACTGATATTCATGCATGGCCTTGGTGCTATCAGAACTCCTGTGATATCTTGAGCAAGGTGTGATTTTTAGAAGCATCTGGAAGCAGTGGCTAATCAATTAGGCAGGGAAAGTCCTGTTCTCAGGATTGTGTCAAGACCACATTGACACAAATAAGAGGATAAGTGTATCTCCCTCTAACTGTTAATTTTCTAGGGAATTTACATATGAAAAAGACTCACAAAGCTATTTCTGGCTATTCAGAAAATTTCAGTTGCAATGGCTGATTTAATTTTTTTACTTTCAATAATTTTGTTCCTCTTTATGAAAATTCATTAGCTTCACTTATAATTTTTTGTTGAAAATTATCAAAATGCACAGTGATTTAACCCCTCAAGAAGGAAACAATATTTCAGACTGCTTTATTAACAATTTTGATCTTTAAGAAATCACCACCATTTGGGTTGAGACCAGCTGCTCAGAAATTCCTGTAAAATGGGAATTCAAGTTTGAAATTTTGAGCAGATGGAAAAGTATATAGAGGAAAAGCAGGTCTAGCCTGGATAGGAAACACTGGGGAGGAGTACTTCAACTTGAATATATTCCTGAATGGATTTTTTCTTGCCAATCTCTAAAGAAGAAACTTATTAAAAACCAAGCAAACTAAAATCCCAAACCACACCAACAGCAGTACAAATAACAAACTGGTAGAAATATAAAAAGAGTAACAGAGGAAAAAGTGCCCAGCCTTCAGATTCTGTAGCAGTCCAGGAGCTGAGCCCAAGTGGATGTTGCAAATATCAGCAGCAGCCAGCAAAAGTTGACTATTGGCAATCATTAAAGGAGCTGGACTTCAGAACTACTATATTTAATATGAGGAGCCAGGTAGTTTTTTGGGGTTTTTTTTCTACTTGCTGGGCTAAGACTCTTTAAGGGCCTGAAAGAGGCTTCTATTTTTTCACAGTGAGGATTTCACTAGAGAGTGTTGTTTGCACACAACTAGAATACTGGGATATACTTAAGCACAATGGCAGAAACTATGTTCTCTACAGGCTCTCACACAGCAGGTCTCTATAAACCTGGAGGTTTAGCTTTTATCTTTTATGGTTGAAGACTTGTCACAGAACAAGATATTTAAGGCAAAATTACATCATATAATCATTTTTCACATGCAATCATTTGAGGGAAAAATATTAATCAAGATGAGCTGGAACACCATGATATAACTTTCAGTAATTCAGCTTTGCCTTCCATCAATTTGTGGGCTCAACTAATGGGAACAGGAGATGACTTAGGTGACTAAAATGTTTAGGCATCTCATTGCTATTGAAATGTTATGAATCAAGTGCTTAATAACCTTAATTCCTTTTCCTCTGGCATCTCTACTAAGGAAGGATCATAGCAGTTGCAAGGAAGTGTTGTAATGAGCTTATATTTGTATTTTAAAGTGGCATAAATGCTGCTCAATCACAGTCAGTAATACTTTGCTATTTGTGATCTGGCCATCATTAAAATCTTGGATATGAATCTACTAATCAGGGGTCTATTTCTCAGCACAGACACTGCAGAGGTAGTATCTGTTCTCCATTAACTATACACTTGCTATTCCTTGCCGGGGATATGACCTGAGTTGTCAGGAAAACCCCAGTGCTGCAATGCATAAACAGACAATGAGAGATTTGTGTCATGGTACTTGCAAAGGTGTTGTGAGGAAGGGGAGATCTCTCTACTCTCTACCTCATCTTTTGTGTGCCACTGTGGTTATTTTGTATGCAAGGGATTTGTATGCCAGGGTGCAGCGATCCATTGCCTTGCCTCAACTTTCTTCCTAAAAAACAAGAAAACACCTCATGGAGAAGAAGCTGCTTGATGCTTTGAATACAGATGATGCGAGGAGAATATTTAAATCTCCTCCAAGTTTTGTTTAAGATTCCATTAGGATGCAGTTGTGAATAAGCTTCTTTTTGCATATGTAATTAGAGAGCAGAACAGATGGGAAAGGCATAGTTTAAAGTGATGTGTTCATTAAAATAACCAAAGCTGCAAAGTGTTTGTTCCCCAACAGTGAATTCAGGATATGAGACTCCTTAGGTTTCTGACATTTTTCCCCCTACTTTGAGTCTGGCAATGGTGAATGACAACAATGAGATCTCTTTTGCATCAGTTTTTGTTCAATATCACCACTGTTCCTTAGGGCAGATTGATGTTCATTCCCTCATATGTGGTGTGTGCTCAGTCAAGATATACTAGGAAGCAGTGGGTATTAAGAAGCAGACACTACATCAAGGGATTTATTTTAATTGCATTTACTGTAAGAATGATCTATTGGGATTTAAAAAATAATACAGTGATTTTAATGTTCTTTTTAAAAAAATCTATGTGGACTGTATCCTGATAACTACTCTTATCCCTTGGGTTATTTCAACTTAACTCTCAGGTTTTTAAATGAAAAGGAAATAATTTTAAGAAATATAATTAGGATTTTTTTACACATACAGACTCCATCTATTTTTTACTAGAAGGCAAGTCTTCTAAAATTAGTCTAACAATGTCCAAAAAATATTTGCTAAAGTGAATAAGGGATGATCCTTACCGTCCTCCACCAAAATAGAAAAAAATTGGTTTACATTGTTTAAAAAATGAAAAGCATACTCCCTTTATAAGCTTGTATCTTTCAGCTGCTAAGAAGGAAGACTAATTTGAGGGATGAATATTGGACTTTTCCATTCTTCTAACCCTGCAAAATGAGTTTTATTAGATGTATTTTATAAAGAACTTAGAGTTTCAGACCTTACTGTCTCTTAATTCTTGCTGTACTTCTAGAAAGCTGTTGAAACTCACAGAGAAGTAGGTCAAAGGTTGGATCTCATTTGCCAGTTTTAAGTAAACATGGTTTGATTTGGGGTAAATTGTAATAATATATTCTAGAGAAGAAGATACCTAGTCATCATTTTTGTTCTCTTTTTCTCTCGTGCTGATATTTTCTCAGTATTTTTTACCTTCTAAATATCAACCTTTTCTTCTCTTGAAGCTGAATGTTCATTATTTGTTCATCACTGGTATTATGCATGGTCTTGTCTGCAAATGCATCCCTGCTGTTATGTGCTAAAAAGAAGAGCTTTTCAAAAATGCGAAAGCAAATCCCTTTCCTGAAGATAGGGAATGGATTATAAATCCAAATTTAGCTAGACTAGCAGATGGATACAAGAAATAAACAAATGCATGCTCTTTATGATAAGGAAATAAATGTTTGTCCATGACAGTATCAGGAAAAGATTGTCTCAATTAGAAGTGAAGCCCTGTAAGAGGACTGAAGCATCTTTGTTGGAGGACTCTATCAGTACATGGTAAATGTGACCCTCAGAGCAACTTGAAGTGTGAAGTCTTTAATCGTCCAAGATTTCTGTATAAGCATAAATTTTCCCAGTGTGACTAAACCCACTGCAGCATTCCAGGATTGGAATGGACCTTGAAGGTCACCTAGTTTCATCACCTTCTACCAGACCAGAAAGGCCTTTTCAATCTGACCTTGAACACAGCCAAGAATGGGATATCCACAACTTCTCTGGATACCTTGTTGCAGTGTCTCACTAACCTCAGTGAAGAATTTCTTCCTAATGTCTGACCTAAATCTACTCACTCTCAGTTTGAAGTCATTCCCCCTTGGCCGGTCACTACAGACCCTTAGGAAAATGTCTCTCTCCATCTTTCTTGTAGGTTCCCTTCAGGCACTGGAAGACTACAATTAGTTCACCCCAAAGCTTTCTCTTTTCAAGGCTGAACAATCCCAACTTTCTCAGCATGTCTTTATAGGGCTCCAGCCCTTAGAGCACCTTGTGACTTCCTCTGGACTTATTCCAATAGCTCCACACCCTTCCTCTGTTGGGCGCCTCACAGCTGGAAGCATTTTATTTTCTCTGAGTAATGTCTTTATCTACACTGTATTATAAAATGGACAGAGGAAGACAAGGCAAAAATGAAAACCTCCATTGATGTCCTGCTTAACTACAATGGTGACAAAGAGTGCAGGTAGATTTATGCCATTTAGGACTTTGGGTCTCTTATATTGTTTTCTAGGCACAGTAGAAAATGGCTGCCCATATTTTCTCTGAAGTGCAGTAAATGAATGATCTCAGTATTTCAAAGATTTCTTTTTGGTCTTGATTCATCTTTTATGTAGCAGAATGACAAGCAGTGTCTTGGAAAATAGCAAGGTGTCAAACAGTATTGATTTCATGCTATTGCGGTGACCTAGAAAGTGTTATTTCTCATCAAAAGATTATGTTGTGGTTTTCCCATAAAAATAAGATTATTCAAACTCTTGGAATTTTTTAGGCTATTATTACAAAATTAATAAAAAAGACATATTTTTTCCTGTGCTGAAAGGCTATAAAATTGTTCTATGATTAGATAAAATAATCCAGTGAATTGTAACTACCCCAAAACCTCCATCTTACATCTATAATTTGCTTTCTAATGAAATTTCTGAGTAAGGATCCTCTTCTTTTTAAATTCATGTCATTGAAACTTTTTTATTACTTATTTGGAAAGAGTAGGACAATAGACTTACTGCAGTACTGGTGTTTTTAATTTGTGATTTGAAGTAGGGAGTGATGAACAAGTGAGACTAAAACAAGAATTTTTCCCATGCAAATTAATGTTTCCAGTTTTTATCATGAATGAAAATGAAAGTCTCAAATTTTCAGAAGAATGATTTCCAACTGAAACAGAACAGACATTTTCAATAGGTCTGTAAATTCAGTATCCTATGACAATTTGGATAAAAATATAAAATCTGTGAGCCTACCCCAGCTTTGCTGCTTACTGAGAATTCATTGTGGGGAATGATAAGAAAGTAAGGCTAATATATTGGCTGTCTTTGTGTGCAGTAAATGGAAGGTAACTCACTCCCCAACTTTGAATAGGGAGCTGAAATGTGTAATTAATTAAAAGGAAGGAATTATGTATAAAAAAATAGGCCCACATTGTCTTAAATTCTTTATACTCCTAGAAATAAATTGTGCATGTGGCATTCAGAGATAAACTCTGTTTTTCATGCTGCTTTTTGTTCTACAGAATGAACCTGTGGAATAAAATGCAATAAAAACAGAAAATGTGTTGGAATATTCATAATTTTTAAAAATTTAGCCTTTGAACTTCAACTCTTGTAATGAAGCTAATACTGTTTGTTAGCAATCATTTTTATTTGGTGTAAAATCATTAACAATTTCTACTTTTACAAGTTCTTAGTATTCTGAATATAGTTTTATGTCTTCTGCATAAGGCATGTCGAGTGTTTGTTTCAGTAGTTTGATCAGTCTGCAGTAGGAGCAGATCAAATTACTTGTTTAGAAAATAAAGCTTTATGAAATCTTTCATAGTAGCCTTTTACCACAGGTATGCTTTGGCTGGCTGTGCTGGTTAAACTTACAGACTTTTATGCACAGGAAAGATTCTTGGATGCCCAAAGATATTTGAGCCACATGCTCAGTGATGACTTTACTGCTGCTGAACTTGGAGTTCTCTGTTGACAAGTTCATGTACAGTCATTCTTGCTCAAGATTAAATGAGTTGTGCTGTGTGTGGTGTGGAGTGCTATGTGGCATAGATCAGTGTATCTCATGATTCACTTGGTTCATGTCACTTTGGCTGCTGACTGCATGAATATGTTTAATCGCATTAAATTCTGAAACAGCATAAAATTAAAAATACATAATAAATAAAAAATAAAAAATATATAATAAACTAATAATAAAAAGCAGATATTGTCTGCAATTCAATTAATTGCACTGTTACTACCAAAAAGCTCTGCAAATACACCTTTTTAGGGAAAGTAAACTATTATATGCATGTGTTCAGTATCTTTAAAACAATTTTTTATTTCTATTGTCCTTCTAATTTGTAAGTCTATTGATTTCATAATATATTGAACTATTTGTCGTTAAAAGGCAGTACATGAAATAAAGGGAGCGTTGTATGAAAAAACATGTATCCAGTGCCTATTTTTCTGCCATAATAAAAAGTGGAAATAATAAATGTAATAAAATTCAGGATATAGCCTATAACTATTAAAAATGAACCGTTTACACTGAGGTGTGAATAATAACTCTGAATAGCAATTATTCAACATTTTTAATAAACCACTCTAGTTTCAGTATGACGTAATATTCCCTGTAAACTACTAACATGCTGTTATTTTGCTCCTTCCCTAAAGATAATTCATTATTCTTTCATAATGTACTGGCCATGAAGTTCTGTTCATTTCAAAAATAATGCCGTATTGTGGAAATTAGGTTTGATTTTGAAATTCCTCACTCATTCAAAAAGGCAAAATACATTATTTATCAGTAACTCCTCTTTTCCCAATCCAATATCAAACAAAATTATGAATTCTGATGAAGAAGAAGGGGTTTATTCAGCAAAATATTTAATGATATGCAGAACGGTGAGCATGTGCATATTTAGAGGGATGTGAGATTTTTGGACCTACTTGAACTGAATGGAGATACAAATATACTTAATTAAATTCCTCCAGTGAATTCAGGATGTTTTCAAGATTTCACAGTGGAGAAATTTGTATGTAATCCAACATTTTCATAACTTATTTAGACCATGCACCTGAAAAAAAAAATTGAAGATAAAAAAGGATCCTCAGACCACTAGGGGTTATATATATCAGCAACAAAATGAACAAAGTAGTCATCTTCCCCAAACTATGCAGGTTGGAGAACCAAAGTGGAAGAGGACAAATTTGATTGATGCCCACTGGCTGCTTCTGATGACTGGTTGATGCCTTCCCTGCCCACTCAGACTGACCACCATTCCTTTACCATGCTAGGCTGCTCAGCAACACATTAAGCACCAGTGCAGCATGCTTCTCCTTCATCCTTCCAACTATTTATTTCTTTACTTGCTTGGAAAAGCCAGAAGGCAAATCTGAAGCTGAGATATAAGATAATATTGTTTGCTGCTCTTTGCAACCTTGACTAAAAGTCCTGTCTCTTGCTTGTTAGAAATGGTTACAGGGCAGTCTGTCTTGCAAAAATAACGTTTCCATCTCATGGCCTAGATTGTGCCACATCTCTTTAACTTTTCTTAAGCATAATGTGAAAAATGGTTTCCAACTCTTCTTACATAAAAATAAATGTTCAATTTTTACAAACTTTTCAAATTATTTGTAGGTGAAGACTCTTTGAAACCTAGTTGAAATTTGCAATGACTTTTTATCCATTACAGAAGGCCAAAATCTTGTCTCAGTAATATGAATATACTAAATAAAGAAATTATATCTTGTTATGCTTCAAAGTCTTTTCCTTTAAACGTGCTTAACAAAATCTCCTGGTTTAATGTAAATCTCCTGCATTATGGTAAAACCATAATATCTATTTTAACCTTCATCGCATTATAGTATGTCACACTTTTTCAACAATTGCAGTGATGAAAGAAATTGCATTGATTGGCTGTTTAACTTTGTCTTTCAAAAAACCTTTAAAAAATGCTTGATTTTGAACCGATTTTTTTTGGCCACCAAAGGGTTTTTTTACAAAGGTGGCTTTTGGATAGTGCCAGCTTCTTATCTTTTGTGTGCTATCAATCTCAGATATGTCAATTTGATGAAGATATTAGGACAGGGAGAAAAAACATAATCTCTGCTATTTCATCTGCTGACTCTTTCAATCTCCATGCATGTATGAAGAAGCTGCATTCTGTTTTGAATAATCTCTGCAAAACTAGATCTAGTTTGAATTTGGGAATGTGTGGGAATATTTTTCCTGCAAATGCTTGTCAGTAAGGATGGTTTTTTGGGTTTATTTGCTTTAAATAACATTTAACTATTCCCTACAGCTATAGTATCCGGTTTATTTTGCTGGGTAGAGCAGAGAGAAAACATCCATTGCAAATCTTGAGAATTTTAACAAATTAGTTGTCATTGGTGTAGTGCTACACTTTTAATTACCATGAAAGGCAACGACATAAGGCATCAGAACATCCCGTTGATATGACAACATTAAAATATCCAATGACCTGTAAACGTTAACACCTGTAGCAGCTAAATGAGTTTTAGGGCTGTCTAAGACTGAGGCAATGCTGCCGCCTAATGATGGGAGTACATAAGATGCGGTATAGAAAGGTTGCTTGTTTGGCAAGCAGACGAGGCTTGTGACATCAATTGAAGACTGTAAGTGAAATTAAAAGCAATAAAAATTGGCCCATGAACTACACTACATGATTTGATGGTGTGCCAAGACATTTATTTGGTTCAAAGCTAAAAGCAAAATGAAACCCCTGTAAATCACATCAAGTCTGTAAACATTTTGTTTTCTGGGTATTAATGTCTGTTATGATTATAAAGAGAATGATACTCCACTTTTTCTGTTTTGATAGATGAGTTCTTTTATTTCATGTATTTCCTAATGCTTACTATTATAATAGCTATTTGAGAAATTTTATTATTCTCTGAAGAATCCTAATCCAGTTTTCCCCTTAATATTTTTATTTCAGAATAAGAAATTGCATTAATTAATGTCTCAATACTACATTTAACAATGCATCACTGGCCTTCTTTATTTAGAACAGTTTAATGCAGTCTAGTGGCTGAGAAGGATATTAATAGTATTGCTGTCAAGTTAATTCATAGACCCATAAAGAGCACTAACACTTGTGTAAGGCATCTGCCAATGTAATCTGTGACAGCTTGTACAACAGCAGATCAAAACTGGATCTAGCCCTGCAGTACCTGCTCCTTTCTCAGTTCTTCTGGTAGATCTTTCAGTTTGTGCTCTATAGTGAAACAAAAAAAAGAAGAGAACTTGCTCTTATTTCCTCATTTTAATCTATATTATCTCTTCAACTTGAAATGCTATTGAAAAGGCATAGAAAATAAAAAAATAAAATATTGATTTGCCCCTTACTCTGAAAAAGAACTTAATGGAAAATTGGTCAACCCTTGAAAAATTATAATTTGGCAAAAAGGAATAAGCCATAATTAAAGCATTATAGAGGCATTGATAGATTAGCAGGTATCCCATTAAATCATTATAATTATATAAAAGTATGATTAGGGCAATAGATGTAATGTACTTAAAGCCTGTGCTAAAGTTTGTTTTGCATTTCTTTTTTGTTAAGGAAACTCATATTTCTTTTGTATGTGTTCAAACATTTTTGGTATTCTATTCCTCTCAGCTGGGCTGACTTCCAGCAATCAGCATTTTCACAATGTGTTCACATCAAAGCAACTGCCTGAGACCTAAATCTCACTTCTGCTTCTCCACAACAGGTGCAGGAGGTTGGTCTCCATCAGACAGTGATCATTACCAATGGCTGCAAGTGGATTTTGGGAACAGGAAGCAGATCAGTGCTGTTGCAACTCAAGGCAGGTACAGCAGCTCCGACTGGGTTACTCAATATCGGATGCTCTACAGCGATACAGGGAGAAACTGGAAACCATACCACCAAGATGGAAACATCTGGGTGAGTAATTGCTATGAAGTGGGGGCATGTGCTCATAATGGTGTTGATTATCAGTGGATTTTTTGAATTCTACAACTTATATGACTACTCAGTGTTTATATTGGGATAGAACAGAGCTTTGCTCAAAACACAGTGATTCAAATTGTAGCTGCTGTCCCCAGATTAGCAAACCCATTATGGAATGATGGTATTTAGCAGAACATGCAGAAATTTTTTTGTTGCTGGTATTGCTCAATGGGTCTTTTATGCTTTGCCTCCTCTTTCCTTTTAACAAATTTCATGGAATGAAATAATAGGGTGGTTTTGAAAATTCTCCTGTTAAAATTTTGGAAGATAAGTTTTTTCCCTAGTGTGTACATGTGCTGGAGAGCTGTTTTATCATGTATGTATGGTTTTCCATACAAATGCTACAGGGTTGTGTTTGTTTTAGCTGGGATGGAGAGGATTTTCTTCACAGTAGCTGATATGGGGATGTGTTTTGGACTTGTGCTGGGAAGACTGTTGCTAATTCAGGGATATTTTCCTTAAAGCTGAGCACTGCTTGCACAGCCTGAAGGCCTTTTTCTGCTTCTTACCATTCTCCGGCAAGTAGGCTGTGGGAGCACAAGAAACTGTGAGGGAGAGCAGCCAGGACAGCAGAGTCCAGCTGACCACTGGGATATCCCTTACCTGGCCTTGTGGAGTCATGCTCAGCTTGCAATGCTGAGGGAAGGAGGAAGAGGGTGTGTTTGGAGGGATGACATTTGTTGTCCCAAGTCACCATTACATGTGATAGCATCCTGTTTTCCTTGGGATGGCCAGACAGCTGCCTGCCCATGGGAAGTGGTGGATGAGTTCCTTTATGACTTTTCTTGAGTGTGGCTTTTGCTTTACCTATGTCACTGGCTGTATCTCAACCCATGAGTTTTCTCACTTTTCCTGTTCTCTCCCTCATCCCACCATGGGGGAGTGAGTGAACAGCTGTGTGGTGCTTAGCTGCTGGCTGGGGTTAAACCATGACAAGGGATATTTATGCCATAATCATTTTAGGAAAAAAAGCATATAATTTGGCTTTGGTTTTTACAATTTTTTTCATGGATAAACTGCTAATTTCATTCTTGTTGAAAACACTAGCCTTCTATTTTCCTGACAAAAAAATGATAGCTATTACTTAACATACATAACTTAACTCATAGTATTTCTTTCAGATAGTTTTCTTTTTCAAAAGAATACTTTGAAAACAGCAGAATGTTATTATTCTTTCTGAAACTAAATTAAGTGATAAGCTATTATGTCAAAGCAGACAAGCTTTAACATAGTGATATTTTAGATTCACGTTTTTGCCAGGTGCTTCTTTTATTAAGGTCTGTTACTAAAAATGAATGTCAAATACTGAGCTTAAGGTGAATGATTTTATCTGTATAAGAGAAACTCAGTTAATATGTGAAGTGCGTAGAAACAGTCATTTTTTTTATTACAGTATTGATTTATTGAAAAAATATCCTCCATGTGCCAGATAGGATTTTGCAAGAGGGAGAATTTAAAGCTGGGGAGGTAGACAACCTTGAAGAGAAAAAAATATTGGTTTTTGGCTTAGATTCCTTAGAACTTGGATATGAAAGTTATTCATCAGAGTAGGGGACAAATTATGCTTAGGCTTTATATGAATATAAAAATTTCTCTTTTAAGGCAATTTACTGTAAACATTAAATGCTATAAGTATTTTTATATACCTACTCTAACTGTATAAGAGCTTCTCCAATAACTACTGTTGAAATCACTAAGAATGGGAGAAAGCTTTGCAGCTCTCCGAATAATATATATAGCATCTATTTGAATATAATATATATTATATATA